>CM063508.1:45470844-45508344 GCA_032207245.1 Pardosa pseudoannulata
TTGAAGATCTGTCAAATAAATGCAGTTTATGGGTCCGTTTTTTTTATATAATAATTTTTGATATCATTTAATAAACTTAAAATAAATGTATAAAGTTACTTTTTTAAACTTTTCTCTTATCCCTAATCAATTATGTGCAAGTCATAAAAATTCAATAGTAAGCTTCTCTGCATCCAACCGCCATATATATATAAACATGTATGTGTATATTTATACAGATATGTGTGCATATATATATAAAGAGAGAGAGAGAGTAAGTGAAAGACAGAATGTGGGAATGGTTAAAAAAAGAAAAGAAAAGCGGACGGCGTATTAAAATGTTATAAAATCCTTGTTTTATTTATAAAATACTGATTTGGAACAAAATGGACTAATATTAAGGGTTAAAATAAATTAATGGTCTGGTCATTTAAATAAGAAAGTTTGGAGTAAATCTCAATTTCCCCAAGGAAGTGATTACTATGTGCACGTTTTTATTACTGGATGTTACGGTGTTTTATTGTCATTATAAAGTCATAATTGTTTTATTGTTATTCAAAATCCCGTGTTTAACAATGGAAGTCCCTGCTTAATATTTCTCTTCCTGGTATCCGATTAAAACGCAGTATAATGCAAAAATGGGCGTACACACTGTTAAAGTTCAAGTTGAAGGCAGTTAGAGTTTTTGCACACAATTGAATTTCCTGTAGGTGGGTTTAAAAATGTGAGCTTAAAGATGTTCTTTGCCTTTTTGCTTTTTTTTTTAACTTTTGTTTCTTACCCAAAAGGAACAAAAATAAGTAAGCTTATCCCTTATATAATCGTGCATTTTCACTGCGTGTTTAAAAACTATCTAAGTATTGTTCTCAAATGATGAAAACTTTTATAAAATTATTATTTATTATGTATAAGGATTGTATGGTCTGTAATACCATAAATAAAAATTCAGTTAGAAACAGAATTTGGATTTATCGTTAAATCCAGTTATAAGTATTTATTTACGTTAAAACCATTGATACCTTTTATTGTTGTTAATGATCCTTTTAAAGAATTAAGCTAGATATCTGTATGTAAAAGTGTCATTATTTGAAGAAATTAGTTTTTCTCACTACAGTGAAAACCGTCTATAACGATATTTATTTATGGTCCTGCAAAATTTCTTATTTACTCAATATTTTTCTTCTAATTTACGCAATGAAAAAAATTACTAATATATTAATAGTTGTGTTATAAATATTTATCTTTTATGTACCTTTAAGTTAAATTAAATATCTAAATACAATCCGAGATACTATATGAGCATTAAATACATTATTGGTAGACAAGCTTTATTATTTTTAATAGTTTGCAAAGAAAACAGTTTTAAAGGAGATATAAAAATGTTGACCGGAAACTTATAAAGTTATTTTCCTCTGAAGTCCGTTGAAAAGTTTTAACTTCCTATCTGGAAAAAAAGTATTAATGTGAAATTTTAAGCGATTAGTTTTTCTTGTCATATAAACGCAAAGATAAATATTTTTAAAAGTGCGACGTAATTCATGGCTAATTTGTTATTCAAATGAATCATTTATTATGAATGAGAGGTGTGTGATTATTTATTTAAGTTCAAGTTCAAAAACTTCTCATTATACAAAAGTTCAGGGTCTAGTCGTAGGATTTTTCGTGAACTTCAAATTTATACGAGGTTACATAAACACTAGAAATTACTGGGTGGTTTTTCATTTATTTCTTAAACTGTTAGAGCGCTAAAGTCTACTGTTTTTCTATAAAGGCTAATGAGATCGGGACTTGCTGCTTGAAACCCATTCTTAACAGCTACGAACATCTATATCAGCAGGATTTAAACCTGCGAGCTCTGATATCAAAGCGCAGAGACCTACACATTTGGCCATTGTTTGGCTTATTTCTTCTTAAATTGGATAGATATCTTTGGCAGGCATATTACACTCCATATTACACTGACAAATTATCTATTCAGTTTCATGCAATTAGAGTGTTATGTCTTGTGATTTCAGTTTTGGTCCTAAGGGGACAGTGGATTTTGGTCAAAAACAAAATTAATTAGTTTCCAATTTGCTTTGCAAATTTAACAATTTATTAGCAATATATTTATACCAATGTATTTATAATTTTAAGATAAAATCCTAATAATTAAGAAAGTTATTAGTTATTCATTGTTCTAAAAGGAAACCTTATTAAAAATATTCCATATTCTTTTTCTTATAATAAGCTCATTTTTTATTCACAGGATGTCTTTTCGCTTTTATAATTAAACTTAGTTGTTATCGTAAGCATTCGCTAGAAATATATTTAGAAAAAATATTGATAGTTAAAATATCCATTTTCCCTTGCAAAATATGGATAATAATTCCTTTTAATTCGAAAAGGATAGAAGTTTGGATGTTCGAAACCTATTAATTTTATCCAACTTCTGTTTAATATTGTACAAGGTAAATTGTCGATAAATGTCGAAAGTGTACGACGATTACAAATGCGTCTGGAAAGTTTCAAATACTTACGAAATTCGAAAACTTTGATTTTAAGCTGTTTAAAGTGGTTATTAGTAATAACTGAACTGTTTATTGTTGTAATAAGTATGTTGATTATTAGGGGAATGAATGTTAAAGTATCCACTTTGATTCTTAATCTTAGGATCTACAGTTCATCGAGATAGAAATGTCGAATTTTCGAACAAATCTCTACCAGTTAAATGGCTATTGTAGAGTTGCCTTAATTACAGGAATAGTGACTCCCGAGGGATACTCTACTTTCTCTGTTTTCAAAGAGAGAAACTTTTGACCAGACAGATTTCAACGAGCCCTTATTCTTTTTTTTCCCAAACTTGATATTTAGTAGACCTTAACTGTTTTCCTGTTTCAAAATCGGAACATGGTATCTGACTAAAGATATCCCCACAAAATAACTTTCACCTTTGCAGATTAATATGGCAGGCATGATACCAAAATTTGCCATAAATGTTCGTCTTTTCACATTATAATGTTTTGCAATATTTTTTTTATCTTTTAAATTACGTTTTTATATTTATTTTATATAAATAATTTTGTAAGTTTCACTGTTTTTTAAAAATCTTTTGGCGTTTTTTTTTAGCAAGATTTGCCAAAAATAAGTTTTTTACAGAATGGGAAAATATTTATCATACACATAGAAAGATATACTAGAAAAGCTATTGAAAGGTTACTTTAAAAAACTCTTTAATTTTTAAAATTTTAAAATTTAATTTTTATTATCTAATTTTAATTTTGAAAAAAACTTAAGATAAAACGCCAATGTTACAAAGAAAAAAAAAGACAAATTTTTTTTTGACGATTTGAAATTTTATTACGGATAAGTTATAGAGTGTCCTAATTGCAAAATAAATAAATAAATTAGATAAAATAAATAAATAAATAATTACATGATTATTATTATTTATTTATTTTTCGGTTCGTAAATGTTTAACCTTCAAAACGGCGGAATTGACCAAAAATACCAAATAGTCAAGATAGGCATACACTTAACTGCAATCAGAAATTATTCTCCTGTAGATTTAAGTGCCATTTTGTTTTATGCAATATTTTTATTTATGATTATCATTATAAGAATGCAATTAGGAGTTGAATATTTTAAAAGTTAACATTTGAAATCCCTTGTTTCTTTAAATCAAGAACACATTATTTTTTGTGCTTCTCAGGTAGGCTACCCGCAGCCTTTCCTTTGAATTCAACACTTTCAATCTTATTTATTGCTGACGTAGAATTCATTCCACTGAATCTATTTTCATCCTTAGTAACTCCTACTTTGTAATCAATTCATTTGGTGTAGGACGCGCTCTTGTTTAATAATGCTTTTTATATCAAGTAGTAATTAATTTTAATTTATGATTTGTCGGTGCTCTAAATTCTATTAATCTAAATAGAAAGTACCTGGAATTCCGATTTAATTAAAATTCTATATTAATAATACAACAGTGTCCCTTTCTTATGGCTATTAGCTTTCTTCAAAATTAAATTAGTAAAACAAGAGATCTAATATTGATTTAGAATCACTTAGTAAGGAAAAAAAATGAACGAGAAGTAAAAAGCATTTCGTTTCTTTGATCAGAGTTTCAATAAAATTGGCAGTAAAATTACAAAATTTCCCTTTTTGTAACTAACATTTCTCTGGTATACTTGATTAGTTAATTGTTATGATATTACAAAGATCTCTCTCTCTCTCTCTCTCAAAAAATAAATAAATAAATAAATAAATAATAAAAAAAACTTTGAAAATAGTGTCTCTTAATTTAAACAACTTTTACGGTTTGTAAAATTTTATGGCATTTCAAAGTTTTTGAAAATCACCTTCGTAGTCATGCATTCTGACTGGGTTTAATAATATCATTTGCAGCTTTGTGTTTTGTTTATTGCTTATATATTATATTATATTAGTGTATGTATTCTATCAGATGGGTTTTAAAAATTGTATATAATAAAAATGCTATAATTATTTTTAAAAACCTATAAAATAGACAAAAGAATCAACCATCCATTGTTTTATTTTAATGGACCCTTGCGGATTCTTACAGCACCCTATTTCTAGTTTACTTGTTATTAATACAAGTATTTTTACGGGTTTAAAAGATAAATATTTTCAATTTAGCAATACTCTCAGCTAGTTTGTGACTGAAGAAATGTATTGCTAATACGAAAATCTTTTATTTTTTAGACCCGGAAAGATTTTGATAACTAGAAAACTTGGAGACGAATGCTAGATAAAAGAATCCAGGATGGGTTCATGGAAAAAAAGATTGATAGATAGCTCTAGTCGTCCTATTTTTTTTCATATTTCTATATCATTTTTAAACTGTACCATAGTTTTTTTTCTCTAATAATGCTATTCAATTTTTCTAAGCCCTGAACTTGTAAAAGCTGCAAATGCAGCCATTTTAATTTATTTGTACAAAATATTTAGCATAGAATATATTATTTCTGCATTTTCCCCTATATAATAATAGCCGAAGTTGTCTGTCCGCGAATTTCTGAAGCGGTTGTACCTGGAATGGATACAGGCATCCATATTGGATTTTTCATGAGTTAGGGTTAGCAAAATTGAAAGCGAGTTCGAAATCCACCCCATCCCCCCTTTTCGAGCGTTTAATGCTATTATTTCAAGCCTTATCCTTCCTCTTATTCTATACAAAATTTATTCTTGATAGGGTGGCAAAGATAGAAAATAATATTTAAATTTCTGGACTGTTTCTACTTGAACCTTCATATACTCTAATTAGTTTCCTCACATCGTGCAGGCGTTGTACGTTTGGTAGAATGTCTGCCCATTTGATTTGTCGTACTTCTCGGGTTGACGGTTCTATCCCCGACGCAGCCAGTTTTTTTTAATGTTTAAAAAATTTAATATTTTCTGCCTTTTCTTTTAAATTCTTATTCCGAAAATTGTTTTATTATTTTAAAAGTCGTTTTATTGTTTTTAAAATAAACTTTTACTATTTTTTCAACTTTTTATAGTTTTCATTATTTTTATTTTATTAAATTCACGTATTGCTTTACGGATGTCCCTGGCCACATAAACATTTCATGTTGTGTATCCTTAAACTTTCATCTCGTAATGTAATAATAGCCTAAGTTATCTGTCCGTCTGTCCTCGAAGTTATGAAGCGGTTGGACCTGGAATGGATAGAGCATCCATATTGGATTTTTGGTGAGTTAGGATATGCAAAACTCAAAGCCAGTAAAGTTTATCTTTTCCTGAACTATAGATCCGATTCTGAAGTAAATTGGTATGAATAAGCTTCGTATCACAGAGAAAAATACTGTCCTCTTTAAAACGTTCGAAGTCCACCCCGTCCCCTTTTCGAGCGTTTAATGCCATTATATCCCCATTTTAATAGCAAGCGATTAAATTTATCAATTTGTCACATAATAAATAAGTAAAAATAACAATTTTTTTCTTAGCGTTATGATGTCATTCCTTTAACCATTTCATTTAATCATTTGTTATTTTAAATTATTTAAATATTTTCTGGAATATTTCTATTCGTTTTATCACTAAACTTAGATATTACGTAAATAATTTTCTTTTTTATTTGACTTAAATAATAGATTAAGTACATATGGGAAAATTTTAATCGATTATTTTTGTTGAAAGGTAATTCTCAGCCAAAAAAACAAACCATTTTTTTACCTGCCTCATGGGGTTCTTTACAATTCTGAAAAGTTGAAAATTTTACTGATCCCGTCATATGACGGGCTATATGCTAGTAAATAAATATTTCCGCATATATCATTTGGTGTTTTGAAGCTAAACTTAGTAATTTTGACTAAATAACCACTGTTAATCAGTATTCGGTCTTTTTGTACGAACTTATTTTGATTACGATTAAATTTTTCGATATTTTTATATGTTATTTAAAAATTGTTTCGTATTTAGTGTTTTATGTCCTAAATCAAGCTGTGCATAATAATTTAATGTCATGTTAAAAGAGGGAAAAAAGAAAAGAAAAAGAGTAAGAAGTAATCACACGTCTGTCAGAACTCGAAATAATAAAAGTTCATCTGGACGTCGTCTTTTTTGCTTATTCATTTTTTTAGACATCTGTTGTAAATAGTGTTTATTCTTCTGAAGCAGATGGACCTTCGTTATTTTCGTGGGTCATAAAAACAGTATAATGCGGGTCATAAATAGCCCATAGCAATGCTTGAGAAAAAAAAAAGATTTTTTTTGATGGAAAAATTTAACATCTAAGTAGGAAATATATTTAAATTACAGTTGAATCCGAATTAGCATCATCATTCTACGGGTAACAACGTGCTATAACGAGTTGGCGGTATATATCGAATTATTACACTACGTCCTTCGATAAAATTGAATTTTTACAGTTATTTATCCTTTTGATTTTAGACATTCTGTAGATTCAGAGAAAAATAGATACATTTTTTCAGGGTTCATATCCTTCTTCTTCAAAACCCTGCATAACTCCTACATTAAAAAAGTGTTTTTTTTTTTTTTTTTTTTTTTTTTTTTTTTTTTTTTTTTTTTTTTTGTAGGGCTCTTCAAACTCCTGAATTGGATACTACTGTTCAATTATTTAAATGAAATAGTCTTTGGGAGAGGTTTTTGTAGAGTTTATTCACATATTTACACACACACATATATTTCGAAGTCTTAAACCTGAAGGTGGGGTCAATTTCGATTCTAAAGGCTTTTATTCTTTAAAAATAATGCATTCGACATCATCGGCGACAACCTCCGTTCCATTTTGTTTTCATCCCCATTACTTTCGTCGTTGCCAATCGCTGAAAATTAAAAACAGCCAAATCAATCTCGAGCTCGCGAGAACTGCTACTTTCAAAACTCCTTAGTTTTGATTTATAGATATCCAGATGGGGTCGCTGATTAACGCTGTGGGAATAACTGGAAAATGATTAGTCGCAGCAGGTTAAACATTCTTTAATTCCATTTTTAAACTGGACCATTAGAATTTTCATCTTTGTTAAATTATTATCACAATAAGGTGATATTGTTAATTTAGTTTCTCTGCCTGACTAAACCAGGAAATAATTTTAAAAAAAGTTAGTTAAATGCATGCAAGCCTGCATATAGCTTCATTATTAAAGTCATCAAATATACATTATTAATATCATTAAAATGAATAATTATTAAAAGATAAAATGTACTTAAATACCCATAACCGAAACGAGAATAGTTATACGTTTTAGAAGCAATTAAAATTAAATGCAATTTTTATTAAAACTAAAAATAGTAATAAAAAGCTGTCTTTTCTAGCTTTAGCATTTTAGCTAGGCTGCAATGGTCAGTGATTTTTTTTCATTCGTCCAAATAGGTTGGAGAATAACTGTGTTATTTTGTGTATGTACATACCTATACAACAATACTCAATTATATAAACTAAGAAATTTTAGATTACCAAAAAAATCTGTTTGGAATTGTCTAAGCTTAATATGTATCGTTACAATAAGGTTTGATATCTCTCAAATGTGTTCTGAATTGTTTTTAAAATACTTTATGAGTGGATATAAATAAGAAATTTTAAGTGTCATTTGATGCAATCGGAACGAGGTGTGATGAAGTTACCTTCTTCCTTTTGTCTTTAGAAAGACTAGAATGGTACGTACGAAGTTTTATGACCTTTTACATGAGATGTATTATGGCACCAAGTTGAATGTCATGATTATGGTAATGCTTTTCTGAAAGGCACACGCCATCACTTCAATATTCACAGCTTCTTCCCACGGACAATGGACCTTATCTTCCGCACCATCAATATGTGTTTGTTATTTGCGGAAAAAGTTTGTTCCTTAATCCTATCTCTAGGCCAAGTTCAAAATTCACGCAATGCTTCAATGTAGGTTCTGTCCTCCTGATCCAGATGGCGGGGCCTTCTATAATCTAGACATTTTATCAGTGCCCCTCTTGGTTAGGACAACTCTGAGCTTTGTACGGTTTATCTATTTATTTTTATTTGTTATCAAGGCTTGGTGATGTCTTATTTAACTCATTCAATTAAATGGCTGTGAACAACTTTGTCCGAAACAAAATTAAAACAATTAAAAGCAGAGTTCCTCCAAAATTGAAAGCAAATTAAGGAAAAAATTAAGGCAGAATTCATGTTAGGCTTTAATATAGGCTCTGTACTTCTGATCCACATGATTGTGTCTTCAATAATATATAGATTTTTCATACGTGCCAACTTCCAAAAGAGAAAAATCTGTAGTTTATCACAGTAACAATATTTTTTAGTATATAGATAGAAATACAAAGTTTTAATAAGGGAAAAATAAGGAAAAATGGCAAGGTTTATTTAATCTATGAAAGATATATTAATTTAGTATTCACAAATGCTTTAAAAGTAAAAACAAATCTGTTTATTGAAATAACATTTTTTAGTGTATATATAAAACATAATTAGAAAGGTGAAAAATTGTTATGCTGTTTATCCAATATATAAAACATATTAGACTTTAGTATTTCCAAATGTTGTTCTACAAGATTTTGCTACTCTCAAAAATTGATTGTCAAACTTATTTTCAAAACATTTTAAACTTTTACTGCATTTCACAATTTAATGTTCTATTAGACAGAGATTGTCTAAAATCAGTTCTGATTTTTTTTTTATTTGGCTGAATATTCGCATTTTACTTCTTGCCGGAATTCAAAATTATCGACAGAGGAAAGAGCAAAACGAGAACAGGAATTTTGTAGGGATTTTAGACTATATCGCTGAAAATCGGAAGAATTAGTTTTCCGATTGAAATATCGGAAACACACCGAAAAATCGGAAAGCTTCCGAGTATATCGGAAGCATTGGCACCTATGATCTTTTTATCAATAGTTCTCTTGGATAGGACCTTTCCCCGGTTATCTATTTAATATTATTTACAGTCTAGATCAGGGATGGGCAAACTACGGCCCGCGGATAGAATTTTAAGTTGCCGGTCCGAGACAAATTAAAAGAAATATATATTTATACATTATATATCCATCTCCTTTTCTACTTTTCTTAAATATTATATCCCAAATTTATTATCTCAAGCCCAGAAGATCAGTGGTATATTTCTTCTTGTAAGTGAACAAGTGTTTTCAATTTTGAACCCTAGAAAGAATAATTTCAGAAGTAGACTGACGATGAGCATTTAGCATCGTTTCTTAAAATCAGTACATCTCACTTCGAACCTCAGTATAAGGAACTTTTAAAATGAAATCACAATTTCATTTATCTCATTAACGTATTTAAACCGTTGGGTACTTGTATATTGTTTTTAAAATTTTAGAAAAATATATCTTGGCCCACCAAACTTATTTTCTTTTGATTTTTGGCCCGCGGCCGAAAAGGTTTGTCCATCCCTGGTCTAGGTTAAGCAATACCTTATTTGACTGAAGTCATTGAGAGTGAACTATATTGGAGAATTAATTACATTGTAGTTCCTTTTTACTATTTATATTTGGAGTTAAATGAACTATTTCTGCGTACCAATTGTAGAACATTAATGGAATTATTACTTTTAGACATTCATTTTTATGTTGATTTTGAACAGAAAATTAGGTAGTATTTAATTGATTATCAACTGTTTTCTCCTAGAGAAAGCTGTGGACGAATTATGAATTGTAACGTTTTTTTTTTCAGTTTGGTAAATAATATCTTAAAAATAAATTTACCCTCATAATAAATTTAGCATAGATTTAATTTTATGCTACATCATCATGATTTGCTTCTAATTTTCTTTCACTTGTGCAGCTTTCTGCCTAAAATGTTCATTTTTCTGCTGGATTATTATTCTATTATCTATTCAATGTAAGGCTTAATGTGAGCTTTTGGGTGAAAAAAAATCATTTAGTGATTTTCTCCCTTGTACCCTTATTTTTATTTCCTGTGATTATGCTTTTAAAACACGACTATTTCTTACCTTGATTTTCACAACTTTCTTGACCAAACACTAGAATAAAACTCGAGTCATTTTGTGGGAAAAAAATGGTTGAGAAATCGGGGTCAAACTTGACTAGCAGGCGGGCAAGACGTGACGCGATTGCTCATTCTTTATCGGTCATTCAGTTGGAGGGTTTGGGCTAACATCCGCGAAACTGCTTATTACTCACGGGAAAAACCGGAACTTAATCTCGATGAATTTCCAACATTTTTCCATGTTTCATTCTTTGATATCTTTTTTCTATAATTCTTTCGCGAGAATTTATGACTTTAACTATTTAACGTCTACTTCTACTTTAACTATTTAAACACATTGTGTGCGGGTACATTTCGCAGCGGAATTGTACCGGGAGCGGGCTTTTTGCGCGTAAATTTAGTTATACAGTTAAATCTCAATAAATCAAAAATTATGTTATTTTTCATCCAACTTTTCGTATTTTATATTGAAATATAAATATATATGAGCAATATATATATATATTATATATATATATATATATATATATATATATATATATATATATATATATATATATATATATATATATTATATATATATATATATAATATATATATATATATATAATATATATAATATATATATATATATATAATATATATATATATATATATATATATATATATATATATATATGTATATATATATATATATAATCGAAATATATAAATATATAATATAAGATTTTTGTAAACAAAATGTATATTTTTTATTGGTTAAATTTATAATAATATAGTAAATATGAAAACTCAAATAGAAATAGTAGTATATAGCTTTAATTTTTTCCCGTTCTGTGGTTCCGCATTGACTGGTGTAAAAACTAGTTTTTATTTGTGTAGATTTTTCCAGAATCTATGTAGTAGACAAGAACATTCGGCTACGTTTTCCTTTATATACCGTTATCTTTGTACCAACACACAAACCATGTTGTTACACTAACCCATACTAGTACGTGTCCCGCTCTCAAGTATCAATCGCCAGAAAACGTACTAGTACGTGTCCCGCGCTTAAGTATCAATCGTCAGAAATACGTACTAGTACGTATCCCGCATACAATGTGTTAAAACTGTGTTTGAGACTCGATTAAACTAATTTGTAATAACAGCAGTGACAATTTTTCTATCTGTATATGCACACACACACACACACACACACACACATACACATACACATATATATGTACGTATACGTATACGGCCCGACAGACGTTGTCCTGTTTTAACGCTGTAAATCAAAAAATTATAAAATGTTTTTAAATAAATTATAAATTAGACCGTTTTGATGGAAAAGTAAGGAAAATAAATTATTTTTAAAATACTTACGCCACCACGCGAACAGTCATCACAAACGTAATTAGATTAAATTTAAATTTCCACATCGCCTGTGCGGGGATTCGATCCTAGACTTCTCGTACTGACCACTGCGCCACAGGTGTTTTGGCAGTGATGGGTTTCAAGCGGTATTATGATAATCTCAATGAGCGAGCAATTCTGGGTTTTTAATAAAAAAACTAATTTTCTATCGGATCAGATTGTGAGTCTAAACCATTATCGAATCAACTTAATTACATATACAAATTTCATCAAAATCAGTTCAGCCTTTTTGGAGTTCTATTACTAACACACGGGAAGAAGAATTTTATATATAAAAATATGCATTTTGATGTATGTATAATATATTATAATATAAAATAAGTTTTTATAAACATATAAACATGTAACATATAAACTATTATAATACAAATAAATGTTACATATTATAAACAATTTTTTCCATGCTTAAATTCAGTGAAATATGCTTTCAGAGTGTTTTTCCACATTCTTCCACATTTCATTGTCATTTCTGCAATTTATTTTGCTAGACTTTAAATTTTGGATTTTGTGTTTATTTAAAACTGCGTTGTGTTACTTTTTCTTATGCTGCAATGCAGTGAAATATACTTTTAGAAAGTGTGTGTTATTTTTTACTTTAATATACCTTAATGCTTTAGGTAGTTAATTTCATTGTTACTGATTATTAATTTAATTTCAAATTACCATACTGTTTTATACCTTTCATAACAGGGATAATCACTTGTTCATGGCACTGTGTAATGAAGTTATTACTTTGTTTTCAGTACATTTAAATTAAACTCTCTAATTGTTCTGGACCATTAACCCAGAGTCTGAAAAGTGCAACACAATGCCATTGCTTCATACTCCTTTCCCTCTCCGAATTGTACCAATTATTTATTGTAACTGACTACAATAAATAGTTTCATTGTATTCCGTATTAATTGGTGAAGAAGTTACGTGGAGTTTTTGTAAGATTATTGTTCTACACAAATTTTATTATGCTGGAAAAGTCTTTTATCATATAGAGTACACTCCCTAATCTAATAGCTTTGCATGGCTATCCAGTTTTTTTACGTGATTATTTATTTCTTAATCCTTGATGATCAAGATTATTAGTGTCACGAGTTTCATGTGATTTTTTATTAAAATTTTAATTTTTTGTTTGTAAAGTCTGTTGAGAAAGCATTAAAGAGAATATCTTAATAAAGATTAAAGCTTTGAAATGGTCTAAAGATTTCAGAAAAATATTTCTGTTAGCTTTCTTAATACCGATTTAATATCTGCTTATAAAAATTAGTGTAAATATTTACTTTTAAATCCCCTAATTATTACGAAAATCTTCGTTAATACGCTCTTTTTATATGCTTAGCAAGTTTATTTGGGATTTTAAAAGCCTTCTGTCCAGAATTGATTGAGTGGATTAACTTTGCCAAATTTTACCACGTTCTCATTTGTATCTTTTTTAGTGAAAGGAGGGAATCTGGTCTATTAAATCTTCCCAGAAGAACTAGATCTTCACTTTTCTAAATCTCCCTAGAACTTTTGGCTATGACATGATTAATTGCATCAGCTTGAATCTAAATTGATGCATTAAATCTGCGAGTATAATCTTATGGAATAAAATTAAGCATATACATGGTTTCCGCGCACCTGGAAAGTCATAGAAAATTATGGATTTATACAATGGATTAATTTTGTCATGGAAAATCTTGATTTTTCAAGTAAAATGAGTAAAAGTCATGGAAAGTCATGGATCCGCTAAACTACCGATTAAATAAAAATGCATTGAGTTTTTTAATTCTATTTTTACTTGTCATTTGGCTGAAGTTACTGAGTTTGGTATTTATGTATTATCCCATTGACCATATTGCCAAGTAAAATTTGTTCACCAAGGAAACTCAAAGCAAGAAAGCTTAATGGGTGGGTAAATGTATATTATTATGGTTTTTTCTTAAATTGTAGATTAAAATTTTATTAATATAATAATAATTATTTTTTAATAAAAATTAGTTAAGATTTTTGCACAAAATATAAGTTTATCTCTAGGGATATTGTATATAAACATTATAGGGTTATATTTGGCTATTATTCATGGTCACCTGGATAATACCAAAGTACCCTGAATTCAAATTGGAAACATTTTGATTGAAAAATGGCTATATGATTAAACTTAGGTATGTAGATACAACAATTTATTTTTATGTATGTGAGTTTATTAACACTTATAAAGTAAGTTTATAGTTTTTTTATGATAAAATTCCTGTAATTTCTCTAAAAGCATATATTTTATTTGTATGTACGTCAGAAGTTTTATTCATATATACTTTAACGAAAGCTTTTTAAAGTCATGGAAAATGATCTGCTAAATCAGGGAAAGTCATGAAAAGTCATGGATTTGAAAAATACCCAGCATATAATAACAGAGCTCGTTGCCGTTCTCTCATAGTATTACATTTTCATTTCTTTAAAGTAATTTCCTATGTATAATATGCTAAGATTAGTATATAGCCCGTTATATGACGGGATCAGTAAAATTTTTAATTTTCCACAATTGTAAAGTACCCTATGAGGCAGGTAAAAAAAATGGTTTCTTTTTTGGCTGAGAATTATCTGGTACACGCTCAATAATTTGTTTATTTCATACTCCTCTAAAGTCTCCCGATACTGTGAATGCAGTTGAGAATCACGTCGAATTCATTTAGTCAAACCGTGGGGTTATGTATAAAAAACAAACACACAATCGAACAAACTTCTTAATTTTCAAAGATATATATAACTTAAACGCTAGATATTTATAATTCCGTGAAATAGACTCCTAGACTTTTAAGGAAATAATATAATACCGGTGATAAAATTTTCATTGCAACAAAAAATAATCCATGATTAAATTTAAAACTATCACATGTGTACCTAATCTATTATTTCAGCCAAATATAAAAAAAAAAAATTCACGTAATATCTAATTTCAGTGATAAAACGCATGAAATTAATGCAGAAGATATTTAAATAAACCCTTATATGATAATAGCCTAAGTTATTTGTACGTCTGTCCTCGATTTTATGAAGCGGTTGGACCTGGAATGGATAGAGGCATCCATAGTTAGCCAAAATTCAAAGAGAGTAATGTTATCTTCTCCTAAACTGTAGATCCTATTCTAAAATAAATTGATATAAATATGCTTCATATCACAGCGAAAAATACTGCCTTCTTTAAAACGTTCGAAATCTACCCCTTCCCTCTTTTCGAGCTTTTAATGCCATTATTTCAATTCCTATAGTTAAGAGCAGGCGATTAAATTTATCAATTTATCCCATAATAAATAGGTAAAAATAACATTTCTCTAGCATTATGACGTCATTCCTTTAACCATCTCATTGAATCATTTCTTATTTTAAATTATTTAATAATTAATTAAATAAATTATGCCTTATTTTCATACGCTTTATCATTGAACTTAGATATTACGTAAATAATTTTTATATTTGCCTTAAATAATAGATTAGGTACATATGTGATAATATTAAATTGAATCATCGATTATTTTTTGTTGTTAGATAATTCTCAGCCAAAAAAGAAACCATTCTTTACTTGCGTCATAGCGTACTTTACAATTTTGGAAAATTAAAAATTTTACTGATTCCGTCATATGACGGGCTATATGCTAGTTTAAAATAAGAAATGATTAAATGAGATGTTTAAAGGAATGACGTTATAATGCTAGAAAAAATGGTATTTTCATCTACTTATAATGTGAAAATTGATAAATTTAATCGCTTGTTCTTAACCGGGAAAAGTAGGGCTTAAAATAATCCCATTAACCCTTTAAAGGACACTAATATAAATTTCTTAGGATTTAATTAAATTAGTTTATAAATGAATTTGTGTCTGTCTGTATGTATGTATGTATGTACTCAATAGACTCAAAAACTATACATCCAATCGCCGTGAAAATTTGGGAAATGTTTAGGTATATCCTTGGGAAGGTTTTTGTAAATTTTCAACGTTCGACATTCATTCCTTTTCGAGCATTTCATGTCATTATTCCAAGCATTATTTTCCCCGGTTAAACGCAAACGATTAAGTTTTTAATTTATCGCATCATATCTAAGGGAAAGAAGCAATATTTCTAGCAATGTGACGTCATCCCAAGTAATTGTTTTAAACGCAGTTTTCCACGGTTAAAAGCAAGAGATTAAAATGTTCAATTCATCACATAATAAATAGGCAAAAATCATATTTTTCTATCATTATGACGTCATTTATTTAAATATTTCATTTATTCATTTCTTATTTTATATTATTTAAAATCGTCTGCTTATTATATATTCGATTTGAACTGAAATTTGAGATATAAAGTGATTCACTTTCATTTCTATGTGACGCAAATTATAGCATTTTATGTGAGAACTAATTTTAAATTTAATTCTTGGTTCATTTTTATGTTACAATGAAATGCATATCAACAATATTCTAAGTACAAAAAGTACAAATTTCAGTGACTCTAATGGGCAAAAAAAAAATCATTTTATATAGTTATCTTCATAATTTGACAAAATGAATGTGCTTCTGTTTCATACTAAACTATGTGGTTTGTCATAAATTTCCTTAATTTTGGAAAACATTTATTACTACCAACAAAATTAGCACTGTTGCTGTCAAAACCTGTGCTTCCTATTCTATCACGTAATATGGCAAGATCTGTTAATTTTGCTAATCAACGTACAGTAGTAATACAGTAATGCAATTTAGGGTTAAGCTTATATTTTACAATAAAAAAAGTTTGAGCAAATTTAATATAAGACAAATTCGATTATAAAAACTGAATAATGTTATAATACGCTTATGATAGAAATATATAAACATGCCAATGACTCGAACTGAACTTTGACGAATTTAGAGAGTTATTCACGAAAAATAAATCTTTGTTTAAAAGTAATATATTAAGTTCACCGTAGCGAAGCACGGGCAAACCTGCTAGTTAGTTTATAAATGTTACCCATGAACCTTATAAATGTAAAATACATGGAAAAAATGTGCATTCATTGAGAGGAGCAAAGGTTAGAGGCATGGTTTAAATGCAAAACGATAATTTTCTGCAGTGAGAAAATAATACTTTCTTTTAAATTTTTATTAAGGTGAGAGTACAATGAATAGTTATCATTAAAAGTGCATAATAAAAAACAGCTAAACAGTTTTTAAGTGTTATTTGGATAAATATATGTATTTGCAGTCACAAGGAAAATAAATCAAATTTCTGAATTTTCTGGGTAAAGCAAGTTTAAAAATGCATATTTCAAATGGAAAAATGAATTAAGTGTAGTGTTTTTATCTGCTGTAAGTTTAAAATGTCATAAACATAGAAAATTAAAAAAAATTCATTCTAAAATATCTTTAAAAAGTAGGAAAAAGAAACTTTTAACAGCTGGATTCGCTGCAAAACCACCGTTCGTTAAAGGGTTAAACGCTCGAAAAGGGGGGAAGGGGTGGATTTCAAACTTTAAAAGACTATCATACGAAGCATATTTATACGAATTTATTTTAGAATTATATCGGCAGTTTAGGAAAAGATGAACTTTACTCGCTTTGAATTCTGCTAACCCTAACTCATCAAAAATCCAATATGGTCGCCTCTATCCATTCCAGGTCCAACTGTTTCACAAATTCGAGGACAGACGGACAGGTAACTTAGGCTATTATTATATAGGGGATTAAATTTATTCAAATCAGCTAGTTCAACAAAGCATCAGCTAGTTTTCCATCTAGACTTTCCAATACGTAAGTTATTTCTATATGTAAGTTATCCGACATTCTAGCAATGATTTTTCCTCGTACATCTGTATGTTCCGAAACTGAGCAGGCAGCTTTAGATTGTCCAACAAACGAATTAAGAAACCGAGACGACAGTCAGTAATCACCCTTAACTATCGTAAGACAGGTAATGACCAGCGAATCTTCCCGAAAGCGAAACTAACCGCTTGAGCAACGGTGCGTGGTCGGAGATGTCCCGCGGGCAGAATCTCTCCTGTAACACACATGCTATGCTTGAATTCCATAGCTTTCGTTTACTTTCTCTTTCAGATGTCTGCCACTGGAGGAATTTCTGTTTCTTTTTTGTGTAAGCCGTATTTGTAAATAATTCTGGGTATTCCAAATGTGGGCTACGGGGAATTTTAAAAATATTTTCTTTTTTTTTTTCTGCAACCGTATTTATTTCTGCCCGGAATGAGTTCTAAATATCTTTGTGTATATGTGACCTGATTCCCTAACTCATTCTGAAAATTTCCCGAGATCATTTCCAACTTAATGTCTGTGAATTTTTTCCTAGCCATATATTTTAAGATTTGTCCAAAATTCAGAAAAATTACTATTAATATAAATAGAAAAAAGTTATGTCAGTTATATAAAATAATATTTTTGACTAAAAAGTACAATAAAAACTATCTAGGACAAAGTATTAGGTTCTGATATTTTTAAAATTTTAGCCTTGTTTTGACTAATTTAGCATGGAATCTTGCAACATGTCTCTAGTATTTATTTTTTCGTGTTTACAATTTACAGACACTTTTTATTTTATTATGAACTTTTATCATTTAGGATCTTCAAACGGAACTAGTTATTACGAACTTTAAAAATCTTATTATGGTACAAATGAAAAATTTTCCTTTACAGTATTTCAAAACTGTTGCCACACATAGGGTGACTTTATTGTAATTTGGCGTCTTACAGTAAACGGTTATCATTATTTGATTAAGGATTTCATGTAAATATTTTTTTTTGAAAACAATACTAATTATAGTTTTATACTATAGGTAAATAAAATTTCCTCTCTGTAGACTTCTCACTCTGAAATTCAGAATTTAAAATTTCTCTTTATAGTCTTTCTTACTATGAAGTACCGAACGACGGCCGAATGGTAGAGTGCTGCTCTTCGGTACCGGAGTTCGTGAGTTCGAACCTCGCTCATGGCTTGGATGTTCGTAGCCGTTCGGAATCGGCTGTAAGCAGTAGGTGCCGGTCTCATTAGCCCTCGTGTAGCAAAACAGTAGACCGTAGCTCTCCAAACCAAAGCTTACTATAAAGGAAAAAAATTTAAGGTGTTTTAGCTATACAAGACAGTCGTGCTTTTTTCGCCTCTAATTGATAATAGTATTAATATTAGTATTAGTATCTTTTTTTAATTACTTATTTTTATTATATGGCATTGCAGTTTTCGTCGTTTAGTCATATATGGTTCTTAATAGTTTTATTCCATGTCGGCAATCCGTACCTGCTGGAGGTTAAAATTTTAGAATGTGAAAACAATAGTACACAATGATAGATAAACACAATTATCTCGCTTTAGACTTTCCTCCCTGTAAAGTGAAGAATTTAAACTTTGACTGCAAAATCCAGTTTTACTCATCTTGAAATAGATATTTGGTTCATAATTTCATTAATCGTTGGCAATCCGTATCAGCGGTTTATTTATTTATTTATTTATTCTTGCTATTTGGCTGTTTGTTTGAGTCACCAAGAGCAAGTAAATTATCTAAGGCAGGCTAAAATTTTATTATTTGAAAACAATAGTCATGGAAGTTAGATACTATAGGTAAATAGAATTCTCTGTCTGTAGATTTGCTCTCTGTAAAATAAAGAATTTAAACCTTGACTCAAAATGTAGTTTTACTCATCTAGATATAGATATTTTGTACATAATTCCATTCGTAGTCGATGATTCGTAGCAGATTTTTTTTTTAAATTTTAAGAGACATTAAGAGTTGGTAGATTACCTGTTGCAGGCTAAAATTTTAGAATCTGAAATCAATAGTCATGGAAGTTAGATACTATAGGTAAATAGAATTCTCTCTGTAGATTTGCTCCCTGTAATATAAAGAATTTAAACCTTGACTGCAAAGTGTAGTTTTGCTCCTCTAGATCTAGATATTTGGTACATAATTCCATTCATCGTCGGTGATTTGTAGCAGGGTTTTTTTTTAAAGAGCCATTAAGAATTGGTAAATCACCTGCTGCAGGCTAAAATTTTAGAATCTGAAACAATAGTCATGGAAGTTAGATACTCTAGGTAAATAGAATTCTCAGTGTAGATTTCCCCCTGTAAAATAAAGAAGTTAAACTTTGACTGCGAAATGTAGTTTTACTCATCTAGATATAGATATGTGGTACGTAATTCCATTCGTCGTCGCTGATTCGTAGCAGATTTTTTTTTTAATTTTAAGAGACATTAGGAGTTGGTAGATTACCTGCTGCAGGCTAAAATTTTAGAATCTAAGTGCAATAGTCATGGAAGTTAGATGCTATAGATAAATAGAATTCTCTCTGTAGATTTGCCTTCCGTAAAATAAACAACTTAAACCTTAACTGCAAAATGTAGTTTTACTCAACTATATATAGATATTTGGTTTATAATTCCATCCATCGTCGGTGATTCGTAGCAGGTTTTTTAAGAGTCATTAAGAGTTGGCAAATTATCTGCTTAACTGAAATGTTTCATGCGTTTAATAAATGCATGAATGATAGGTTATAAACTTTATCATTTACAGCTATCAAATTTTTCACGAATCTTTCACATATTAAGCGAACACTTATTTTAAGCATATCTTTTCTTATATAAGCAGAAAGATTATATTTTTGGTTTATTTGCTTTGTTGTATGAATAGTATGGAGGACGTCTGGACCGAGAAGAAAAACTATTTATAGAAAAAATTTGATTGTTTTGTATTTTATTAACACCTAAATTTCACGACTCGTAAAAGTTATTTTTCATTCGCTGCGTATCACTAAAGCGTGATAAGTAAATTTAACAATTAAATTACCATAGCTTTGAAATATTTATTTCACTTTTACTGCAATTTTTAAAGATATATAGGACTTCATTTGTTTATAAAGTACTTTTAATTGGATTTGCTATGTTAATTTATGAGACGAATGTCGGAATTAACTCATTCTTATATTCACTTATTCATTTCCTTATTTATTCGGTTTTCGATTCATTTTGCTTTATATTAAGTAGTCTTTATGCGTATTTTTGACCGCTTTTTCTCTGCATATCGTTATGCAATTCACTTCTTCCAACTGTGTTATTCGTAGAACTGCGGAGGTTTCTGAAAACTTAAAGCCTTGAACGCAATATTCTTTTATTTATTTATTTATTTTTATAAAAATGTTATTCTGATTTAACTGCTTGAGCGAAAAAAATTAATCTAACGCCATTTTTCCCCCTTACTATAAGTGCTGTAAAATCATTTATGCGAAATATTCAGTTAGACGAATTATTTCTGTAGTAGTTGTAATTAATCACATTTTCCACATTAAGTTAAATTATTTTACAGAATAAATGTCGTACAGACATTTAGGTTATTTAGTAGTAATAATTAAATATTTACGATACTTCTACGTGTATATATATATATATATATATATATATATATATATATATATATATATATATATATATATATATGTGTGTGTGTGTGTGTGTGTGTAATATATTAAAATTATTTTACTTAAAATATCTCTAAGATTCTTACTTCCCCTTTCTTTATTCTTTCATATCTATTTTCCCAGCCACCAAGTATTTTATCTAAGTGTCTCTGACTTAAAATTCTTTCTACTCCTTTTCCAAAGCTGACTCTGAACTAGATGTAGATTTTTCTATCCAGTCGCCACATTTTCCAGCTGTTTCCGACAAATGGTTCAGTTTTCCCTCTGATCTAAGTTCCTTTCTGACTATTAAATTAGCTGACTAAGCTGCCGATCCCTTGGGAATATTGTCTGCGTCATCTCGCTATGGGGTCCAACTAGTGTTACATGTATAATTCCATACTCTGCTTTTGACAGAGAAAGATATCTATTTCTTAGATCTTACATTTCACTATTGACTCGCCGTTCTCTTCTATGGAGAAAATTCCCCAAGATTTCTACTGCCTGGGCTTGCCGGTCAATTAAAAACAATAGGCGCTTATTTCACGTATAAACGGCTTATTAATTTTCGCCGTTATGACACACGCACACACACATATATGTACATGCACATAATATATATATATATATATATATATATATTTACTAATATATATATATATATATATATATATATACATATATGTCAGGTTCCACTAAACGACACTAGAGTCCTGACATCGTTTTCATCCTTTATTCAAATCTCACAGCACATTATTCATCAATCATCTTCAATGGCGTCGCACATTGGCGCCCAACTTCTAACAAAGGCAGGCTTAGCTGCTTCGGGTAGCCACAGCTCTGTCCGTGGAATGTGCACACTGCTCTCTGCTCTGATTATTGCGCATGAGCAGTATTTATGTGGCTAACTCCTCACGCCGCGTCACTCTCAGTAAAGAATCCTTAATTAAAATCTTTTAAAATTAATCTACAATTTAAATCCTGACATATATATATATATATATATATATATATATATATATATATATATATATATATATATATATATATAGACTGAAAAAAACTGATTTATACGCAATATTTTATGATTATTTTTTCTCACTAATACGAAATATTCAGTTATACGGATCATTCCCTTATTCGTAGTACTATCCGATCGTCTATGTAAATTTTTAAATGTAAATTTTGTTCAGGTATACGAAGGGAGCAAATATTGTTTTCAAACAGGTATGCCGGTTAAGGGAGTTTACCTTGAATTACTATTGTTATCTTGTAAAATATGTTGTTTAAATTCGTTTCGAGATGCTTGAACTCTCGAACCTCAAGTCTTGAAATTTAATTTTGTACGGGCACGTCTGTGGTATGCTGATTCATGGGTAATTTCTATTTTGTGCAAGCGTTTCAAACTCTCAACAAAAAACAAGATCTCGAAAAATGAGGGTCATTTCCCCCGAAAGGGCCGGCTTAGCGAGTCTTCAACGTTGTGGGTGCAGGTTTAAACAGGGCAGCGAACTTTTCTGAATTTTTTTTTGTTACTTATAGGGGTTGTTGCAATATTAAGTAGAGGTGTGCGAAAAACAAGCACAAAACTCCCCCCTCTATTTATACCGAAAGTTTTGCATTTGAATCAGGTATTTCTAACACGTTATAGGGCGTTGATTTTGTGGGCGTGGGGGAATTCCTGGATCCATCGTTATGGCTTAGTTTAAATTCTTTTTAAAAGAGAAATTAGATTTTAAAATGTCTGCAGTGTTCTCTCCTCGTGCTGGAACATTAGTACTTATGGTAAATATATCTACAATATTCGTGAGGCCAATTGCTTTAAATTAAAATTTTAAATTGTCGGAACTATTTATTTTATTTCTTGCACATGAGAGTTTTTAATCTTCTTTGTATAAAATGAATAAACTTTTCATTCCTGATTGTACCTGTGGTAAATATGAAGTAGCACACCATTCTTCGCAGATGAAATACATTGCGGTCAAAATTCAGTTAAATGCAAAATTAATAAATTCTTTAATAGTTATTAAACTACAATTGACGATAGGAAATGTATTATTTAAAAATAAGACTCAGTATTCTTAGTGCTCACTTGTGTTTGATTCATTCTGTATTCTAATTTTCCACTGTTCTTTTCTTTCTTTTGTAGTTTGTTGTAATATGTTTCAAATCAATCATCCCATTATTTTATTACTTGACATGAGAGTTTTTAATCTTCTTTTGTATAAAAGGAATAAACTTTTCACTCCTTATTGTCCCTATGGTAAATATGAAGTAGCACACCATTCTTTGCAGATGAAATGCGCTGCGTTCAAAATTCAATTAAATGCAAAATTAATAAATTCCTTAATAGTTATCACAATACAATTGACAATAGCAAATATAATATTAAAAAAAGACGCAATATTCTTAGGATTACTTGTCTTTGATTCATTCTATATTCTAATTTTCCACTGTTCTTTTGTAGTTTGTTGTAATATGTTTCAAATCAACCATCCAATTATAAGTTAAGTATGGTTAACATTAGTTTTAAAAAATTTATAACTAGGATTCTTAGGAATTATTTGTGGCTCACGCCAATCGTATCCAATAGTTGTAAGGTAGCCATAAATTTTGCTGAGTTGGTTGTAGTTTTGTTTGGTTTGGTTAGTGCTACTTTCTATTATTTTTTTTTCACAAGTGCTAATGAAACCGGAATATTCTGCTTAAATACTTTTCCGTATATATTGTTTTCCGAACAGCCAAGCTAATCCATGCCTGCAGCAGGATTCCAACTGGCGAACTCTCGTACTGACGAACAACGCTCAGCTCATTCAATCATAGTTCGAGCTTGAGATTAATCCTTCTCTGTCATACCCCCGAAGTTTCTCATAATTCCAAGTTACCACCCCAGGTTGCATACATACTTGCATTAACTTTGATTTTTTCAGGATAATATCTTGTCGCAACAAATTTGACTCGACAAACTTACAGCAAAACTTCTGAAGTTAGACGACCATTCCTTTGCAACGCTGTTTTGCTGCAAAACTGTGGTAACCATACCATTACAACCTTGAAGCAAGCGAAAATTCTTACACTTGCTGCAGTCTTGTTTCAAACTTGCAGATTCTCATGCTGAACTTGCTGCAAGTTTGCAGGTTTGCAAAGCTAGACTTCTGCAAGTTTGCTTCAAACTCGAAATTTGCTATCTGGGACGACGTCTGATAATACTAATTGTAAATCTATGCCCAGTGCCAGTGATCTTTTCTCAAATGAAAAATTGTATAAATGTGTCCAAAAGAACAAAGAACATGAAATCGTAAAAATGGCTAATTTGGGCGAATGCAGCTTATTGAGTTATGTTTAGATAATCATTTATTTATACATACATACATGCACACTTATAAACATTTTGTAAATTATGATATATATATATGTCAAGGTCATAGTCGGCGATGAAAAATCAGAAAGACACCCATTCCAGGTATTAAAAGTTCATCTTAGCAATTTTGTTTTCATTATGGTACACAATTCAGCAGCAGGTCATCAGCCCACAACATTTACCTTTTATTCTCTTTGAATTTGGCACGCTCTACTTTTATATATTGTTGGTTTATTCCATTTCACAAAGAGTTCGCTCTCTTTTTATTAACTAATGGTTTAATATTCCAAACATCAATTGACATATATATTTCTAAATTGACATACATATATATATATATATATATATATATATAATACTGTCAAATATTATACATATAAATTGTCTCTCTCTCTCTCTCTCTCTGTATATATATATATATATATATATATATATATATATATATATATATATATATATATATATATATATTAATTGGCACATATTTGACAAGAATTATGCATACATATATATATATATATGTATGCATAATTCTTGTCAAATATGTGCCAATTAAACTAATATATAAAAAATTTATAAAAGAGAATTTAATCTAATTAAGTTTGTAATGAATATACGCGTGGTGGCGTCAAGTATTTTTTTAAATATTTTTTTCTTTACTTTTTCATCAAAACGGTTCAATTTATAATTTATTTAAAAGATTTTATAATTTTTAGATTTATATCGTTAAAACAGAACAATGTCTATGAGGTGATTAGTATATATATATATATATATATATATATATATATATATATATATATATATATATATATATATATATATATATATATATATATATATATATATATATATATATATATATATATAATACTGCCAAATATGTGCTAATTAAACTAATATATAAAAAAAAATTACAAAAGATTATACTTAATAAGTTTAAAGTTTCCGATTCCGCTTTAAATTTTTCTCTTTTCTATGAATTTAAATATATATATATATATATATATGTGTGTGTGTGTGTGTGTGTGTGTGTGTGTGTGTGTGTTTAATGTATAACAACTTCCATTCTTAGAGTTTTCAACCTTTTCATCATTTTCGCTCACCCTTGGAACATTTTTTTTTTATTACACATGCTTCGGTGTCATACTACTTCTCTCCAAAAAACATTTATGCTTTAAAACAACGAAGAATTAAGAACACCATTGTATTTTGGCAAGATCTTGCCTTTTAGTGTCATGGTGCCTGTGTTGTGTGTTTGTTTCTTTTATTTTTCAGGGTACTCTTTGTTTTACTATTCATTTCGTGTCAAGGATTCGTAATGACGGTTTGCCGTTCTGAGACAAGCGAATATTTTCTCCATTATTTCACCCTCCTCGCACGAGTAAAGAATTGCAGGAAATGCATAAATTTCTGAATTTTGTTGCATTACTAAACATAGATAGAAAATTGGCCCAAACCGGATTGCATTTCTTGAGCATTCCCATTAGGAAAGAGAGAATGAGGTGAATGGTGTACTTCATGTTTGTTGCTTACTGCGAAAACAAAGGATAACAGCCTGTTTTTTTATTCTGATGTAATTGGCCTGAACATATCGGAAGCTCAAGTAACATTTTATATGTTTCCGAAAGAAGTGATGAAAGTAATATTTTTTTTTTCGTATCTGAAATATTTAGTACGCACGAAATGTATTCAGTGTGTTCATATGTAGAAATTAGGAATAAGACTTCCAATTTTTAAACTATAATCAAATTTTTTTTTACGGTAAAAAATTCTTTATCATGAGTTACATCATGATGGTCTTCGATACCAGAGTTTGTAAGTTCGAATCTCGCTGTTGGCATATATATTCCTAGTCGTTCGGAATCGGCTTTAACCCGCGACGAAGCGCGCCAGGCCTCTGAGGCCCGAGCGTTATAAAAACATTCCACACAAAATTACCTAATAGAAATAAACTTCCCAAATTTTCACTAGCTATCTTATAGGTCTTCTAAATCCAATTACATGCATTTCTGCAATTTTCTCTGAATATTTTTCTCATAAAGAGATGCTTTTAATTTATTCGGGCACTCAGTGCATACACTTTTGCATTTTTATTCAGTGTTTATGGTCGGAGGAGAGATGCTGTCACAAATACATCCGTTATTTGATTAAAAGGATTAAATATAAAGATACTATAAAGGTGCTATTTAAGATTTTAACTTGTATGTGTCTTATGTTTGGACTTTTGGAATGCTAATAAAGCACACCAAATAAAATACTTTTAAAAATACTTTTAAAAATACTCCTAAAAAACTTTTAAATGAGTCGCGGTAGCTCAATCTGGAAAGGCAACGCTTTCGTAACTGGAGGGTTGTGGTTTCGGAACCCAAGCCGGCCTAAGATCCGCCATGTTCGTTTAAGGTGACTGCGGCACGTAAAATATGTTCGTGGTCCCAATGTCCTCCAAGTTCTTAATCAATACTTCTGGAGGTGGCAGGCCAAGCCTATGGGTCTTCTACTTAGTCCCTGTTTCAAAATTACGAGGACTCACTTCAGCAAGAAGTCGTAATTTCACCCTTGAGGTACTCGTCAAAACGATAGGCTCGCCCTTTTGCCTTAAAACGAGTAGCCTCCGACTGGATACCGAATTTCTAAAAAAGTGTTTCGAAATGTTTGTTAACTGTGGGTATTATCTATAATGCTGTAGTTATAAGATAAATAAATAACAAAATTGTACAACACGAAGAAAAAAATCTTAATTTCTGGATTGTTGTAATTGTGTTGTAGTAGTTGTATTGGACTTAAGATAATTTACTTTTATTGATCACTACTATACTACTAGTACTTCTGCAAGTGCTGATAAAATTCTCGTTTGTATATATATATATATATATATATATATATATATATATATCAGAAAAATGTATTTGAGAAATTCTTTTAAATAAAATTATTCGCATAAATATTACCCTGTTTTTGAATAGTAATTTTTGCCCTTTAGTTTTGTTCCCTTTTTTATTAAATTTGAAATCCTTTATCGTTTTGGTTTACTTTTCAAAAGACTGCAATAGTTAAGATATTGTCAATGTAACTAGATGTATTTGTTAGCGTGGTAATTTATGTAATACTGATAATTTTATTAGAAGAGTGTCAAAGACTGATCATATCTAAAGTTGATTATCGACATTCAACAGAATTCATGATATGATTTTGAATGCTTTGAAATAACTGATTGAGTTCCAACCTAATCCTACTTATACATCCATACTTTTAATGTATTTCTTACTTCAATATACTTATTTAATAACACTGTCTTTTTTTTAAATTATAAAAAGCTTTTTTATTAGGTGTAATATAACTATTCGCCAAACTCATGTTAAAATCTATTTCTTTAACCCTTTGCACTCGAGGGCTCCGGTGCTCAGCCATTTAAAATTTGTCTTCAAACTCGAGGGCTCCGCTACGGAGACGAGGCAAAATAATTAGGTTTTACGATTTGTTTTTATGTTAAAAACTGAAAATGAGTGCAAAGGGTTAATATTTAAATATGACTTGGAACAAAGAAGGTCTAAAATTTAAGGGTAATTTTCTTTTTCAAAAAATTTTAAAGTTTTAAATATAAGTAAAAATAATTAATTTTCTCTCTCAAAATGAGAAATATTTTTGCTTATTAATACAATATCAAACATGATTTATACATGAATACTTTCAAATAACTTTATATAAACTTGAGTTTCAGCGTTGCAGTGCCCCGAATTCACAACGCCTCTTTAGAATTATTACCATATCTAAGCTAACAATAACTCTCGAAAACAAACGCTTCATTTTTCTTACTCGTTGTCCATGAACATCGTCCTCAAAATCCGGATTTCGTTTTCTTCCAAACATTAAAAGCAAACAGTTTCACGTTCCTCGGCTCTTGTCTTCCCACACGCCCTGGCTGTTTACATCATTGATTTTAATGAATTCCTCGCATTTCGACACGGATATCGCCGTTTGCTCATTTCCCTGCTTGTGGAACAATGCCCGGCAAGTGGGTTGATCTGTATGAGGAACGCTTTCGTAACCGTTCACTTGTCCAGGGTAGAGCGTGAAAAAAATTCGATCCTTGCTGAGGTTCATGGGCCAGGTGTAACAAAGGAATCGTTTTCTTAGTTTGCATCCACGATGCTCAGGTGGAATGAGATATTTTAATTACTTTCTCAGTTTAAGATTCTGTTCATTACTTGGGAATGCTTGAGATTGAATGCTTAGCATTTGTATGGATGTAATTTATTTCCATGCAGGCCTGTACTTTGGAGGCACATTGCAACTTGTTGATTCAGATAGGATAGCAAGTGTTTTATAACTTTATCTTCTTGAATATTCAGTACTTTTTTATGCCTTTCAAATTTCCCACTATTTTTGAATCTTTTTTTAGGGAAGAAAATGTTACTTGTCGACGGTGGAGAGAAAAAAAAAATTACTTAGGTTCACGTTCCAGGTGTAACGACAGAATGTTTTTTTTTGTAGTTTATACGCACGAGGCTGAGACAAAATGAGCTAGTTTAATTACTTTTTCAGTTTAAAATTCTGTTCATTACTTGGAAATGCTTGCGGTTGGATGTATGTAATTTATTTCTATTGAAACCTATAATTCTAAGGAACATTTTAACTTGTTTATTCAGATGAGATCGTAGGAGTTTTATAACTTAATCTTCTTAAATATTCAGTTTTTTTTTAAATAACGTATTTTTAAAGTTTTCAACTCTTTGGGATCTTTATTGAAGAAAATATGTGACTGAAGGCAGCAGGGCAATATGAGAGCTAATATATTTTGTTTTTCCTAAATATATTATTATATTTATATTTTGTTTTCCCCTATATTTCGTTAATGACATAGTAAATTTTGCTGCTTGAAAATTTACTATGTCATTATCGATATATAAGGTGCATTCAACAAACCGGAATCAAAGCGCCAAAGTTTGTAATGGAAATAAATATATGCTTGAGGGAAGAAGAGTCAGAGGATAGTACTTCTTAAAACATTATTTATTCACATCTTAATAAAACATGGCTTCGGTCAGCTGGCTGGCAGAAGCTAACAAAGGAGCCCTACTTAAGGAAGTTTCATGCAGCAACCTTATCTCAAGACTCTCTTTTTCACTCCTTACGCTTGAAGTGCTTTTATAATGGATTATTAAAGATTCATGCATCTGCATTAAAAGATTGCGCTGCATTTCTGCTCTCAAATCCCAAAATTATTAATTTTATGTTTCCAAACCTCACACACACGCTCGCGCACGTGTGCGTGTGTGTATTTTATGTTTTTTTTAATATGCTATGCTTAATATAACAAAACAAGGTAATTTTCATAAAATAAGATCGTTATGAACGATATAGGGAAAAACAATTACACTAAACAGATGAGAGCTATTTATTTTGTATTGCATCAAAAATAGTCTGTTATAATGAGTAGTTTTCAGTGCGAAAGTACCATGTCCCTTCAATTCAGCAAGATAAAAATTGTAAATTTTCAGTCAACTTTCTCTGTGCCAAAAGATCAACCATCGCATTAAAAGTAAGATTACCCGTAAACGTGCTTATCGAAGTTAATGTTTTATACGCATCACACGCGCACCATTAACTACATCTAAACAGTTTGTTAGTTCCATTCGCATTGACATTAGATACACGTTTTCCTGTCTTTGTAACAGCATGGTAAGCTCTTCTGACAGGTATTGGTCTGAATGAATGGACCTTATGTTCCTAGTTCAGAATCGAACGATTGAGATAAGGTTTCCTTTGTTTAATTCAGGGATTTATTAAAGATTATGTTTAGATAGTAGTCAACACATTTTCGTTTCGTCGAATATTTTTAGATGGTCTTCTGTTTTTACTTCTCTTTATTTTAATGCCTATCGATGTTTTCTTTCATTTCTTACAATTCTAAACAAGAATTATATTTATAAGATGTTAGATACTTCCAGTTAGTATAGTAAATAATTAATTCATTGTCGCACATTTTACTGAATTTCTATATTCAATTCCGCATTCCGGCCGAACGATGCCGATAAAATTTATATCGTAAAATATTGCATCATCTAGGTCTTGGTTATGAAAATTTTACGTTTTATGAATTTATCCTTCGGGCAAAAACCTTAGATAGAGTTATAAACACTTTAGTAAGACTTGATCTTTTGAATTCTTACGTTCTTTCGGCCGAACGATGGTCGATTGGTTAGGGTACTGACCTTCGGTACCAGAGTTCGTGGGTTTGAATCCCACCATGGCATGGATGTTCGTAGCCGTTCGAAATTGGCTTTAATCTGTAGGTCCTGGTCTCATTAGCCCTCGTGTTGCAAAAGGTAGACTGTAGCACTCCAAACCAAAAACCATTCCGCATTCTCGCATTTATCTTTCGAATTTTCAGTCCCTTGAAAACCAATGGATCGAGGTTCCACTGTATTAAATGCCTTTACTCATTTTGCGGTTAACTTTTCCTTCTTCTCACGAGTAATTCACTTTGCATTCTTTCGAATTACGAGACAATAGTGTGTTATGTCTGTATTGTAATTCATTGCTCATGATGTCTTTAAAAATGTGAACAGAAGTGCATGCAGTTTCCAGGCTTATCTGTGAATATTCCAGTTGTTGTGAACAAATTTCCTGTGTCGCATGGAAAGCAGATTTTCCGAGTGGATGTTGTTAAATATAATACCGATTCGGAGGAAATGAAAGTGAATTTGATATATTTTCTTTTGTTGTTTTTTCCTATTTAAATATGTGTCGGATGCAACTTCAGGTCTCATTGGATTTTGATCTGATGTTAAACACACGAAGTTCATTAATGCGTATTTGAATGCGAGAATTTAAAAAGTCTCTTTTTTATTTGGTGTATTTGGTTTGAAAGTCAAATCGTATATAATTGGTAAAGTTCAGCCGTTATTCTCGCGCATAGGTTAAAAAAAAAAAAAAAAAAACGCTTCTCCTCGGGATATATTTTTGTAAAATTTAGTATTCGTTCAAAAAAATTGTGGGTGGAAGTTATCTTGGTAAAATTAAAAGCTGACTGTTTTGGGAAAACAACTTTTGTTAAATATACCGCATATTGCGAAAGAATCCGAACAAAACTGAAGTAATTAAATTGCTACTGGTCATCACTGTTTTGCTGATAACCATTTCGTACTAGAAAATTACGTTCCTGTGATTTTAAGTCACAGTTGATAATGAGATAACAATTTTGAATATATGGTAAGTGGTTAATACATGTCTTAGTAAGAGAAAACGCATAGTTGTTTCTACCTGATAATTACACAAAATTTGGCAAGCATATATATTACAATACATTCCGAGATGTTGAATCAAGACGTCTTTTCCATTTTGATTTTTTTCCGTTTAATTTTTTAAAAAATTATTTTTTTAACTACATTACATCAGTAAAAAAATGTAGATGGTGGGTATAGAAAAGTTTAAATTCCCCCCCCCCCATTAAAAGAACAGAATTGAGAGAGAAGAAGGATGTTTATTGCCATTATTTATTGTATCAACAAGTCAGGTATTTTTTATGAGTCATCGATTGAATAACCGACACAGGAATTTGTGCAGTGTCAGCGAGGTATTCACGTACGATAGGTATATTTATTTCACAACAGGAAAAGCAGGTGTGTTTGTGTTTCTCCTTTTACATTCGTGTGAGGACCGCATTGCGTATATATTGTCTTTGCTTTTAGCCTTTTAGTTTTTATTTCAAGGCGTGACGCCATTTCAGTTTTCAAGGTAGATGAGAATGCCATCAGAAGTAATTACGGTAGGCTCGTTGACCAATGAAATTTCAGCTTTTATTGTAAAGACTCACTAAATAAAAAGATTATAGCTTATGAAATAATTTTTCAAATGCTTATGGTTACAGTTAGTGGTTGTGAATCAGAATATGGGGAGTAAGGGTTGAAACTTGGTGTATCAGGAGGAAACGTCTTTGGTGGGTGTATGAGGGCGTAGTTGCTAGGACATTGGCATCAAGAATTAGAATCTGTGGGTTCAATGCCCATTATTGGTATGGTTATGTGTAGCATTGCTTTCATATAGTCTAAATTAATATAATTAAATTTTAATGTAGAGTTCACTTATATCATAATTAGACTATTGCTCTAGTAAATTGCTTTGCCTCAAACCAACATTGTAGAGCATTGATGAAATTTATCTCTTCTAAACATTTTAGAAATGAAAGATCGATGAAAATATATATCTTGTATTGCACTCATATTTGTTTTTAAATTTATAAATATATTTTCTATAAAAAATCATTTAAAGTTTGGACATTCATGATACCCAGTACCATGATACTCAGTACTGCCGTTCAGCGACCAAACATCCTAATTGTTTTATTTACTTATTTATTTTTTAAAGGATCGCAAATTTAAAACCTCGTTTCAGATTATTTCTGACACTAAATTACTGCTGATTACCTCTAAAATGGCTTTTCATTAGATATGTATTGGTAATATGGGACTGATTTATCTGCAAACTGAAATATACTTCTTAGATAAATAATAATAATAGCAAAAGTTAGTGCATTATATTCTGTGCCGACTAAAGATTGTGGTGTATGAATATGTTTAGTTGTAGTTTCAACAGTTCAATTGGCAGTAAGTAGCTTAATCTCCGTGCCTAAAATGCGAAAATTTGTACAAGTTCAACGACTGATCTTGTTTATTAATTTGACCCACAATTAATAAAAATGTTTCGTAGTTGTGACGGAAGTTTGATAGGAAAAGGTACATTGAAACTGAAAGGCGGTTTCCTATTTCACTTCTTCTAACGCCCACGTGCAATTACTGACGGTTTCAGATACATTCATTTGTAAATGCCTTTTAAAGCTCAGGAAAAAGTGTTATGCATTGTTTCATCTCCGGCGAGCAAATACTAATTTTGTTTCGACAACCGTCACGGAAATTGGTTTGAACTATGATAAATGGTTTCTTTACATGCATAATTTTGCGTTGTATAGTTTGCTTTTCTTTGTTAATAATTTGTTTTTTTAACCCGTATACCCGTTGATTCACTAAATTCAACCGCATGCTCTAATGATCTAAATTATATGTAGTTTTTACTTCTTACAACATGACAAGTATATTTAACAGGGTTGGCAAAAACCTGGGTTTATTTCAGAAAAACCCAACCCAGTGGGTTTTTCAGTGTTTTTGGGATTTTTTCCGGTTTTTGGAGTTTTTTTGGGTTTTATCAGGGTTTTTTCTATACTTTAAACAGTTTTAGATGCTTTTTTGGGAATTTGAAAACTATTCAGGTTTTTTTGTTATGTAAGAGGACAGGAAAAAAAAATTTGTAGGATTAAAATAAATTTAAAATGTTAATCACTTTTTAAAGTTAAAAATTTTAAAAATCAGTTTTTAATTATGCAGAAGAAATTTTGTGTAAATTAAAGGAAATTTTGAAGTCTTAAAATAAATTATTTTTTATATATTCTAAAATTTTTCTAACATCAAAAAACTAGTTTTGAATGGCGATTATTTCATACTAAAAGTTGGTTTTGATAGTTGCATTTGAATTTTTTCTTTTCAATAAAATGTATTAAATTATTGCTCTATATTAATTAGCAGTATTGTGTTATTAAATCATTCAGAAGATATTTTTTTAGTTAATTTGTAAGTTATATATGATAAGTAGCAGAATTAATTAAATATATTATTAATTATATATATTAAGTTGTATATAATATAGAAAGCTCTTGTAATTTGTTTATGTTCTTTTAAATATACTCAAGCCCTCTGGGTAATTCTTTTTTTTAGCCATATTATTTCTTTATAATATCGGCTGAAAGACATCAGTTCTCTTAATCTTGGCAGAAATACTGGTTGTTTTAGTTTTTTATTGCTTCTATAATTTTTTCATTGTATTTGTTATACAGATAACTATTTTTCCCTCAAAATTTTTTAAGTTTTTGTTTTTTCTAGCAGTTTAGACCCCCCCTCAAATTAAAAAAAAAAAATTACGCTCATTGTCAAAAATGTAATATGTATTATAGATTTAACTCAATATTTTTATTATTGGTTAAATATGTGGAATTTTAAATAAAGATTTTGAAAAAACTTAATTTTGAAAAAACCCACTTACGTTTTTCAAGTGGGTTTTTTTTTGGAAAAAAAAAAAAAAAACCGCCCGGGTTTTTTTGGGTTGAGCAAATCAAGCCAATTTTGATATTTAAATTCCTGTTAAAAATTGATTTGGGTTCATATGTATTTTCAAAAAATTTTCGTGGATTGAAAATTGGCTTTGTGCACTACATGCGGTTCTCGGGTTACCAGTTGAAAACTTCTGTTATAGAAGGGTAATGCTGTGAAACAGCGAAAAATGTTGTCTAAACGTTGCACAAGTTTAAATAATTATTTTATATAAATTGTATTTAACACAATGAGAAAATCTATAACCAAATATGTTTTAACATGGATGCTAAACATATAGTAAAAAATGAAAGCAATGTGTTAATGTGATGCACTTGTAACCATAATTAATAAATGTTGTTGAATGGTACAATTTTTAAGAAAAGGTTTACTCTTTTAATTAAACATTCTTTTGTTGTAGATTTTATTGCCTTATATATGGTGCATTTATTGCATTATATATGGTGCTATTACAAATACCGTTAAAAGTGGAATATTTAAAATAATTGACATTTCGCATCTTTGTCCCTCTTACCGAAGTAAACATTTCAATATTTTACATTCTGTAAAAATTTTCTTTGATTAAAAGAAAATTTTCCAACAACGTTACTGAAGAATGTACGTGTATTTTTTTTTTATATTTCTCTGCCTTTTAAATAATTTTCTTAATCGGGAAATTAATTAAATCCTTAATCAAAGGTAATATACATTGTGGCTTTTCACCCACACGTTTTCCACCTCTTACTTTTTATTTGAAGGTCAGTTAATCTTTTTAAAATAATTTATTTTGTTTATTTAACCGGTTTTGCTGTTGTTGCCTGTGTGCTTTCACTGCAGAAAATTGATAAAAAATGACTTAAGTGTTGGCAGAATCGTCATGCTGTAAAATAATGAGTAATAACTGTGTATTTATATATTAGTATGTGGTATTTTCCTGTTACATTTTGTAGAACAGTACTAAAAGTAAAAATGTTGTCTTATTTTATTTATAATTTGCATGGAATCATTTGGCAAAATCAATACGCATAATTGATCATCTGTATTGAAATAATTCTTGATATTTTAATCTTTTATTAACTCTTTACATGTACTGTACATAACTTACGATATACCTCTCTTATGCCTTATACGCTTGTGTATCACATGTGATAGATATACAATGCACTGTATTTAATATACATGCTTTTATCTATTTTATATCATTATGCAATGATATACCAGCGTCCAAAGGATTAGATGTGTATATCCTATGTGACTTACAGGACAAGCAAAAGGGTAATCTTTCAGGTAAAATGTTTTAATAGTTTAAAAAATAGATAATTAATATCAGTATTTATTTTCTTTTAATAGGTGATTATGATGCTTAGAATTTATAGTTTTCGACATACAATGGCACCTTGATCTATAATTTTTCAAACGGACTTATATAGAAAACTAAGAATGCAGAAAAGTTACTAGAATGGGTATAAAATAGGTAAAATGTATGATTTATGAATAAATTAAATATTTACAATGCTAATTGGAAATATTTAACATTTTATGAAATGCAACTCATATTTAGAATCAGAAGTCTCTTTAGTCAAAATTTGGCTCTTTGACAGACCTTTCATAAAATATTTTATTTTAAAAATGGAACCTTCACAAAATTTCTTATCTTAAAAATGGACCGCTTAGAATGTAATTTTAGAAACGGACTCTTCTAAAATCTAAAACTTTTAAGTAACAGCTGCGTATTCTCAGAAATTATTCATTCTATTTTTCAAGCTTAATGTTTTAGGTGTCATTTTTTAATTTTATTTTCATTTTAAAGCTTACCTCCTCGAATAAAACTAACGTTTATACGTTTATTGCATGTTTAAATATACATGTAATATTTTTAAGTAAGATTTTTTCGAAAAGGACTTAAAATAGTTAGACTTTCTAAAATCTTTTACTCAATACTAATTTCAGATTCATAAATTTGTATATTTTTACTAAAATAAGACCATGTTTTCATAAATTCACAAAACATAACCCTTACAGACATGCCATCTACTCCGGATTCTACGGAGCTGCTCCGGAGAAATGAGAAAATTAGATAACTCCGGAAATTTCTCAGATTTCTTCGGAAAATAACAAAACTTTTGAACAGCTAAAATATTACTATTCATCAATTAAATACAAAGTATTAATAATGCTTAATATTGATTACTCTTTTCGCACATTGAGTAGACAAACTCTAGAATCCCTGATGATAGAAAAATGGAAATATTTTCATCAGGTTTTTCAGAACAGTGTTTGTACCAACTGTCTGTTCTGTAAAACTGTTCTGAACAAACACTGTTCTGAAAAATAAGTTGTTAAAGCTAAAAAAGCTGCTCAATAATTTTTAAATGCATAAATTTTAATTTACCTTTTACGATTTACTTCTGTGTAAATATTTTAAATTTAATTTTAATTTAGAAACCAGTAAGGTATGTACTTATGTATATCCTGTAATTAGCATGTTAAAATTTCAAACCATGCTGTTGCTCCAGACACAAGTGCCTGAATGTTGGCATGTCCGCCTTTACTGAAAGAACCAAATTTAAGGCTAATTTCAGTTTCACAAACTTATGAGTAGATTTATCACAATTTCAGAACAAAAGGACCATGTCTGAAAATTATGTCCAGTTCCATGAGAATGATTCTTAATATTTAAGAACTATTTTTGGATTTATACCTGCTGGTGTATAATATGTTGAAATGAGCATTCTGTCGTCTGTACCTTTGCAAATATATTAATGTTCATTATATTATCGTTATTTATAAATATATCATTAGTTGA
>CM063508.1:45513344-45560844 GCA_032207245.1 Pardosa pseudoannulata
AGGAAGGGGGTCTACGTAAAACAGAAATATTGGCAATTGGTTTAGGGAACAAGAAAGTTTTGGATCCTGTGATATAACGTAAATATGATTTACAAATTAAGTCATCAAGTTTCAATTAACTTTTTTTTTTTTTTTTTTTTTTTTTAAAGAGAAAATTAACATTATGATATGCACGGAAATAATAATTTTTACACATTTTTTGTAACCACCTTCTCCCCAACTTTTCGCATGTTCGAAAGATCAATTTAAGCAAGCTTCGAAAATTAGTTGGCATTTGACGTAATCATATCACCAACTTACGCAAAGACGTGCACCCGGAAAACGATAATCAGTAGAAGATCCCCTCTCGCAAAACATCTTGCATTCCCAGATTGGTATGCACCAGGCCACTGGAGCAAGGAGTCCCGGGTGAAGAGAGAGAGAGAGAGAAATAAAAAAGCTTCTCATAATCTCCTCCCCCCTCCTTATTTACTTTTCTCTTCTTCCTCCGAGAAGTCAGGTGCAGCGCTCGGCCCTTACGAAAATAAGTCGACGACCGGGATTTCTTCCGAAGGACGTTTATCGCCAGTTCGTTGACACTCGGACGCGCTCGCCAGTTTCTTGACTTAACACACGGTGGATATTAGTGTGAGGGCTGCTGGAACAATAACAGTGAGAACTCCTAATTACGTATTCATGGGCAGTGACCACTTGCCAGTTGATGCAGTGAAGGAAGAGAATTGGCAAAATTGATGAATTCTCATCTGTACGGATCAAAGCATTCCAGACACCTCCAACGGGTCTCAGAAAAGGGAAAAACAAATCTGCTGTTTTGTTTTTCCATATTCTTCATAAACGAATTTGATGGTGCCCCTATTGGTTACCGAAGGGTCTACAGTATTTCGCTTTTATATTTTGAAAAAAAATAATAAAAGAAGCATTAAAAGGAAGTTTGAACCTTTAAAAACCCTTTCTTTACCTACACTATTGGTTGTGTTCCCTAGCAATGGAGAAAAGAAGGGAATATCCGTAATCGGCAGAAGAAAATTTTTAAATAGAATAATGTAAACTAGTATTTAAAAACAGAATTTTCGTACTTTTGGTTATATGTCTTGCATGATGTAATTTAGCTCTACCAAGTTTATATACTTACATAACATATAAAATTATTTAATGGCCCAAAGAAATGACATCCATGCGTATTAGATCAACATATGTTAGGAGTAATATTATTTTTAAAGAATTTAGTAATTAAGAGTTAATTAAGTTTTAATTAATTAATTAAGTTTAAAAGAATTTAGTAATTAAGTATAAAAGAATTTTTAAAAGAATTTGAGGCGTCACTGAAAAAATAGGACAGTTTTAGATATTATTTTAGTATATTAACATTAAGAAGGTTGTGTGTGCATGTCTTTAACCAAGGATTCCTGATTTGGTGTATAGCTTGACAGATGATTAATGAATATTTTTTATAAGGCAAAATTGTACTTTCTTCATTGTATGTTGTAGGGTTTAATAGATCTCCATTTACTTCTTGACCAACCGTCTATCACAAAGTGAATGGTGGTCATATTTGAAAGAAAGTAGTAGAAATATAGTTATATTCAATACTTCAATACCTTTAAAATTTTTCTGACGGATTTGTATCTACCACAACTGAAATGAATATCAATAACAATATATAGCATAGGTGCGGTGACAGGTCACATAAATGTATTTGTAATCCTATGAGAAAACGCTGATGAAATGATAGGCTTTAGCTATCATTGTGTAATTCACCGATATGTACTAACCAGCCAAAATAACATACATGTATTCAAATTTCTCAATTCCACTTCAGAAATTTTCTTTAAACGGCGATCCTAGTTGATGCAGCTTGATGAACTACCAGAATTACATCCTCGTTCATGTACGATGATTCAGTAGCAGTAAATTTCTGCAGCGATTTCGTCCCTTCCCCTCAGAATAAAAATTAAGAAATTCACAAGAAAAAATAATTTTTAGCCGAACGATGGCCGATTGGTTAGGGTGCTGGCCATCGGAACCGGAGTTCGTGGGTTCGAATCCCACTGAGGCATGGATGTTCGTAGCCGTTCGGAATCGGCGTTAAACTGTAGGTCCCGGTCTCATTAGCCCTCGTGTTGCAAAAAGTAGACCGTAGCGCTCCAAACCAAACCAAACCAAACCAAATAATTTTTAAATCATATGCACTTATGTCCATAATCGCAAGTAGATAGGACACCTTTTTAAATGCAAAAGCAAATTCTATATATACAGAAGTTGGCCATCTCTGTTTTTGACCTTTCATTATGAATGCTATCCCTAAATAGAATACACGAAATCGAAAGGGAAACACTTCCGATTTTTCTTTTTATTTGTTTGTTTTGTACCATGCACGCTTAATTATTTGAGTTCCACTGTTGTATTTGATAGGTTATTAATTACAATTTCTATATTTTTCAAGCCATTGTTTTCCGACTTATACGAGCAATGTGCACGAGAGTGATGCCTTTTGTTTTGCAACGAGAGTCCTTGAATTATCCCGGCTCGTGATTATTTTGGTTACAATACAGTGACCTATAGAGATCGTACGACCTTCGTTGTCATTGTTTGTAAATTTGTTGTATCCTTGTATATATCCTAATTAATATAAAAAAGATGCTACTAAACCTTTATAGTGGTACTACATTTCTTAATATGAGAGAAAATAATCTACGAGAGTAATTGGTGTTTCACAACTTAATAAAAAGAAGGTTATGTATATAATATTTTGTACATGGTACAAATAGGAAATTAATGAATGTATATCTATATTTCTCAATACAGTCTACATCAGATATCACCGAACTGTTGATCACTAGTCTACCTTCTTCTAGCGGAGAATTGTTTAGTAGCTCACTTAAAGATTTTCAGTAGATTCCAGAATCACGAACACCTGAAGGGTGAGCTAACAGCTGATTTTTAGGGATGCAACGATTATCCGGCAAGGATACTACATCCGGCATATCTAGCCACAATACCGGATAATTGGCAGTACCGGATATTACAGTTATCCAGCAGTACATCTGGCCAAAAATCATACACCCAGAAATAAGATAAATATAACAAAAAAAAAGAGAAAATTTTAAACAATATGCTATATAAACAATGTGTTTCAGTATTTTGGAGCCTTATGTTAAAAAAAAAAAGCTTTATGGAAAAAGTTAGGTTTATTTATGCATTTCATTACCAAAAATCATAAATCATTCTTTTTTCAGTCTTAACTGCAAAATTGTATTCTTACATGTGAGAACACAAAAAACAAAACTTACTTTTTTGGAGGATAGAAGAATAAAGACAATTTACTAAAAAAAAAGTGGGATATGTTCTTGAAATTTTTCATACACAAACATTAGAACCATTAAAGAAAGAAGGTAAAGGACTATTAAAAATGCTTTTATTCAGATTTGATTTTTTAATTAAATAATGTTGAATTGAGATATTGAGTATGGAAACTTAAAATAAACAAAAAAAAATTAAAATAAGTTATAGTACAAATAGAAACTTAAAATAAAGAGAAAATTTAATTATAATACAAATAATGTTGTTACACTAACCCGTACTAGTTCGTGACCCGCGCTCAAGTATCAATCGTCAGAAAACGTACTAGTACGTGTCCCACATACAATGTGTTAAGATCTAAAATTCAACTCGGTGTATTAATATCTAAAGGCCGTGTCACACGTTTATTTAAGTGTTGAAAAAGCAGGAGATTCAGTTAGTTCCTTAGTTAAAACATATTAAAGGTGAGAAAAATACTTTAATTGGGTTGCAAAAATAAAGTACATAGAGCTTATTTATTTAAAATAAATTTAAAAAGAAAAAGTGTGAAACATACTGACATCCGGCTGAAACTTTGGCCAGATATCCGGTATCCGGCCAAATTGCATCCGTTGCATCTGTAATTTTTTTTAATATAGTTTAATTATTTTAATTCCTACACCATTAAAGAAGGGTAGAATGGTAAGTGGAGAAAGCAACACCCAACAGATGTTCATCCTAAGGATTTAATACTAGTTGTTTGTCTGAAGCAACTAACACAAGCTCTCGGTAGGGCACTTTATTTTTTAAGAAACATTATGGTAGTTCATTATGAGATTTAAAAAACGATACAGTAGCTCAAACCCTTCATAAAACTAGCGACTATTGGTCAACATAAGAGGCTCCTAATCTTTTCTAGAAAGAAAAGTTATACAAACATTAAAATATTGTTCTATAAAATATCGTTATCTAGACCTACTTTATCTATCTATTAAGACTTACAAAATCAAAATTGATTAAAACAGCCATAAAATATAGTAAAAAATTGTTTATAAAAACTTAAAAATAATTATTAATCTATATCAGATAAAAAAAATATTGAGGTTGGTGGAGTTTTAACATTTTATTAAGGTCGGGTTCCACTTTCATTAAAATCATTCGTAAATGCCCACGTCTAGTGATGTGCAGTATGTTCCTTTTCTTAGAGACAGTAATTTAGCTACTGAACTAAATCTAGGCTCGGCCAAAATACGAGAAAGAAAATGCAATTAAAATTTTCGGTAGTCTAGCTCAGAGTTGTCCGGTTGTCTGTGTTGGAATTCACGAAATTTATGACTGAAAAAATAATTGCATTCATATATAGTAAAAGTACTGTTATTCCACTGGATTAACACATTGTATGCGGGCACATTTCGCAGCGGAATTGTACCGGGAGCCGACGTTTTGCGCGTCAATTTAGTTATTCAGTTAAATCTCAATAAATCGAAAATTATTTAATTTTTTAACCAACTTTTCGTAGTTATATTGAAATATAAATAGAAATATATAAATAACAACCATAATATTTTTGTAAAAAAAATATATTTTTTAGTGGATAACTTTATAATAGTATCGTAAATATGAAAAATCAAATAGCATCATGACCATTATCCTGCTTCTTCATCAGAACTTGTTTCAAAACTGGTACTAATAGCTCTGCGATTGATAGTTCGAGGACGTGGAATAAGCTCTTCATCATCGGTCTCATCGAAATCTTCACTATAACACAAAACATCTGATAATGCGTCAGCGAAGATTTCATCATAATTATCTTCGTTAAATTCATTCATTTTCGCAAGGATAATAAAAAGTTAATTTTTAATCTAAATTGATTTTTTTAGTCAAACTTCCCGTTCTGTGGTTCCACATCGACTGATGTAAAAACTAGCTTTTATTTGTCTAAATTTTTCCAGAATCTATGTAGTAGACAAGAACATTCGGCTTCGTTTGTTTGTATATACCATTATTTTTGTACCCACAAAGAAACCATGTTGTTACACTAACCCGTACTAGTACATGTCCCGCGCTCAAGTATCAATCATCAGAAAACTTACTAGGTCGATTCCCGTATGCAATGTGTTAAGATCTAAAACTCAACTCGGTGTATTAATGTCTAAAGGCCTTGTCACACGTTTATTTAAGTGTTGAAAAAGCAGTATATTCAATTTAAGGTTCCTCTGTCAGTATATATTAAAGTGTTCGTAATATATCCGTGTATATTAAATGTAAAAATATTTTTAAATTTATAAAAATATTTTTAAAAAATTTAAATATTTAAAAATTTACTATATGTTTCAAATAAATTTTGCAAAATTGTAGCTGATTATGAATTTCGTAAACCTCTGGTATGTTTGATATATTGAATGGTTCAGTATAATAAATGCTAAAAACTAAACATTACATTATTTTAGGAATTTTACAAATACTAAATATAAGATAAGCTTGTAAGTTACATACAGCAATTTAAAATATAGTACAATATGTAATTTTATAAAATGTGATAGTAAAAATTAGATACGACAATAAGTTTTGATGGGTGATAGCTGATTTTGCAAACAGCTATATACAATAAAACTTACCTATAAAGATACTGAAAGGGCGTAGAAAACTACTGTTATAAACAGGTTATCGCTATAGACTGTGCATCCGATGTTTATGTACGTAGTGAGTGTAAAATGTCTTGGTTTGCATTTAGAGATCTAATTTAACTTTTATTAAAGAATTTAAAATGCAAATATACAAAAGACAATTACTAACCTCTTGGTTTTTTAATTTTCAGTTTTTAATTTTTCAATTTTCAATTTCCAATTTATTAATTTTTAGTTCACGGTTTTTTAATCCAAACTTAACTAATCTATTTTGTACATGTTTATTTTTTTTATCTGACTCAATATTTTACTTAAATATTAATGCTGAATGTTTTTAATGAGCTTTAATTGCCTTTAATTCTTAAATTTTCTTCAAAATTATTTTCCTTGTGGTTTTTTTAGTATTATCGATGCGCTTTAATTTAAATTTGTTAATGTTAATTTGTCTGTCGCAGTATACCCCTAGAGGATTTTGCAGCAATAACGCTAATCAACCAACTAATCTGTTGGTGATTTTGTATTAAGTAAATAAGGAACTCTGCGGGTAGAAAGAAAACATCGTTATAGACAATATCTTTATGTACAGATTTCGTTGCATACTGAAATTTCGAAAGAATTCGCCAAACTTTTAAAACAAAACGTTTCGGAAGTCTTGTTCCTTTAATGTCTGTCGCTTTGTGTTGTCTGTTAATATTTACCGAAAAGTGCGTGGGTGTCTTAATTTTTAGCGCCAGCGTGTGGAATCTTTCTCAAGGACCTTTTCGCTTCTGATTCCGTCTTAAAATACTCTGTCATATGTTTTTCCAGGGGACTCGAGCGTCGAGTTCATCTGTTACTTTTCCGGTGTTTGTGTATCGCATATTCATGCCTTTAGTTTTTTACTTAGTGAGTTATGATTCCTCAAATCTGTATTTTTAGATCAAAGTGTCTGTGTGGACTCCTCTAATAGTCTGTTTTCTGAAAGCTGTGCAAAAAAGTAATCACTGATAAATAGATGAGCATCACTTGTGTAAATAATGAAATTCCGAGACTATAGAAAATATTGTAATAGACAGTCCCTTTATGCACAAGTTTTGTTGTATATCAAAATTTCGAAAGAATCCACCAAAATGTTTCTAAAGTCCACTAGTTCCTTTCATGCCTGTCACTTTGAGTTTGTCTTTTAATATAACGTTAAAGTAATTTTCCATCTAGTTTAACTATATTGGATGACAGAGTTAAATCTAAAGAACAAGTTGTAAAAAAGTAAATTACGCTTATTCTTAAAGTCAAAGCAATATCACATACGCTAATAAATTAAACTGCAAAATAATTATGTATTTTTTTGCAGTTTGATATATTAAAAAAATAGTTGGCTGCAAAAGCTCAGCAAAAATGTCGAATCTAGTTTATTTTGTAGTCTGTATAAGAGGTCTTTACGTATAATGGATTCATATTATTGAGTTTGCCTCTCCATTCAATAGTCGTCAAGATACTTTGTGTTTGTGTTAATTTTCAATCCATTTTGAAACTTTATAATTTTTTTTTCTTAGCAGATATTTGGTAAGCAAAGAATATTTTCTTGCAATTACAGTCGGACCCCGATTTAACAAATTCATCGAGCCCGAATTTTTTTTCCCATTAAATCGGGGTTATTCGTAATATCGGGTCCAAATCCAAAAATAAAAAAAATTCGATACTTACCTAATGGAAAAGTCCTAATAAGCAACTACACAAAAATATCCATAAAAAGAAACTGTATGCTTTTTATTCAGTAGCTAAAAGATGTACAGCGAATAATTACACATACTAATTAATTTGAAATTTGAAAGTACTGGTGAAGAGATATTTGACTATTATCTTGATTATTGATTCGGAAAAGTTCTTTTTCGACTTTATGAAGAGAAGCCAATTACATCATGTTACACGATGTACGTTATCACAGTTTCCAAAGCATTTAAAGCATAAGAAAAAGTAATAGTTTCACTAGGTGTTTGATTATGGATTCCTGTGTCAGAATAGCTATTCACTGGTTCCGATAACTCAACAATTTCACTAACTTCAGTTGCACAGGTAGACAGTCCGCCATCGTTAATAACATAATCGTTAAAGTCTATCCCAGGAGCAACTTACGACGAGGGAAAAAAAATCAGCAATTTAAATAATTTGTTAATTCGGGGTTTATTATTCGTTAAATAGGGGAATTTGCCTTCATTTTTGTTAATTTTCCTTAAAAATTCGTTGATTTGCGAAATTTGTTAAATAAGGGTTCGTTAAATCGGGGCCTGACTGTATTTTATTTACTGCTACTTGGATGCATTTTAGTGAAAGCGTGTGTTTAGTTACGCACCAAACAAAAATAGTAAACAGTAGTGAGCAGATAAAAACACCTTTTTTTTTAACATGGGTTTATTCACTCGGTAATGATTTCTGATGTTAGCCCATTCAAGAGAATTACGTATTTTATATTTTCCTTTTTGTATAAGACATATGAACTTTATACCACTGCAGTTCATCAGTTAGGCAACATTAACATACATTTACTTTTTCAGTTTATGCTTTTGGAAAATGGACATTGAGGGCAGAGTAACTATCTGCGCATGCTTGTTTAACTATTGCGCTTTAATTTACGTTTTTCTGCAAAAAATCCTAGGCGAAGTCGTCATTTATTTGTAGATGCCTTTACTGCCTTCGACACATATTTATTCTTCCCCTGGAATATCGAACCACACAAATAGGTCTTCAGGCTTACCACTGTTACCGAGTTTCTCAGTATTGCATGTTGTGGTTTTTGTGTATAGCAGGTAATCAAGAATTTTCCCGAAATCATAATTGACAGAGGAGGAGGGTCAAAGGACAACTTGGAACCACATTGCAATTGCAAAGAACTTTACATATGTGTATTGGAAATACTAATTAACAGAAATTCATCAATGTGGTATTTTTCTTACGTACATCTGTCCTTATTTTGAGGTCCGTTTTCATTGTGGTAACATATTTGAGGTGTAATATACTGTTTTCTTTTTCAGGTTAGTTTGTTAAAGAAATTTTTAAAAGAATGCGGGTTTCGACAATTTTTTAAGACAAAGATTTTTACTCGCTCCGATTTGGACTATGAATTTTTAAATTTGACTCAAACATTTTAAAAGAATTATACATCATCCAGAGTTATAGCGTTTATTGATAATATCCTAAGTCATCAAATTTATATCGAAAAATATTGCATCATTCCTTGGTTATGAAGATTTTACTTCTTATGATTTTATCCTTCGGGCAAAAACCTTAAATGGAGTTATGAACACTTTAGTAAGGCTTGATCTTTTGAACTCTTATGATCTTTCGTGACGTTTGCCATTTTCCTTTCAGCCTGTGGGAAAGGAGTAAATTTTCGAAAGAGAATAGTTTTTCGTTTACTGTCTCTATTTCATTTTTCATTCCTTTGTGTATTTTATGTGGACTAGTAGCTGTGTATGTTTCAAAATAAATCAAAATTAATTTTTTCCAGCTACATTTGTCGTACTTATAAAAGCAGAGGAATCTTGATGGTTGTAGAAGTTGAAAAAAAATTCTTTTGAGTATTAACACGTGTTATATAGTTTTAATAAATGTAAACTCTTTTGTTCCAACTCCTCCGATAAAGTTCTCTATGTATATTGTATACGAGTTGAATCACCTGGCGTTGCCCGAGCCAGGGACCGAATTTCGCTGGCTTGAATCCTGCACCTGGCATGGATGTTCGTAGCTGTTCGGAATCGGCTTTAAGCAGCAGGTCCCTTGTCTCATTATCCCTGATTTTCAAAGCTCTAAACCGTAGCTTTCCAAATGAAACCAAACTTTTCTGCACAAAGTATATTAAAGAGAGATCGGGTGGAGGGCAAGGGGTTATATATATGTGTGTGTGTGTGTGTGTGTGTGTGTGTGTGTGTGTGTGTGTGTGTGTGTGTGAGAGAGAGAGAGAGAGAGAGAGAGAGAGAGAGAGAGAGAGAGAGAGAGAGAGAGAGAGAGAGAGAGGGAGAGGGAGAGAGAGAGAGAGAGAGAGAGACGTAAAATTAATAATTTGGGGTTTGAGAATAAAAAACGTAGCACTCACTTTTAATGCAGACGCATGGATCGTTAATAACCCATTATAAAAGCACTTGACGCGTAAGGATTGACAGAGACCGTCTTGAAAAAGGGTTGCTGTATGAACTCTCGCTGATTGTAGCTTCTTTGTTCAGAGTGTGGACTCTAGCCACTTGACGCCATGTTTGATGGTTGACTGTTAAAATGTGCAATATACATGAATAAAGACACACACACACACACACACACACACACACACACACACACACACATATATATATATATATATATATATATATATATATATATATATATATATATATATATATATATATATATCAGTTTCGCGTGTTACGGAGACAAGAAGCTATCCTCCCATCTCCTCCAGATCATCATTTCCCCCCTCTTTATTTTTATTATTTTCGAAAAAGTGAATTTACAAAAAAATTGGTGACATATTTATAAATTTAGAGATTTGGTGATTTTGTTGGCCCCTGTTTCAAGCCGCGTAACTCTCATTTAGTTACACTTATTCATTACAAAATTTTCCCAATGCAGGTGAACTTAATAACGTTGCCATTAATAGGTATAAATATAAAGAGATTCATATGTATCTTTAACAGGCATGATGGGGTCTTCGACGATTAATAGCTGTCTTAGACAAAGACTTGCTGGCTTAAGTTAAGTGTTTGATTTATCATCTCTCAGCTGGGTGTGATAGCTTTGTGTGAAGCGACTCCGAGCTTTGCGGTTAATGTCTCGCTAGAAAGTGGTCACAAACCGCGCTGCTCTAATTTCCTATTTCCTGTCACTCTTTTTAATTAATATCTTCCCAACTAATTGCTACCGAACTGCTTTTCCAAGTGCAAACCGCTTTTCAGGATATCATTTTTACGTATGTCATGAATTTTGTATGGTCACAGCTCGGGTGAAAAATCAGTTTCTTACTTATTTTGCATTAATAAAATAATCATTTAAATGAAATTATGTGCATAGTTTCCGCACACCTGGAATGTCAGGGAAAGTCATGGAAAATCATGGATTTAGACAATGGATTAATTTTGTCATGGAAAGTCTTGATTTTTCAAGTAAAATGAGTAAAAGTCATGGAAAGTTATGAATCCGCTAAACTACCGATTAAAAAAAGTGCATTGAATTGTTTAATTCTATTTTTACTTGTCATTTGGCTGAAGTTACTGAGTTTGGTATTTATGTATTATCCTATTGACCCTATTGCCAAGTAAAATTTGTTCACCAAGGAAACTCAAAGCAAGAAAGCTTAATGGGTGGGTAAATGTATATTATTCTGGTTTTTTCTTAAATTGTAAATTAAAATTTTATTAATATAATAAATATTTTTTAATAAAATTATTTAAGATTTTGCACAAAATATAAGTTTATCTTTAGGGATATTGTATACAAACATAGGGTTATATTTGGCTATTATTCATGGTCACCTAGATAATACCAAAGTACCCTGAATTCAAATTGGAAACATTTTGATTGAAAAATTGCTATATGATTAAACTTAGGTACGTAGATACAACAATTTATTTTTATGTATGTGAGTTTATTAACACTTATAAAGTAAGTTTATAGTTTTTTTTTAATGATAAAATTCCTGTAATTTCTCTAAAAGCATGTATTTTATTTGTATGTACATCAGAAGTTTTATTCATATATACTTTAACGGAAGCTTGGAAAATGATCTGCTAAATCAGGGAAAGTCATGAAAAGTCATGGATTTGAAAACTTTTATTTTGGTAGATACCCTGTATGTGGTTAAATTTCAACATTTAAATCTAATTACCTTTTGGCATCTTTACCCATTTCTTCCTTCATACATTCAAATACTTGAATTTATCTTATAGCTTTGGAAAAGTTGTACTGCTTTAAATATTGGATTAGTGCTTTTTGTTATTTTTTGCAAATTAATCTATTTGAAGCTGTAATTTTACATGTAATTAAAAATAACTGTATTTGGAAATTAATTGTAAAGCATGCTAACAGCTTTTCGGGATATAAGTTAAAATAACAATATTTAAGTTAGGATTTCTAGGTGTGTAAAATGCTACAGTGGATTCCAGTTAATGTGATCAGTTTGGGACACCGTGATTTTGATAACAATAAACGATTGATAACAATAAACGATATGCAAAATTAGATAAATTTACCTCCTAAATTTCAAAACAAAATGAAAAAAACACACCTTATATTATCCTGCGTTTATGTATATTATCCTTTAAAACGTAAGAATTATATAATTTAATATTTAATATGCATAATTAAAAAAATTGTCTGTCCATTGTCTACAATTTTTCTAAGAACTCATTTATAAATTGCTCGTAATCGTAATCAACCTGTCATATCGATTTAAAATTTTGATCTTTTGTTTTAACGTTAAGTCATTTCTCTTTCTGGCTTCTGTATCGACAAACTGTATGTAAGCGAGCAAGGCATAAAATGTGAATACGTTCCTCCTCAGTTCCGATGAGAATGTGTTGCCGTCTGCTTATCTGACAACCACTGACCATCCGCATGGTGTGCGTATTTCTGAAAAATTTCCTACTCCTCCTTTGTTCATTCCCTATTTCCCTAGTTGGAAGATAAGAGTATTTTCAAAAATTCAAACAACAGCGAAGGAAAAGAAAAGATGGGTTATTTTTGAATAGATTGTGAATATTCCTTTGGCAGTTAAAATGAGGTTCAAAAACTGATAACATTAACCGATGTAATGATCACATAAAACGGTAATTTTAACATACAAGTGAATAGAGGAAATCGGGACCAAGTGATTTCGATAAAATTAAGCGATTGAGAACATTAACCGCGATCACATTAACCCTTTAAGGAACGGTGGTTTTGGAGTGAATCCACCTGTTAAAAGTTTCTTTTTTCTAATTTTTAAAGACATATGAATGATTTTTTAAAAAAAATTCCTATGTTTAATGCTGTGTAAAAAAAGTAATCACTGATAAATAGATGAGCATCACTTATGTAAATAAAGAACTCCCGAGATTAAAGAAAATATCGTAATAGACAATCCATTTATGCCCAGGTTTTGTTGTATATCAAAATTTCGGAAGAACCCATCAAAATGTTTTAAAGTCCATTAGTTCCGTTCATGTCTGTCACTTTGAGTTTCTCTTTTAATATAACGTTAAAGTAATTTTCCATATAGTTTAATTATATTAGATGACAGAGTTAAATCTAAATTGTAGATTAATTGTAAAGCATGCTAACAGCTTTGCGGGGGTTAAAATAACAATATTTAAGTTAGGAACTCTAGGTTTGTAAAATGCTACAGTGGACTCCGGTTAATGTGATCAGTTTGGGACACCGTGATTTTGATAACAATAACCGACTGATAACAATAAACGATATGCAAAATTAGATAAATTTACCTCTTAAATTTCAAAACAAAATGAAAAAACACACCTTATATTATCCTGCGTTTATGTATATTATCCTTTAAAACGTAAAAATTGTATGCATAATTAAAAACATTGACTGTCCATTGCTGACAGTCTACAATTTGATAAATTGTTCTCATTGATAAATTGTTCGTAATCGTAATCAACCTGTCATATCGATTTAAAATTTCGATCTTTTGTTTTAACGTTAAATCATTTCGCTTTCTGGCTTCCATATCGACAAACTGTATATAAGCGAGCAAGGCATAAAATGTGAATACGTTCCTCCTCAGTTCCGATAAGAATGTGTTGCCTTCTGCTTATCTGACAACAATTGACCACCAGCAGGGTGTGCGTATTTCTGAAAAATTTCCTACTCTTTTGTTCATTCCCTATTTCCCTAGTTGGAAGATGGGGTATTTTTAAAAATTCAAACAACAGCGAAGGAAAAGAAAGGATGGGTTCTTTCTGAATAGATTGTGAATATTCCTTTGCCAGTTAAAATGTGGTTAGAAAACTGTTAACATTAATCGATGTAATGATCTCATAAAACGATAATTTTAACATACAAGTGAATAGAGGAAATCGGGACCAAGTGATTTCGATAAAATTAAGCGATTGAGAACATTAACCGCGATCACATTAACCCTTTAACGAACGGTGGTTTTGGAGTGAATCCACCTATTAAAAGTTTCTTTTTTCTTCTTTTTAAAGACAAATGAATGATTTAAAAAAAAATTCCTATGTTTATGACATTTCAAACTCACATCAGATAGAAACGCTACACTTAATTCATTTTTCCATTTGAAATATGTACTTTTAAACTTGCTTTGCCCAGAAAATTCAGACATTCGATTTATCTTCCTTGTGACCCCAAATACCTATATTTATCTAAATAATACTTAAAACTGTTTAGCTATTTTTTTATTATACACTTTTAATGATAGTTATTCATTATACTCTGATCTTAATAAAAATTTAAAAGAAAATATTATTTTCACTCAGTACAAAGGAATGTTTTTGCATTTAAACCAGCTATCTTACCTTTCTTCTGCCCAATGACTGCACATGTTTTCATGTATTTTACATTTATAAGGTTCATAGATAACATTTATAGACTAATTTCATTAAATCCTTAGAAATTTATATTAGTGTAGGGTTCGGTGTCTAGGGGTGTCGTTAGACAAATTCGATGACAGACTAAATTAACGATAACAAACATTTAATGACGTAATAACACAGAAAACATTTAAGCACAAAGACAAATAGTTAAATCACAGTGATGACGCGGTATAGACAAGACTTCCTACTCGAAGCTTAACATAGGCAAGACACCCTACTCGGTGTTTAACATAGAAAATACACCCTACTCGGTGTTTAATAAATTGAGGGAGCTCAAGTGCCAAGGGTCCTTGACTCGACCTGGTCACTCCTTCTCTTCGACTCCGACTCGAATGTCCTTCTGTCGTTCCTTACTTAACTCACTCAGTGATGAGGGCGCGACCTTGCGAGAATGCGGTGCACTAAATTCCCACATTAGTGTCCTTTAAAGGGTTAAGCGGAGTCCACTGTAAGAATTGTATGCATAATTCATCTCATCTGCTCGACGTTTTTTCATCTGCTCGACGAAAAATTTCTTATTGATGTTTTTTACGATATAGTAGTTTTGTATTTTATTGTTATTTAATTATCGTACTTTTAGTTTGTTGTATCAAATCCCTCCCTAAAAATTTGTTGTTCTTATTCTTTCTGCTTTATATTTTATCTCGGGTTCTTTAACCCATTAATGTCCGAATGATTTCTACCCAGCTAGTTGGTATTCTAGCCTCTCATGCTAATCACTAGGTAGTGTCGGGCCACACAAGTATGTTTGTAGCCGTTTGAAATTGTCCGTAGTGTTACCAATCCAAACTGTATATTATTAATGTGCTTTATTTTTCGATTATTGTCGTAGACTTTTTATTGTTTTATTCATTATTACAAAAATAATAAGAATACTTGCCGTCATTCATCCTTAAGTTATTGTTTGTGTAGAGTTAGTGATAAAAATACTTCAGGGTTGGTTGTATTAGCTCTACGCTTATCTAGTTTAGTAGATTACTTTATCAATGCCGGGATCATTTGGATAGCAAATAAATGGTATTGCATCAGTTACCCGCAAGAGTTTGGCTTCATGAAAACGAGATTTTCCTCAATCTGATTTGGTAATAACGCTCCTTTTATTCCGATCTAGATAGCAGCGAGAGTTGTGAAATCGTCGATGTTTAATAGACGTCTCGGTGAGACGAACTCTTTTATGGCGAAACGTAAACAAGTAAATTTCTGAACCCTGTGGTGTGTGCCTCTCTCTGGGAGAACCGCGTGTTACAAAAAAGTGGGACGATTTATTTTCCCTACCTTGAGAGTTGAAGTTTATTACGAGCGCGTGATAATTATAATGACTACGGCTTGTCTAATTATTATTCTTTCGGGTTTTTGAAGAAGACATTACGGTGTTCTTCGCAGTCATTGAAAGCTATCCAAGGTGGATTTAGAATTTATCTTAATGGCTTTAAGAACCTTGCTAGCACGTGCTATATTTTAAATTTAGATTATGTCAGGGTATATTTCATTTGAATGGCTGCGTAATCTGCATGTAAAGTGTTTTCTGAATGCATCAAGCAGAGTAGACAATTATCCTAACGCCATACCGAAATCTTCAACCTCGGTTGCAGAGCTGTTACTTATTTAATAACACCCGAGAAGCACGTGTAACTTAAGGAATGCTACGAACGCGAGTAACAATTCTTCCGCAATGTGGATTGGATTGGTGTGGAGCTCTGCGGTCAACTCTTTTGCTACACGTGGGCTAATGAGACTGGGACCTACTGTTGAACGCCGATTCCGAACGGCTACGAACATCCATGCCATAGTAGGACTCGAACCCACGAACTCTGGAACTGAAGGTCAGCTCTCTAACCCATTCGGCCATCGTTCGGCCTCCCGCAATGTGGATCAGTGTAATTTGGAAGTAGGGAACAAGCAGAAGCCACTTCTAGTGGTATCGTTTGAATTTAGAGACTATTACGAACACAAACTAATTTTTCTTTCACTGACATTAGTGAGCAGGATGGACTTTTGTCTGCTTGAGCCTTAAAATCACAACCCTCTAGCTATGAGCTTTAAGGGTTTGGTTTGAAGTGCTACGGTCTACTTTTTGCAACATTAGGGCTAATAAGACCGGGACCTACAGCTTCATTCCGCAAAAAAGGCATAATAATAAAATCCATGCCACTGTGGGATCCTCTCTAGCTATGAGATCGAAAGTAATGGTGCTAATTAAACCTACCACTACCATTTTCCCCCTTGAAATGTGAGCTGTTTTTTTTTCAGTTTTCAGTTTTCTGCAACACAAGTGAAAAATATGAGTTGAAAACAAAATGGATCGGAGGTATACGATTATATATTTTAGAAGAATATTTAGATTTTCTCAATTTATCCATATATTAGGTAATGGTGATAACATGTAAATAAAACTCTACGCTCTCCCAAAACTATATCATTTGTAATAAATGCTGTAAAAAGGAAATGCTCTAATGGTGGTGGTATTTTTAAGAGTAAATCATTCCTGTCAAACATGATTACCGTTAACCAAATTGTATCAATTATATTTCCTATTTCCTTATAGCACGTTCTTACGCGAATGCTGTTTCGTTGAGAAACAGAAATTGGAGGACATATCAGCACAGCAACTAGGAATAGAACTTGAAATGACGTGAATTTCTGCCAGCGATCGCGAATAAGTTTAATAAAAATATCATCACCTTCGTTAAGTCTGAAAATATATTTAAATCCTTTAGTTTTTTTTGTTTGTTTCATTGATCTAATATGATGAATGGGAAAGGGAATAGACGTGAATATTTTTTAGAAATATAAGAGAGGTCTTATTATTGAAAGAAAGTTGGGAAACACGTACTCATCTACTCAAAATACCCTATGAGTTGCATTAAAAATAATATTAGAAATTTTATTTTATTAATTTTATTAATTTTTAAACTCATCACATCTCCCGAAATAAGCTTAAAAGTTTATTCCCCTTTTTTTTAAGAACTGAAAAAATTGATAAATTGATCGATTTTTAATATTTTTGTGAATGCTATTCTATTTTATTGTATCAATTTTAAACATTGAAAACTAAAATTATTCATTTGCATATAAAGAAATTTTCTTTAAAATAATAAATAAAAAGCCTCAACCAATTTAAAGCCTCAACCAGTCTTTTTTAAATTTTATTTTTTATTTATGTTTATTTTTATTATTATTATTTGTTTCAAAAACCTGGGTATTTTCAAGCCGGGATACTTTTGCTATCACATCTCTCGTTATAACATTTTAACATACATTTATGTACTTTAAAACTAGCATTCAATTTTTTTCAGGAAACTTTTAAACCTTTATTTCTATTTAAATATTGTACACGAACTGAGAGTCGCGTAAGCTCAGTCGGTAAAGGCAACGATCTCGCAACTGCAGGGTTGTGAGTTCATCGTGCCTCGAGCTGGCCTGAGATCCGCCGTGTTCGGTAATGGTGACTGGGGCACGTAAAATATGTTTGTGGTCAGAATGTCTTCCAAGTTCTCAAACCATACCTCTAGGATTGGCAAGCCAAGCCTCCCCTAGGGTCTTCTGCTTGGTCTCTGCTTCTAAATTACGGAGACCCACTTGAGCTAAGACGTCTTCACCCTAGTGATGCTCGTCAAACGAAAGGCGCATTCATTCGTCTTAAATCGTGTAGCCTATGGCCTACATGCTGGGCTCGTCTAAGTGGTATTGGAAACATTGGTTATATTCATTGAAATCACATAAAATATTTTAAGTCCGAAATTATATTTTTTAGCTCTTTGTTTTTATTTATTTTTGTTTTATTGGCTTATCCCCTATATAATAATAGCCTAAGTTATCTGTCCGTCTGTCTTCGAATTTATGAAGCGGTTGGACCTGGATATTGGATTGTTGATGAGCTAGGGTTACCAAAATTCAAAGCGAGTCTTCAAACTGTTCGAAATCCATTCCTTCCTCGCTTTTAGAGCGTTTATTTCCCTTATTTCAAACCCTCTTTTCCCCGGTTAAGAGCAGGCGATTAAATTTATCACATAACAAATAGGTAAAAATAACATTTTTTTTCTAGCATTATGACGTTATTCTTTTAACCATCTTATTTAGTCATTTATTATTTTAAATTATTTAAATATCGTCTGCATTATTTTCATACGTTTTATCTCTGAACTTAGATATTACATAAATATTTTTCTTTTATATTTGGCTTAAATAATAGATCAGGTGCATATGTGATACTTTTAAATTTAATCATCGATTATATTTTGTTGCAATGAAAATTTTATCACCGGTATTAACAACAAATTCTTTTCATAAAAGTCTAAGAGTCTATTTCGCGAATTAATAAATATCTAGCGTTTAAGTTATATATCTTGGAAAATTAAGAAGTTTATTCGCTTGTGTGTTCGTTTTTTATACATAACCACACGGTTTGTCTAAATGAATTCAACGTGATTCTCAACTGCATTCTCAGTATCGGGAGACTTAGAGGATTATGAAGATAAACAAATTATTGAGCGTGTACTAGATAATTCTCAGCCAAAAAACAAACCATTTTTTACCTGCCTCATAGGGTGCTGAAAAATTAAAAATTTTACTAATCCCGTCATATGACTTCTATATGCTAGTTAAAATGAATGGGAGAGGATAAACGCGTTTATTATTTAGAAATTTTAAAAAGCTTAAAAAAAAAGAAAAAAAAAAGAGTTGGGAACTACGGGTCTGATTTTTTACCCAATCTTTCCTCTTACGTTGCTGTGGCGTGGTTGTTACTCTGCGAATATGAGACTGTAAGTGTTTCAATTCGTCCTTATGTGTGTGTTCCGTTGCTTCTTGAACTCGGTTCACCTCTTCAAATTGAACTCTATCTCCATTCAGTGTCTCGAATTATGAAGTTGCGTCCGCGGACGAGAGGAAGTGTTTTCCAAGTATTTTCGTATCACCGTAACAGATTTATGACGATGGCTTTCAATGAAATTCACGGTCACGTTTGCTTCTGGTGCTCGTCATATGGCTAGCATCCCGTTTAAGTGGATTTAAAATTTTCTTTTTCTTTCAGTTGTAATATCTCGATATTATATTCCTTTGTAATATCTATCCATAAATACATATTCGGATTATCCCTCCCCTATATAAAAACAGAATAAGAATGTACGCTGATAAAAATATAAAATTATCTATTAACACATTGTATGCTGGATACGTACTACTACGTTTTCTAACGATTGATACTAGAGCGCCAGTCACGTACTAATAGTTTTCTGACAATTGATACTTGAGCGCGGGACACGTACGTTTTCTGACGATTGATACTTGCGCGGGACACTTACTAGGACGTTTTCTGACGATGGATTCTTGAGCGCCGGTCACGTACTAGTAGTTTTCTAACGATTGATACTTGAGCGTCGGTCACGTACTAATATTTTTCTGACGGTTAATACTTGAGCGCGGGACACGTGCGTTTTCTGACGATTAATACTTGATCGGGACACTTACTAGTACGTTTTCTGACAATTGATACTTGAGCTCAGGTCACGTACTTGTACGGGTTTGTTTAACAACATGGTTTCTTTGTGGGTACAAAACTAACTGTATATACAGGAAGATGAAGCCGAATGTTCTTGTCTACTACATAGATTCTGGATTGTAAAAATGTTTATATATAACATAATAAGAAAAAAATTAAAACTATATACTTCTATTTCTATTTGATTTTTCATATTTACGATACTATTATAAATTTATCCACTAAAAATGTATTTTTTGTTTACAAAAATCTTATGGTTGTTACTATTTATATATTTGTTTATATATTGAGATTTAACTGAATAACTAAATTTATGTGCAAAGCGCCCCCTCCCGGTACAATGTACCCGCACACAGTGTGTTAATAAGTCTATTTTTAAGAATTTTCGTATTGTTTGTGCCTACTCAGAATGTATTTTAGAGATTAATATTTTCGCCCGTTATCCGTATGTGTATGAAACTGGAATTGTAGTCTATTTGAGGCACAGGAGCTTAAGCCGAATCCCCAATAGTGAAGGTGAGAATTACTCATCAAGGTGAGCATCATTAATTACTATTAATTAATGATTTAATAAATAATTACTTAATAACATATTAAGAGTGAAAGCAGTTTAAGTGAATAAAGTCTTAAAGTGAAAATAAAGTAATAAGAAGGCTCTAAATAGCTTACAGTTAAAATTAATATAAAAAAGGAAACAAAATGAAAAACTTTTAAGGAAAGCTTTAATAACATTAGAAAAACATCTGGGAAAGAAAAAATATGTTTTTTGCGGATGCGAGCATTGATTTTTTTTAAAAATTCCGTGTATATATATATATATATATATATATATATATATATATATATATATATGTGTGTGTGTGTGTGTGTGTGTGTGTGTGTGTGTGTAATAAGACGGATTTCACGATGGGTGGTTGCAGTCATGGCCCATAAAAATGACACCGTTTTAGCTAAAGACCTTTATTAAGATAACGTTGGAGGACGGGTTCCCACTTCATCATAGGGACAGGACTAACTGAGGGGTCAGCTAGCATGAAGTTATATGCAAAACACCTTAACACCTGGGTCAACATCTCAGTCAAAATCTGTGGGAAAATTTCCAGGAAAATCTGCCTCCGACAGTTTGCATCTCCTTTTTGTTTGGAAATCTCCTAAATTGTCCGCTAGGGCAATGTAGAGTTATAATTGGTTAGACCCCTTCTCCGAGGGCTTAAACTGTAGTCTCAGTGGTCAATTTAAGTCAGGGGTTAAAAAGGGGAATGCAAAAGGACGCCGGAATTTTTAGCCATTGACTTGAGTTTTGAAAACCACTGAGAATTTTCTCGGGCTGTTTTAGGGGTTTTATACAAAATGTTTCTATTAGTTTCCCGATCCAGTTTACTTTTCTTTACACACACACACACACACACACACACACACACACACACACACATATATATATATATATATATATATATATATATATATATATATATATATATATATTATTTATTTGAAAAGAAAAGAAAATTTAACATTTAGAGGGAAAGTAGAAAATTTAGAGAGTAGTTAAGATTAAGTAATTATAAGGATTAGGAGGGGACGGAAGAATCATCGTGGCGCCATCTAAATATATATTCGGATAGTATCGTAGTGTATTCGTGTAGTATCGGCGCAATTGTTAGGGAGCAATTAAAGTTTAGGGAGTTTGGAAAAAAGAAAATGATTTATGGGTGCCGCTTGCGATTTCTCGTCTCCCTAAAATCATAATCATTGAGTTCTGTGCATGAAGACTACGTAGTGGTTTTTATGTAATATCCTATCTGAGTATCGGCCAGACGATGACTGACTAAGTAGGATGCTGCCTTTCAAGTGCGGAGTAAATGAGTTCGAATTCCGCTGTTGGTACGGATGTTCGTAGCTGTTTCTAAATGGCTTTAAATTATATGGCTATTAGCCCTCGTGTAATAGAAAAAAGAATTAATCTTAGCGCTACTAAACAAACCTACCGCCTGTTTCTAATAACTAGAAACTTTCAAGCTGATAAAATTATAAAATTTTCAATTAATAACCATTTAGAATTTTGTATTGCTTGTGCATATTCAAAATGTATTTTAGTGATTAATTATTAATTATTCCGACCATCTGTGTATGAAGATCGCGAAAAGTTTTTATGTCACACCCTACTTGTCACATCGTAGGGACGCTGGATAAAAAAGTAGGGTGCTGCATTTTAATTCTGGAACTTGTGAATCCCCAGCTGGTATGGATGTTCTTAGACGTTTGAAAACGACTTTAAACAGTAGACTCAGCAGCTCTCGTGTTGCAAAAAATAGACCTTAGCGCTATTAACAAAACCTATCGCCAATTTCTAATAATTAGAAACTTTTAGTAAATCCCATATTCGATCCACACATGTATATATATAAAAAAAGGTCGTTATACAATGAAATTGCAAAAAACAAAGACTGCAGGATATTATCCACCAACTATGTGAGGATAAAAAGGAAGGCATTTTTCCGGGATAAAACATTGGTCAAACAGAAATCTATGAATTTTCAGAATGAGCCAGGCACCTAGCAACTATTGTGATGACCTGGGTTTTGGTGGAACAGGCGTTTTATTGTAAACATGTGTGCATATATACATGTGTGCTTTTTCCAAGCCGCGGTAGCTCAGTCGGCAAAGGCAACGCTCTGGTAATTGGAAGATTGCGGGTTCGGAGCCCGAGCCGACCTAAGATTAGCCGTGTTTGTTAAAGTGACTGGGGCACGTAAAATATGTTCCTGGTCACAAAGTCCTCCAAGCTTTCCATCAATACCTCTTGGGGTGGCAGGCTAAACCTATGGGTCTCTTGCTTGGTCACTGTTTCAAAATTACAAGGATCTACTTGAGCGAAGTTGTTTTTTCACCTTAATGGTGCTCATTAAAAACGAAAGAAGCATCCCTTTGCCTTAATACGAGTAGCCTCCCGCTCAATCGCGCTTGGTTTGACCAAGTGATGTAAGCAACAACAACTAATACTTTTTCCTTTGCTGTTTGTGCTTTTTCTCTTTGCTTTATCAGCTTCAAAGTTTATGCTTTCGTACAATCTCCTCGCTTTTATTCCCTGTCATTCGTGAAATTCTTATTTTATTGTATCTGCTACCTGTCACTGAGTAGTTAAGTCTCTCGCGGAATATTTAAGTGACATTTATTATATATTTTGACTGCATGTATGTATTCAAATTTGATTTAGTTATCGATAAAAATCCGTAGCATAAAGAGTGAAAAGTTGATATCCCTGATTTATTGAAGAAGTGAACATAAAAATAAAACGTTGTATTTACTTTTTGCCTCTTCTCTAATATTAATTTTTAAAATACTGTTTATTACATGGGGAAATATTTTGCCCGATTGACATAGTAATTAGATAATTCGCGTACCACACTGGAAGCTGTAGGTTCATATCACGTGTAGAGCATAGTTGTCATTTTTATTGTCTCTTCATAGAAAGTGAAATCGATCGTCTACATGGTTCTTCCATAATAAAATGGTCAACAAATCAACTTCATGATAGTTGTAAATGCATAAGCATTTGGGATGGGAAGAAAAAAAAACAGTTTGAAATGTTAGTATAAAACTTATCTAAGTACACAGTTTTGTTTAATTTTTCCATTATTTGCATTAGCAGTTCTTACACCAGTCATCACCTTTACTAGTCTATAATAGCATAACAATTTTTTAACCAATTTCAATTCTTTGTTCCCTTTTTATTTTATTAATTTAAGAAATCTACCAGGTTGGATGTGTCAAGTTTTGCTAACCATTATATGTAAATAGAAAAAAAATGGGAGTGTAATAGATTTTTTTATGAGCAAAAATGATGTATGATTTTTTACACATTGCCATTGACATGAATGCACCATGCGCACACTTTTATAAAAACTACACCACATATAAAATTAAATTTTAAAATATGTGTCTTTAAAAAGTTACTATAATCTACACCTAAAATATATAGTAAAATTTGCATAAATATAATTTTTTAATTTATTGTATTGAAAAATGAAAAAAAAAGTGATAGATCTTAAATATGAAAAAATGTTCAAAAAATATTAAAAGCAACTACTTATAAACAGGTGAAGATTATGCTACATTATCATACATACAGTTTTTAAAATTATACACTTTTTTAGTTTTTGAGCAATGTTATGCACAAGGTTCGAAATAATAGTTTTCAGAAAAAAAAATTAAGTTAAAAATTTGTAAACATTTGCTCCTTATTATTAACCATAAGCTCGGCTGCCTCTAATTGACTTATAGAATTTATTTTGTTAAAATAAAAAGCATTCACAATCTATCAGATAAAAGAATAATAATAAAAAAATTCGAATCTTTGAAAATTTAATGAGAATATTTCTTTTTAATACGAACATGTAGCAAATTATTATTATTATTTGCTTATTTTACAAATACTGCAAATTAATTTTTCTACACCATGCTATTAGAATACTATTTTAATTGTGCCAATTCACAAAATATATATTTTTTAAACCTTGATGTTCATGTAAATAAGCGAGAGAGGAAAAAAAGAGGCATTTTTGTACGTGTATAAAGTTATTCTCACTATGCTGCTATTATCTGCGTTCTGAGGCCAGATGCTGATTAGTCCACTGCTGACATCTCACCATGCACAAAAAAATTTGGAATAATTTGTTAGATTCATTCATTGCCGGTAGAATTTAATGAGACGTCGCGCTGTGTAAGCGGCTACTGCTTGAATTGAATGACCCTGAAACACAATTCAATTCATAAATGAATATACATGCCGTACGTAAAAGTCTGTGTGAAGTGCTGCTTATGTTCACGTAAACACAAAAGAGACGTTTACAATAAAACGCCTGTTCCACCAAAACCCAGGTCATCACAATAGTTGCTAGGTGCCTGGCTCAATTCTGAAAATTCATAGATTTCTGTTTAACCAATGTTTTATCCCGGAAAAATGCCTTCTTTATATCCTCAGATAGTTGGTGGATAACATCCTGCAGTCTTTGTTTTTTGCAATTTCATTGTATAACGACTCTTTTTTTTTTGTACCTTGTTATTTATTTTATTCTCCGCTTCCCATCTGCCGTATGATCAATATTTGCTCCCATGTGTGTCCTTACCTAACCGTTTTATTTTGGAAGGAATTTGATAGAGAAATTCAGGAAATTTTAGACCATGTGACAAACAGTATGTGTACCTGATTTTTGGTGGTATTTCGCGTGCAAAGCTTTTTTTTTTCTTTAGTATTTGGTCGAAGTAGTTTAACTACAAATGACAAAGTAACTCAGTCACTCTGATATATGAAGATAGATATCATATCTGTGGAATTTCATTTTGTCATCACATGAAGAGTCGGTTCTTAGGGGTCCTGTCACACGGTTAGTACGATTTTATACACGCTGTTATTTTACTCGCACTGTATTTCTGTGTATAGGTCTAAACCTTGTTATCACTTTTTCCCTAACTTCTCTATTTCTAATTGAGCTAAAATTTTGCAGAATAATCTGTCTTCGTTGACAATATAGGAATCAATCTTAAAATTACATCATTATAGATTAATCAATTCATTTTAATAAAATTTCTCGTGTTACAATTTGGGTACGAGATCAGTTGGGTTAGTTGTACGAATTTTGAGATAATCAGCAAAAGTTGGAATTTGAGATCACTGAGGTGTTATGAGTTACCAGGCTGCACTAAAAGAAGGTCGAAATACGTTGCACCAAATTTTTCCTGATAGTCTGTTTGCTTTTTATAATGCTAAATAGTTAATTCAAATATCTTTTAGAGAAGCCTTTTAGAAAACGTATCAGAGAAGCAAAGATAATCGGTGGACAGACGGTTTTGAATATTACTTCATGGGCAAGGTAAAGATCTGTAACTACTTGTCTTTTTGATACTTTTAATGCCTTTCCAAGTATTTATTCCGAATAGATATCCACGAAAATCGTCTGTGTCCTCTGTGCCAAAAGTATCCTCCATATGAACCTCTAACTGGACTCGGGACACCTATCAGGGTTCCCAAGGTGTTTAAAAACCCTTAAGAACTCCTTAATTTTAGCTTTCATTTTTAAGGGTCCTTAAAACTACTTAATTTTTTTCAAAGGTCCTTAAAAACTCCTTAATTTTTAAATTGGAACTTGAACAATTAATGCATTGTCACATGATTTCTTATCAATTTTCGCCATACTCTCCAAACTTTCTGGTTTTGTAAATTCGGAGTTAAACTTGCCCCAAACCGGTTCTAATTAAGAACGCCAGTACAGGTGATAAGTACTGGTTAAAGAATATATAAAATATTTGTTAATGTTCATAACATTCTTTCACATTTTCTAGTCAAAAGTGCAGTATGAATAATAAAGAAAATCCTCAAATAAATATGTTTTCAGTGTATTTCTGTAGTAATTCAAAATTCCTTTCCTTGATATCCTTAAAATATGAAAATACTTTTAGTTTATTAGTACTTTTTATGGTCACAAGCTAGAAAACTTTTTTCACAAATAAATAATCTTTCGCATACTGAAAATGTTTATAAAGTCAGCTGCCCTTTTCTAATAGCTAACAGTCATGTAGATTTTAATTAAACGAAGCATGAAGGTTGGGGGCAGGTTGTAGATATTTCAGTTACTTATGGAAGTTTAATTTTCTTTGCATTGAATGTAATAGAAAAGTCTAAAACTTTCTTCTTTCCCAGGCAACGTCGGGTATAATCAGCTAGTATGTACATACATACACACACACACACACACACATATATATATATATATATATATATATATATATATATATATATATATATATATATATATATATATCAGAGTCATTTTTAAACCCTCAGAAAGTACTGTTTATAATATTATATTTTATTCACAATTTATTTTTAATTTGATCACTCAAAAAACTTTAGATGTACATTTTTCAAAATGTTTTTGTCAAATAGGTTTGTTTTATATTAATTTTTAGATATTTTTAATAAACTTAGTTCTGAAATATTGTAGGGCATTTATTGAACATGCCTTGTCTGGTTCATAATTATTAAAATATGTTCCTTAGGAAATAGGGTTTATGTCGTGTGTTTCAAGTAGGTCCTTATAAAAAGTTACTTTGGTAATTAGAAATTTCTTAAAAAGTCCTTAATTTTTGTTCTGGAAAAAGAGTGGGAACCCTGACCTATGATATAAAATTATTCGAACGTTAGAGACAATATTATTGATTTATCGGCTTTATTGTAGACCTGTTTTTTACAATTCTATTTTTTGGTTAATTTTCTTATTGTTATTAAATCTTGTTTTGTCTGTAGTTGACATTTAATATTGCCCCTGGACGTTTAAAAAAGCGAAATTATTATTACAATCTTAATACCTACGTATTTTTTACTATATAAACTTCAGTAGTAAATTTCGTTGTATAAAATAACAGGTACTGAGATATCATTAATTCCTCATTTTTTTATTCTTAAATGTTATTTCAAACCCTATATCAGAATTATGAGTCCTATTAAAAGTAACGACCGCAATGCTTAATATTGAAATGTGCATTAAGCAAGTGATTCTGTGTTGGAAAAAGTAATAAGATCAATGCTCTTTCATGTATTGATAAAAATAACTGCCCTCTATTGGGTTTAAGTCTGCCTTTGTGATTGTTCCTATTTAATTTTTTTCCTGAATTTTTACATTGTTTTATACAGATCTATAAAAGTTTCTTTCCTTTTTTTTTAAGTTGGAGAATGAATAGGATACTTATTATAAGGGAAGTTTATCGTGTTACACTGTGTTAAGGAGATAAGGTAAACATATAGTCGATAAAAACAAATTAAAAAATACTTTTGTGGCCAGTGATGCGTATAATTCAAACATTAGTAAGATAATTTAATTCTTTGGTGTTGATGTTCTGTATCAAGTTTCGCCAGTATTTTTTTTAAAGAAAAAAATTTTGAGTGTCTTTATCAATGACTTCTACAAATTATTTAAATTAGACAAAGCCGGACGTTAGAAAGCATTTTTGCAGGCTATTAACTTAGAGTTGTTAAACTTTGCACAAATTTAAATGAAATCATATTAAAATCAGAGGAGAAACTTTTAAATACGACATAATTTTGGTTCTCTCTCTCTTTTTTTTTAATTGTTAATTTTTAAAATGTTTCTTACATTTTAATTTTCGATTTTTCTTTTATTTTATTTTATTATGACTTTAAAATATGTTCTTCACGTTTCTGAATATTATTTTATTGATTTATTGAATATCGTTTCATAGAAAATATTTTTATATCTCTAAGTTGAACCTTCATGAAAAATTTGGACATTTCCTAATTTAAATTGAGTTTTCATTATCTACAAAGGCAAAAATAACGAAAATAGAAACTTGATTTTTAAATATATATTGTTTTAAGCCTTTTGTACATACTTATAATCCAGAGTAATTCTTATCTCACAGCGTTTTTGACTTTTCGAATACGGTCATAGTATAATCACACTGTGAACCTCTTTCTTCTACATACTGCGAATTATGCCTATCTATGGCTTCCTGAAACTTCACAAATCAACAGTAACAGTTGTGTCTTACAGTATTATGTACACAAGAATCAATTAGCATACAGGATAAAAACTAATGTTTGTATCCATTTAAAGTTTCAAATTCCTTAAGATTATAAAACCTGAATTTAAATTTAGAAAAGACCCAACTATTTACGAAAGTTCAACGTTGTAACGGCGTGATTTAGCGGTGTGTCGACATCAAAGAACTTTGCTTTGAGAGGTGGACTTTGCTTGTGTGGATACAAAAGGATTGTTTTCCCCGGCACCACGATGTCTACACTGTTGTGCCCTATAGTAGAAAAACAATATACGAGACAACCCGGCACCTTCACTGACAGCTAGAAATATGACCATCGGAACGGCAAAGGAATTGCTGCGACTTGGATCTAGCCGCTACGAATTCCAGGGACCCCTATGTTTGCGGCCGATGATTGTTTAACTCAGACCAATCCAGTTGTTCGAAGGTAAGGTCATCGCTAGATGATCCAATAATGAAATAGTGGGTGAGGGCTCTCTCCTAGAAAGAGACGAGAGAAGATTTGTTTTTTAGAGAAGAAGTTAGTTAGCTAGCAACTAGCTAATTCAGAGAACGCCTCAACCAGTCTCCCCATCGGAGAGTTTTATTTAGCGAAACGATACACTGTGCATTGGGTTTTCTTTTTTAATGTAATCCTCTTCAGGATTGCTTGCATATTTCCCTTCGGAACTCTAACTGAGCTTTGATATTCTACCATTACTTCACTGAACTTTCGCAAGAGCTACCGAATTGTTTCTTCCGTCGGATCTCCAATATTTCGGCAGAGTCTGATCTTAGATATTGCACGTCTCTACTCAGGCTTGCGTGTATCTAAGCACATACCTGTAATCGGAAATTTTTTTTTTATAAAATGATGTATATAGAAGAGGTGTAAATAAATTTATTAGTCCAGAGGCACCTTATTTTTCACTGGGTTACCTAAAACAGGGACCGGATACGTTACAACGTATAAAGGTGTTTTCTACAAATCAGGATTTTGTGAGTTCGAATGCCCTACTGGCATGGATGTTCGCAGCCGTTCGGAATCGGTTGTAAGCCGGTCCCGGTTTCATTGGCCTTTGTGCAGCAAAAAAAGTAGACCGTAGCGCTCGAACCAACCAATCAGGTCTGTAGCGCATAGTTTCGAGGTTGTGTATACTCCAACTGGAAATAACCAATTATATATTTCACTTCTTTTTAATTAACACTAGATTGCCCAAGGAAGTCGTTTTGACTGAATTGTGTCATTATATACATAACTACCATATAGCCCGTCATATGACGGTATCAGTAATTTTTTTAATGTTCTAGAATTGTAAAGTACCTTATAAGGCAGGTAAAAAAATGGTTTGTTCTTCGGCAAAAATTATCTGGTACACGCTCAATAATTTTTTTTGCCAACTTCAATTTATCATGTCATATTACGTGATAGGATGGACAGCAGAGGTTTAAATATTGATAGTGATTACTTGGCGGTATATATGAATGATATCCAAAATTTAACGAATCGATTGTAAACCGTGTGGTTATGTATGAAAAACAAACACACAAACGAACAAACGTCTTAAATTTCAAAGATATTTAACTTAAACTCTAGATATATATTAGTCCGTGAAATAGACTCCTAGACTTTGTTGTTAATACCGGTGATAAAATCATAGACTTTTATGAAAATAATTTGTAGTTAACACCGGTAATAAAAATTTCATTGCAACAAAAAATAATTGATGATTAAATTTAAAAGATCACCTACGTACCTAATCTATTATTTAAGCCAAATATAAAAGAAAATTATTTGCGTAATATCTAAGTTCAGTGATAAAGGATATGAAAATAATGCAGACGATATTTAAATCATTTAAAATAAGAAATGATTAAGTGAGATGGTTAAAGGAATGACGTCATAATGCTAGAAAAAAAATGTTATTTTTTACCTATTTATTATGTGATAAATTGATAAATTTAATTTCCTGATCTTAACCAGGGACAATACAGCTTGAAATAATGGCATTAAACGCTCGAAAAGTGGAGAAGGGGTGGATTTCGAACGTTTTCGAACTCGCTTTGAATTTTGCTAACCCTAACTCATCAAAAATCCAATATGGATGCCTCTATCCATTCCAGGTCCAACCGCTTCATAAATTCGAGGACAGACGGACAGATAACTTAGGCTATTATTATATAGGGGATTGTTTTTGTAATTGAAATTAAAAAGTAGTCAAAATGACTTCCTTGGGCAATGTAGTGTTCAGAAAAATAAAATTTATTTAATTTATATATATATATATATATATATACACACATATATACATATATACATATATATATATACATATATATATATATATATATATATATATATATATATACAAATATATATATACATATATATATGTATATATATGTATATATATACATGTATATACATATATATATCTATATGTATATATATATGTATATATATGTATATGTATATATATATGTATATATATATATGTATATATATATATATATATATATATATAGTGATAGTGTAATAATAATGTTTAATATTTTTAACCTTTTCATTACGGAAGGTTTCTTCATAGTACCGCAGATAAAGATAAAGTTTTAGATTCAGATTTAGCCCTTGTAAACAACTTCTTTAATATTTCTTCTTTCTCCGTCTATAAGCAGGATAGAAAAAGTAAAGTGCAATTTCAGAGTAGGGGGAAAATTAATCCTATAATAACAATATTGATAATAAAAGTGATTGATAACGATGACACTAACTTGCCCTGTATGACAGCTAAATAGTCAACAGTCAGATAATTAGATCCTTAATGCGTATTTCAACCTAGCCTGTATTTTCAAGATCTTTCACATCTTGGTCGAAATATCAATCAGGTAATAATAGCATTGAAATAGAGCCGAAAAGGTAATAATAGCATTGAAAATTTTATAAAATTTAATATTATATCTATCTAAAAGTCCATGTACATCTTATGTTTCAGCAATTGTATAGTAAAATTCGGGTATAAAATATAGAAATTAATAAAAAAAAAAGGTAAAAAGATACTAATTGTAATTTGCATTTAAAAATTAACTTTTGATTAAAAATACAGTTAAAAATATGTACTTGGAAATGCACTTTCATATTAATGTGAAAATCCAATACATTGATCTCTATAATATATAGTCAGAGTTAACAATATACATAAAATTTCAGTTTTGTCTACCATTCCTTTATTATCAATGAAACAATTAAAAGTATTCTTGGTAATTTTCTCTATATCTTTGTATGAATCTATAATTTTTTTATTGCTGAAGTTGTTGAGGTTGGCAAGCATATTAATGGTCAAGGCTTATCTTGTTTAAGGTACTCTATCTTGTTAAGGATTAATCATATTTGTAGGTTTTGACAAAATTAATTGGAAACATTTGACCTTGCGTGAACGTGACAAAGCTGGGTGTAGTTCAACTTTTAAAAGAATAATTTTTTTATTCCCAATTCAAGTGTAAAATTGTTTAATTTCAAAAGCCTTTAGAATGTCAATTATAATCTCGTTTGTTTATGTAACTGTACTGCATTTCAACTAAAGAAATAGTAAAAAATAAAGTTTTTGTGGATATTTTTGTAGGGAAGGGAAATACGCAATACACTCCTTAACGTAACTCAAAATTGACAGTCAATAGTAGTAAAAGAAATTAGAAATTAATTAACCCTTTCTCTGTTCTGTACTTCCCATAAGATATACACATTTAATGCTTTATACCTTTGTATATTACATGGGATACAACAAAATGAACTAGATTTTAAGCGAAAAATAATTTGGTGTAACAACTTCTTAAATTTAGTTATATTTTTCCGTTAAACATATGAATTTTAAAGCTTTATATGTAATGCACATTATATGATTATTATATCATATGAGAACAAACACCCTAAGAGTTAAATACCTACGTAGCCACAAACTGTTAACAACATACATTTTTAAAAAATATTTATTAGCTTGAAAATTGCTAATAATACAAAGGAATATATTATTGTATAATCAAACAAAAGTGACAGCAACTACGCTAAATTGTTTTCCCACTTTTAGCACTGAAAATATTTTTTTCGGATTTGTAAGTTGATTGGATCAACAGTTTCATGTTCATGCGCCAAAATGGGTATTTTTGGTAACTTAATTAAACATACCATACCTTTTTTTTATGACTGTTTTCATTACAGTTAAGGATTGTAAGTAATTTTAACTTTTCATACTATAAACAGTGCAAATACGAACTGTATATTTTTAGCGTAAAAAAATCGATAAAGTATGTATTCGAGTAATTCGGTATTTAACATACTAATATTTTTCTCACTCTCAGAGCCAAAATGCCGCCTCCTAATTTTGGCGATCCATATTATGTCCAAGTTATCCACCCCTAAAGCGGGGCCCAGGTGGTATTGCGCCTTCTGCAAATAAGGGATTTTCAAAGCCTTCAAGGTGGTGAATCAACTGAATTACCTTGGCCAAGCCCTCTAATCTAAAGATTTCTAACAGTAAGCAGAAAAATGACAAGAAGCAGAAAATATAACAGCTAAAAGATGAGAGAAGGGGATAGGGAGATGGATTCGTGAGTTCATAACACAAAACACTAGGGAGTAGGAAGCTTAGGGATAGAAAAACGCAAATATTTTTGTCCCAGGGACATCCGTACTCTGCGACGACAAGAGATTGAATGAGAAGTTTTGTCATTTCTGGGCGATCCAAATGGCCACGAGAGGACCAAGATAATGGAGTTTATGCAACACATTAGTGTTTGTAATTCTACCGATTTTTTCATTCACCGGTCATTCGTTAAATGAAAATTTGATTGACAAATTACTGCTAATCCGTTCCCAACCCTTCCATAAGTTCAAAATTAACATTTGCTGTTTTCCAGAGAGGGTTCATATACTTAATTGATTTTCATTTGTAAAATAGCTCCGGAGTTTCTCAAATTGTCTTGTTCAAACTTTTCAAGTCACTTTCGGCTATACTCGTTAATAATATTTTCATGTTTACAATCTTATGCTGATTTTAAAAAAATAATTGTAAAAAATAATTAATAATTATTTATATGATTTTTTAAAGTCTTACTTTTATTTCTTTCACAGGCAAATATCTAAATGCGTACAAGAATGCAAATCCCAGGCATCAAATGCAAAACGGTAAGTATGTTTGATATTTCTTACATATGTGCGTGTGTATGTCATATTTTGAATGCAGCTTACTTAGTATTATCCCAACGCAATAATAACTTTATAGAGTTTTTTTTTCATTTTCTAGATTATTTTCCTTTCTTGTGCGGGCAATCTAGAATAAAATTAACTTTCCTCACATGATAGATGTAATTCTAACTAATTTAACTTGAATAAGTTAATGTAATTATGATTTATATATTTTTCGTCATTTAACTGTTTGAGTGTGGCGAAGTGCTATCACTCTTCTCATATACTCTGTCAAAAAAGCGTAGAAGTGCGATTGTGGTACTGTATGTTACTATAATTTTCCCATTTGTTGAGAGAAAATTAAGACTTAATCTCTAGTGTGAAAATTATAGTAAAATACAGCAGTGCGATCACACTTCTATGCATTTTTCACACAGCACAAGACAAGCGCGTAGCAGTCAGACGGTTAATGAATTCTGTGTTTATTTATGCACAAAATGAAATAGTATTTTCATGAAAATTATGTGTAAACTAACAAAGAATCTGGGTTTCTCTACGATTATTGTGTACTTTTTAAGTTAAATCTAAGTATTGCCTTTTTATTGTTTGCATAATTATAATTTCTGGTCTAAATGAAGGAGAGGTTTCCTTATTACACCACTAAATTATACGAAGGATCACTTAGCAAAAAATCAGTTTTGCTAGGCCATGTAGTTCTTGAGTATCACCAATTAGCCTGCTAGTAGTAATGGAATTAATATATACTGATTTTATTTGCAGTGAGATGTTTATTTCACTTTGACTCATCTGCATGGAATTTTTGATTTTTAAAAACAATGTAAAATTTTATATTACGATGTAACACTTTGGATTGTAGTCTGATGGCATCGTAGAGTTTTGGAGGTTTTAGCATGCAATGGGAAATTATCATATATGAGAGCTTGTAGATTTGCATAATAATCAGAAATATATCCTAGGAAGAACTGATTCGCCTACATTATACCGCTATATCTAGTGAATTATATACCATTTCTTTCGGTAACTGGGATCACCGACGTTTTGGGTCTTTTATAAAGCTAAATTAATCTTTAAAATTAAGAGAATTTTCAGATTTGGACTATTATATCCTGAACTATAGGACAAATTTTAGTAAAATTTGTTTTGAACGTAAGTTGATATAATCTCCCCCTATTTCCCCCAAAAAACTTATGCACAACTAAGTATGTTTTATTATAATACTGATGAGAGCTGGAAAGTATGAAATACTGATTGCAGAATCGAAAACTTCTTCTTCCCCCTACCCCCTCTCTCTCTCTCTCTCTATATATATATATATATATATATATATATATATATATATATATATATATATATATTTCTGTCCGCCAAATGTTTGGATCTGGCTAGATCTACTCTGTAGAATATAAAAGTCATAGATACGAGTGACAAATTCATCTGGCGAATACCCTGAGTTTCGAGAGAATTATCGACTAGATGAGGTGTATATGGCTCCGTGTTGTCTTCATTAAACTGAAATCAAGACCAACTACACCCAAGGCGGAATAGTGCTCCAAAACCTCATCCCTGTACCTCACAGCAGTCACAGTCTCTCTTTTAAAGATGGGGGCGTGGTCATCCAACATGCTGCCTCTCCAGGCCTTCAAATCATCGTTGCCATAATGATCGATTTCTCTTCACTTTCTATTCCTGGTTCAGCCTAATAACTGATTCTTGATGTACGCGGAGAGAATAAATTAATCACTACCTGTCCACCATTGTCCGAGTAATCCGATAGTACGGTAGGGGAGGTTTGATGGTCTGGTCATGCATCAGGTTGGATGACAATACACCTTTCCTTGTCTTTGAAAGAGTCACTGTGACTTGTATGGGGTATATGGATGAGACCCATACGTTAGTCTTTTCAGGGATGTAGTTGGCCCTGGTTTCATTTTATTGACGGCATCATGAAGTCATATAACGCTCATCTGGTCGACAATTTTCTGAGAAGAAGATATTCGCCGGATGAATTGAGCAGTATATCTTCAGATCTCATTCTTATAGGGCATGTCAAGAGCGCTCTGGAGAGAGTAATTGGAACTCGCAACGCCCTTTTAAGAGCCACCCAGGGTCTGAAAATAGCGTTGTCGCATGATTGGTATGGTTTGGAGCTCTACGGTCTACTCTTTTTCTTCAAAAGAGTTAATAAGACCGGGGCATTTCTGTCTAAAGCCGATTCCGAACGGTTAAGAACAGCCATGCAGTAGTGGGATTTGAACTCTTGTACCCAAAAAGCAGTATCCTACATATTCGGTCATCGTTCGGCCCCATTGCCACAGAGACTCATAAACTACCTTATTTGCAGTATGAAATAATAATTTGAGATCTGTTGATCTGTAAAAGGGAACCATACCCCTTATACACCTTTTTCACATTTTGTAACCACTATTTCATACCTCAAAATCATCGGAAACTGAATTAGGAATTAGGATTAAGGAAGAGTTTAAATATACAGCCTCTGAATTTATATAAAGAATAACAGGGGTCGCTATGCTTGTCCACATCAATTATCTTTAAGTTGCTGGGGAATGCGTGGTTAGCGGGAACGTACTGATAAATGGAAAAATCTCGAAGTTTTCAGAAATGCAGTAACAACTCCATCCATTATGTAGTATAAAAACTTTGAAAATACGCTTAAAAAAATTATGTTGGACTTTCAAAACTTTAATTTTTTCTTTTAATTCCTGCTTTTAAAAAAGGTTTGCCTATCACCTATTTACAATAAAGTTCAAAGCTAGCTTAGGAATTACAAATGATCTTGAGTCAGAGCAGTTTTTAAAATAAGGAGTTTTACTCATGGAATACCAGTTTTATAATAAATTACACTGGACGTCGAAAATTTAGAAAATTGTTAGACCCTGTTTTTAAAACATTTTCCCCAATACTTATTTACAGTATATTACAGAACTAGCTCAGTAACAAAATAAAAAAAAAAGTCTTAAATAAGGAAATAAAGAAGTCTAACTCATAAAATACCAATTTTACAAATTATATTAAACCTCGAATTTTTTAAAAAAATTTTTAAAAAAGATTTCCTATAACTTATTTATATTATAGTATAAGGCTAGCTTAGGAACTACAAAAAGTCTTGAGTCAGAGCAAAAAGTAAAATAAGGAACTTTGACTCATGATGGTCCCTGTCTAATGAAGTTACTAGATCAGCTGAGCTTGATGACTCAGCGTTATTGCGCAAAATTTTTACGGGTTCCGAAATGTAGTGGTGACAGTTTTTGACGAGGCATTTTTTTTTCAAGCAAATTATTTTGGATAGCTCCACAGATTCTTTACAGAAAGAGATTTATTCTGACCAGCCTGGTCCGTTGACCAAGTTCTGCTCGCACACCATATCTTACATGGAAAACCAGCATGAATGGCGAAATGGTTTTAATTGTTACACGATACCATTCATTTTATGTTAAAAGAGCAGGTTTTACTGTGCAGAGCACAAGATGTATGATTTTATTAATATAGATTTTTATGGACATTTTATGACTTTTATGTTTTTTTCATATTTTCTTTAGAGTATAGTCAATATAAGACACTTGAAAATGAATAACTATTCCTATAACAGGGGATTTACGTGCATAGCTTAGGCTTAGGAGTTTTTGGGTGCCTATGAGCTTGTAGCTCTTCAACTTTGGTATGAACTTGAGTATGTATGGAACATTAGCATTTGTGACTGAACTGAATTGAATTATTAAATTCAGGGAATTTAATACTTCAAGTCTATTGTAAGTTAAAATGTTACAAATTTAATAAAATAATTATGAGAATTAATAACTTCAGTACAAATCCTAGTATTAAATTACACACAATTACAATATTGTTACACGATACCATTCATTTTATATTAAAAGAGCAGATTTTACTGTGCAGAGCACAAGATGTATGATTTTTTTAATATAGATTTTTATGGGCATTTTATAATTTTATGACTTTTATATGTTTTTTTTCATATTTTCTTTAGAGTATAGTCAATATAAGACACTTGAAAATGAATAACTGTTTCTATAACTGGGGATTTACGTACATAGCTTAGGAGTTTTTGGGGTGCCTATGAGCTTGTAGCTGTTCGACTTTGGTATGAACTTGAATATGTATGGAACATTAACTTTTGTGTCTGAACTGAATTTGAAGTATTCAATTCAAGGAATTGAAAACTTCAAATCTATTTTAAATTAAAATGTTACAAATTTAATAAAATGATTATGAGAATTAATAATTTCAGTACAGATCCTAATATTAAATTACTTACAACTACACACACAATTACAATATTGTTACACGATACCTTTCATTTTATATTAAAAGAGCAGTTTTGCTGTGCAGAGCACAAGATATGATTTTTTTTAATATAGGTTTTTATGTGTATTTTATAATTTTCTGGATTTTATATGTTTTTTCATATTTTCTTTAGAGTATAGTCAATATACGACACTTGAAAATGAATAACTGTTCCTATAACTGGGGATTTACGTGCATAGCTTAGGCTTAGGAGTTTTTGGGGGTGCCTATGAACTTGTAGCTCTTCAACTTTGGTATGAACTTGAGTATGTATGGAACCTTAACATTTGTGACTGAACTGAATTTGAAGTATTCAATTCAAGGAATTGAAAACTTCAAATCTATTGTAAATTAAAATGTTACAAATTTAATAAAATAATTATGAGAATTAATAATTTCAGTACAGATCCTAGTATTAAATTACATACAGCTACACACACAATCACAATATTGTTACACGATACCATTCATTTTATATTAAAAGAGCAGTTACGCTGTGCAGAGCACAAGATATGATTTTTTTTAATATAGGTTTTTATGTGTATTTTATAATTTTCTGGATTTTATATGTTTTTTCATATTTTCTTTAGAGTATAGTCAATATACGACACTTGAAAATGAATAACTGTTCCTATAACTGGGGATTTACGTGCATAGCTTAGGCTTAGGAGTTTTTGGGGGTGCCTATGAACTTGTAGCTCTTCAACTTTGGTATGAACTTGAGTATGTATGGAACCTTAACATTTGTGACTGAACTGAATTTGAAGTATTCAATTCAAGGAATTGAAAACTTCAAATCTATTGTAAATTAAAATGTTACAAATTTAATAAAATGATTATGAGAATTAATAATTTCAGTACAGATCCTAGTATTAAATTACATACAGATACACACACAATCACAATATTGTTACACGATACCATTCATTTTATATTAAAAGAGCAGTTACGCTGTGCAGAGCACAAGATATGATTTTTTTTAATATAGGTTTTTATGTGTATTTTATAATTTATGACTTTTATATGTTTTCATATTTTCTTTAGAGTATAGTCAATATAAGACACTTCAAAATAATTCCTATGAGGATTTACGTGCATAATATGTAGGGAGGGTTGTAGTGCCTATGCTTGTATCTTAACTTTGGTTGAATGAATTATTGAATGAATGTATGTGAATGATTAAGTAATTAAATGACTGAAAATGAAGTATTAAATTAAAAATTTAATACTTCAAATCTATTGTAAATTAAAATTTTACAAATTTAATAAAATAATTATGAGAATTATAATTTCAGTACAGATCCTAGTATTAAATTACATACAGATACACACACAATCACAATATTGTTACACGATACCATTCATTTTATATTAAAAGAGCAGTTATGCTGTGCAGAGCCCAAGATATATGATTTTTTAATATAGGTTTTTATGGGTATTTTATAATTTTCTGGATTTTGTATGGTTTTTTTCATATTTTCTTTAGAGGATAATCAATAAGACACTTGAAAATGAATAACTATTCCTATGACTGGGGATTTACATGGATAGCTAAGGCTTTTAAAAGTTTTGGGGGTACCTATGAGTTTGTAGCTCTTCAACTTTGGTATGAACTTGAGTACGTATGGGATATTAGCATTTGTGACTGAACTGAATTTGAAGTATTAAATTCATGGAATTTAATACTTCAAATCTGCTGTAAATTAAAATTAAAGGTATTTGGCTCAATTTAAAATTAATGTTAGATTTGAAGTAATAAATAAGTTATACATCAATATTAAAATTAAATTAGAAAAAAAATATTTTTGAAATTAAATTAAAATGCATGATGGAATCAAAAAAAAATTCCTAAAAAGTTTAAAGTTAAAACTAATTATTAGTTAAAACAAGTTACAAGTAATTTCTTAATTTCTAATGTGCCTGGTTCATGAACGTGACAAGGTGAGAAAGAGAACTGCACAGGTCGGTGTTAGACTTTATTTTAGAAAATGTCGTGTCCTGATTTCATACATATTCAGTAAAATACAGTAACGAAAGAAAATTATTTTCAACAAAATTTTCTCCAGTTATTGTAGTGCTGGAGATACAGTTTGTTAAAAATAATTTTCTTTCGTTATTGCAAGTTGTGATTTGTAGTGAAATTCAGAAAATTACGTTTACGTAATTGATTTGCTAAAGATACGAAATGGAACTTAAATAGTAAAATTTTCCATTGGTTTATATTTAAAAACTGTGTGTTTTATTCACCTATATTTTTTATATTATCGAATATTTGTAGCATGTATTTCAGAATTTTTTATATATATATATATATAGTATGTATAAAAATATATATATAAATAATATATATAAATATATATTTATATATATATATGTTTATATGTCTTCAAATATGTATATATATATGTATATATATATTATATATGTGTATATAAATTATAGTATATATATATGTATATATAATAAATGTAAAATAAATATATGTATTATATATATGTATAATATATATAAATGTAATTATAATATGTATATAAATGTATATACACAGGGTGTCTATAAAAGAACTCCGGGGTTTTGAGGCAAAATATTAATGAAATAAAAGACATACATACATGTTTTATACATGACTGGCAAGCTTACATTTTCAAGTTTTTTTAACACTTAGTAAAGTTCTATATGAGCCCCGTTAGTGGCACGGCAGAAGTCTAAACGGTATTCTACCTCTTCCCATGTCCTGGCGAGCATGTCTGGTGCGACGGTTGCCACACAATTGACTATTCGTTCCCTGAGATGTTGAACATCACGAATTTTCTCTGCATACACAAGATTCTGGATATGCCCCCAGAAGAAAAAATCCAACGGAGTTCTGTCCACTTTCTCTTGAGACACACTCGGCCTACCCGGCGACTTTTGCTTCAAAACATTCCCTGTTTCCTTAAATGCACTGAACCATTGACGAATGGTTTTGTCAGAAGGCGGGTTAACACCATAGTTACGTCGAAAGTTTCTTTGTACGGTAACTACAGACTTCGTTTCTATGAGCCAAATAACACATTGAGCCTTTTGTTGCGGAATCGACATCATTTCAAATTTCGCGACGTCATTTCAAGGTCAACGCCTGCAGCGCAGCCAATAGTTCATACAAACATTCCCAAATGACATGAGTAAAACTTTTTGAGCTACTCTTTTCAGAGAAATCGACTAAATTTTGCTATCTTTCATAGTTAGTGAGATATGAATTTTTAAAACCCCGGAGTTCTTTTATAGACACCCTGTATATATATATATATATATGTATATAAATATATATGTATATATATGTATATATATATATATATGTATATAAATATATATATATATATATATATATATATGTATATATATGTATATACAAATATGCATATATATATGTATATACATATATGCATATATATATATATATATATATTGTGTGTGTGTGTGTGTGTGTAAGGGAAAAGAAAACTAAGCCGGTAAACTAATGTAGCAATTTATTTGTATAAAATATCGAAGACGGACCCTTTAGGAATATACTGTCATAAAACTTCCCTTAATGTGATTGTTCAATCATGACGAAGTAAATTTATAGCCGAAAGTCGTCAAATTTCACAGATATCTCCCAGCGGTTCTAAATCTAAAATCAAGGGCAAAAACCCTGCGTCTTCTTGTTTCCTCCCTTTTACACCTAATCTCAACGAACATTGGGGTTACAGTCCATGCCCTCGGGAAAGGGGTCGTCCATTTAAAATTTTATAGTGCCCTAGTGGCCAATTTAGGAAGTTCTGAAGGAAAAGGAGATACACATAATCGGAGACAGATTTTTACTTAGTTTTTTACTTATATTTTTCATGTTAGCTGATTTTTGTTTGTCCTGTCCCTATAATGACGTGGGAACCTCTCCATCAGACGCTCTGGTAAAAAAGTCTTTCATGACTAAAAGTTTTGTTTCTGGCCATGCCTATAAAAACCGTCGTATGCTTCGTCTTACGAAATTATGTGTGTGTGTGTGTGTGTGTGTGTGTGTGTGTGTGTGTGCGCGCGCGCGCGTGTGTGCGTGTGTGTGTGTAAGGAAAATTCTCAGGGGTATTCAAAAATTAAATCAAGGGTAAAAATTCTCCGGCGTCATTTTCCATTCCCCTTTTTAACCCCTAACCTAAATTGACTACTGGGGCTACAGTTTACGCCCTCGGAGAAGGAGCCTAACCAATTATAATCCTATATGGCCCTAGCGGACAATTTAGGAAATTTCCAAATAAAAGGAGATACACGCTGTCGGAGACAGATTTTTCTAGATATTTTCCCACAGATGTTGACCCAGGTGTTACGTGTCTTGTACTTCATGCTAGCTGACCCTTCAGTTTGTCCTGTCTCTATGATGAAGTGGGAACCCGTCCTTCAACGTTATCTTAATAAAGGTCTTTAGCTGAAACGGTATCATTTTTATGGCCATGACTGCAACCCTCCATCGAGAAGTCAGTATCATTACACACACACACACACACACACACACACACACACACACACACACATATATATATATATATATATATATATATATATATATATATATATGTGTGTGTGTGTGTGTGTGTGTGTGTGTGTGTGTGTGTGTATATGTATATTCGTTATGCATTCTAAAATAGCTGGATTAATCTTAGAAGAATTTTGCATGTTGGTTCAAGTCAACCGAGGGATGGTTTTAGGCATATCAAATTGTTTGGGCGTCACGTTACCTGTGGAAATATAACGTTTTTCCATTTAAATTTAAATCTCGTTTGGCGACTCTTTTTGGCACCATTTGAAATGCTTTCCTTTTCATTACGTGTTAAAATAGTTAAAATATTTTGAGTAAACTCAATTCATCTGATAGCATTTAAAATATATTTCGAGATGTAATTTTTCTTACTTTTTCACCATAATTAATTGATTTATTTCATGAGTTTTAAATTGACAAATTTCTTTCACTTTAAATTCACTTGTGTCATTTTTTAATCTTAATTTTTATATGTCAATCATTTTTTATTTAACAGCATTATCACTTAAATTATACCGTTGTAAGCTAAACACTTAATTGAATTTTGAAATAAACATAACCTTATTATTCACTTGGGAACCTTAATTACCCAGACTGAAGGTTGGGTGCAAAGTGGCTTTGAAAATTTATATTATTAAGTTGTTATTTTATGCCATCTTCTAAAAATTGAAAGTCATTTAAAGAAAATTTTCATTCATAGAAAAGTTATTTAGTCTTTATTATATTATAATAAAATAATTTTCTGTCGTGCTTTATTCATATTGATTATATATTTCTTCTAAACGAGAAGCTTTTCTTTCTATGGTTATTAAAGCATATGAATCTGAATCTAACAACACTTATTGTTCTATTCAGTTTCACAAACTGAGCTTGTGTTGAACTGGCTTTGAACTTGCGTAGAAAATTATTATAGCATGAAATGAGGCGTTAATCTACATAAAGGTATTTTTCTCTATTACCTTATTACGTATATCTATCCGTGTTTGGCTATTTGTTGATAAGGATAATCGCTAGTAAAGCGAGGCTTTGAATCATAACGATAGAGCGCATTAAAGGATAATTGTTTTATTTTCTTTCAATAGCCGCCGACTTCTGAGCTATTTTCTTTATTGCCTTATTCAGCATTTACCATCACGAGTGTTTAATTTGGCATGACGGTGCAAGGTACTCGCCATAGGCTGTTGTGAAACAAAATAGGAAGCGAAGCTTAAATGAAAAATATACTAGGACTGTAAGACAACTCCTTTTATTTCTTAAAGGTCTTTCTATTTCTGTTAAAGTAACACATTTTAAAAGTACAGATTGGATGATTTTTTTTTCTTTCGTTTGCTTGTACAATTCAGTAAAGGAATTCAGTAGAAGATTTTTCATGGGTAAATACAATACTTTTTTTTTAAACTTTTACGTATACTTAGTATTGGTTTGGTTTGGTTGAGCGCTACAGTCTACTGTTTTGCTCACGAAGGCTAATGAGACCCGTATATGTAGTATAGGAAAGTATTGTAATTATCCGAAAATTCGACTTTTAGATTTTGATTGAAATTCACGCTTTGGACGTCAGTATCATACTATTTTTAAATTTACGTCTGTGTATCTGTAGGTGAACACGATAATACGAGTACGTTGTGATTGATAGACTCCAAATTTCGAATACGTAGATTACAGCAAATTTTAATTTTCTGTCAACATTTTGTATTACTTCCGGCATCCGAAGTAGTAGTTTACCTGCTACTTTAGGTTATACGTAGCATAGGAAAAATATTGTAATCTCCAAAAATTCGGCCTCTTGATTTGGATTGATCTTCATGTTTTAGCCATCATTGAGTCAGAAAATACAATTTTTTTAAATTAATACAATTTTTTTAAATTATATCTGTATGCGAGCGTGCTTGTTGTCTGTCTGAATGTATATGAATAGGATAATTCGAGTATGTTGTGATTTACAGACTCCAAGTTTTTAAAATATGCTATACTGCACGTATAGCAAATTTTAATTTTCTGTCAACTTTTTGTATTACTTCCGGCATCCGAAGTAGCAGTTTTGATAGTATAGTTTTGAATGTTTTGTAAAAGTAAGAATAAAAACATGTCTAATGAAAATTGGTATTTCCAGATGTTTTTTTTTTTTTTTTTCTTGCATGAGAGTGTAACATATTTTACTCTACAATATATTTTGAACCTTTCTCATATTAACGATTTTTTTTTTCTAACGAAAATTGATACTTTTTCTTTTTTAAGATTCATCTTTTTTTTTTTTTTTTTTTTTTTTTTTTTTTTTATTTTTTTTTTTTTTTTTTTCTTGTATGAGAGTGCAAAATATTTAACATATTTGGCTGTACAATAGATTTTGAACCTTTCTCTATTTAACGAATTTTTATTTCTGGCGAGAATTGGGTACTTTTCTTTTTTAAAAGTCGTAATGTTTTTTTTTTTTTCTTTTTTTTTCTTGCATGAGAGTGTTTTGTAACATATTTTGCTGTACAATATATTTTGAACCTTTCTCTTTTTATAGGATTGCTCGAAACATAAAGCATAGAAGAGAATCCCAATCTGGTACTTTAGAAAATAATGGTAATTTATTTCTGTTTTTGTCATTTAAATATGTTTTTCGGTAGGTGATTCTTACCTGTGTCGTAAACAGGATTTAGTTTTGGGTTAGAGGGGGGGGGGGAGCTGTGACCGGGCTAAGCCCCTTTCCCGGTATTAATTTTCAACAATAATGACAGGAAATACAATAAAAATATATAATTTAATTTTTTAATTTGATATTAATAATATTAAGAAATTGTATAAAATTTTATATTGTAAACATTCTTCAATAAACGCTAACACTGGGTAGCTCTTCTGCTTATGTATTAGCATACTCTAAAATAGCACGGAACAGTTATAAAACAACACTTAAGCATTTAAACCTAGAAAAACAATTAAATTTGCTTTCGAGTCCAAAGATAACATTAGATAGCTTATCCTAACCGCTGTTGGAGGGCGGCAGACGATAGTTTCTTCAGATAGCCACTAGATGGCAATCTGCAAAAATAGTCTTGTTAAAATATTATATATATATCTAAAAGTCCATGCGCAATCTTGTGTAATATATTTCAGTAACTGTATAAAGTAATTTAGAACAAAACTATTAAAATGGAAACAAAACATAGATTTTTTTTAAAAAAGTTGAAATTTTTAAGGATTAAATTTTGATTAAGTATACAGTTTAATAAATTGTTTTAGAAAAAGTACTTTTATTTCAAAGGACTTTAATTAAAGGGCAATATAGTAAATTCCAGGATTTCGGGGAGAGGGGAGCTCAAGCCCATCGAACTTCCCTGCCTTCTGGCTAATACCCTAATTCATGCAGTTGTAGGTTTCCTAGTGATCTGGAAATTCAGGGAATTGCAAAATGGCCAGGGAGAGTCACGGAAAATATGGAATATTATCTAAAAAGTTTGGGAAATTTAGAGATATTTTCTAAAAGTCAGGGAAAAGCCCAAATTAAAACAAAGGAAATAATTTAAAAGGTCATTTATTTTTATTTGTATTTCAAGGTAAAGATTTTGATTTAAAGTTATTTAATGCAATGTATAGTATATAATTTTTTTTTCTGTTTAGTTTTCTAAACAATTTATTTTGCTACAATTTACTGGATTTATATTTTCTAAGCTGCTTGCTATAAGATAGTGTAATTTTTATATAAAAAAAAATCAATATAAAAGTATTAGAATGTTGTATTTAACTTTATAATGCTTTTAAATTAATAACTCTGTTAATACTGATAACTACTAGTGCCTTCAAATTTAATTATAATTGAATCGATATTGCGTGTCACTTAGTTAGGGACTTTTATGAATTGAGGCAGTGGCTTACCTGGGAGGGGGTGGAATGCGCACCGGGCGCATTTTTTAAATTTACAATTTTGATATTTATTGCAGCATGAAAAGTAAAATAAAATGTTGAAATTAACAACATTGATAAGGTAAAGATAAAAAGTTGTCGGAGTTAATAATCCTTGTCATTTTCAATAATTATTACTTATGTAAAATCAATAATATTAATTACATATTTCATGAACTACTTCAGACTTAGTTATATTCCAATAAAGAATAGTTTCAGCTTCAGTTAATACCGTTTCGAAAATTTGGCTATCTCCAACTATAGAAAAACAAAAATGGTAAATAAATTAAGGCATGAGCATTCTTTGGGATTATTACTATTTAATAATATTAATTGCATATTTCATGAAGTGTTTCAGACTTAGTTATATCCCAATAAAGAGTAGTTTCAGCTTCAGTAAATGCCGTTTCGAAAATTTGGCTATCTCCAACTATAGAAAAACAAAAATGGTAAATAAGTTAAGGCATTGAGCATTCTTCGGGATTATTACTATTTAATAATATTAATTACATATTTCATGAAGTGTTTCAGACTTAGTTATATCCCAATAAAGAATAGTTTCAGCTTCAGTTAATGCCGTTTCGAAAATTTGGCTATCTCCAACTATAGAAAAACAAAAAGGGTAAATAAATTAAGGCATGAGCATTCTTCGGGATTATTACTATTTAATAATATTAATTACATATTTCATGAAGTGTTTCAGACTTAGTTATATCCCAATAAAGAGTAGTTTCAGCTTCAGTTAATGCCGTTTCAAAAATTTGGCAATCTCCAACTATAGAAAAACAAAAATGGTAAATAAATTAAGGCATGAGCATTCTTCGGGATTATTACTATTTAATAATATTAATTACATATTTCATGAAGTGTTTCAGACTTAGTTATATCCCAATAAAGAATAGTTTCAGCTTCAGTTAATGCCGTTTCGAAAATTTGGCTATCTCCAACTATAGAAAAACAAAAAGGGTAAATAAATTAAGGCATGAGCATTCTTCGGGATTA
>CM063508.1:45565844-45605844 GCA_032207245.1 Pardosa pseudoannulata
TAAGTATTTTTTATCCTTATACAAGTTTTCAGTTATGTAGAAAACTTTAAATATTCATTACTTTTGGATTATTTAATCCGAGAAATGTGGTAACTAATTAAAGTAGTTCATGATCATATAGAAGTTATGGGCCATTAGGAAAATCTTGCAATCCAACCACTAATCAATTAAAGGTTTGGTTTGGTTTGGAGTGCTACGATCTACCTTTTGCAACACGAGGGCTAATGAGACCGGGACCTACAGTTTAAGGCCGATTCCGAACGGCTACGAACATCCATGCCATACTGGGATTCGAACCCATGAACTCCAGTACTGAAGGCCAACACCCTTACCAATCGGCCATCGTTCGGCTAATCAATTAAAGGATTTATTTTTTTTAATTAGATAACATGCATAAAAACTCACACACATATGTATGTCTTTTTTAAATAAACAAATTTATTGTATGTTCAATATTAATTTTTAGAACCTTAATGCAATTTTCAGTTTTGATAGTATTTATTGTTTAATGCTTTATAATATTATATTGTAATTTCAAACAAAAAATTAATAGATGAAAGCAATGAAAAGTGTTCATATATTTGAATATATTAGAATTATAGTGTAGATTAAATTGTATTTAGCGTATACTGTATAATTTCAATTTTGAATTAAGAAAAAGTAAACTGAAACAATAGTTCTTTGAAATAATAATGTACTAAAAAAAAAAAAAACGAATTTTTCTTCCAGCATTTTTGCTTTTGTGTTTTATGTAAAAATTTGATGTGATATTGTTTGAATTTTTTAAATCTAAAATAATTTATTGTTTTAGACACTCCAGAACAAAAGTCAAATATTAATCAAAGCACTGACAGCAATTCTGTTGGAAAATTCATTCCAAAACCTCCTGATGTGCCAGTAATTCCTAATGCCATTAATGGTCCTATAATGTAAGATATTTACTATTCTTTAATAACAATGAAGTACTGAAAATGTTAGCAATATTCACATCCATGCCAAAATGTATGTTTTGTATATATATTGTACACCTTTTAATTGCAAGATTGCATGTTTATGTGCAATGTTTGTATAGTTTTTAACTGTTTCAACTGAAATTTTGAAATAGATTGTTTCCAATTCTAGGAAGCAATTTCTCCCCAAAATGACATTAAATGTCGTATTGAAGTATTTTGTATATAAGCCTGTATTATTCAGAAGAATTTCTCATAAGTCGATGGGGTTAAATCTATTTTTCAATACCTTCTTATTTTTGTAAATTTAACTGGAATAAATATTTTTTAGTTATTAAAGAATTACTTATTTCTTCTTCAATAATTATTATTTATTATTAAAATTGTTATTGAAAAAGAATATTAAATACTAGCAAGTGTGCTCGTGCTTCGCTATGGTGAACTTAATATATTACTTTTAAACAAAGCTTTTTTTCGTGTATAACTCTATAAATGTCACAGTTCAATTCGAGTCATTGGCATATTTATATATTTCTATTATAAGTGTATTATAACAATATTCAGTTTATATAATCGAATTTGTGTCATATTAAATTTACTCAAACTTTTTTTATGGTAAAATATAAGTTTCACCCTAAATTACATTACTGTATTACTACTGTATGTTGATTACCAACATTAATAGATCTTGCCATATTACGTGGTAGAATAGGAAGCAGAGGTTTTGACAACAGTGCTAATTTTGTTGGTATTAATAAATGTTGTCGAAACCACATGGTTTTGTATGAAACAGAAACACACATTCATATCAACAACCATATGAATATAAAGATAACTATGTAAAATGATAGGTTTTTATTTGCCCATGAGAGTCACTGAAATTTGTACTTTTTGTTGTTAGAATATTGTTGATAAACATTTCATTGTAACGTAAAAATTAACCAAGAATTGAATTTAAAATTAGTTCCTATATAAAAATGCTATAATTTGCGTCACATAGAAATGAAAGTTAATCACTTTATATCTAAATTTCCAGGTCAAATCGAATGGATACTACGCAGACGATGTTTAAATAATATAAAATAAGAAATGAATAATTCAGATATTTAAAGTAATGACGTCATAATGATAGAAAAATATCGTTTTCACCTATTTATTATGTGATAAATTGAAAATTTTAATCTCCTGCTTTTAACCGAGGAAAACTGCGTTTAAAACAATTACTTGGAATGACGTCACATTGCTAGAAATATTGCTTCTTTCACTTAGTTATGCTGCGGTAAATTAAAAAATTAATCGTTTGCATTTAATCGGGGAAAATAATGCTTGGAATAATGACATGAAATGCTTGAAAAAGTGGGAAGAAATGGATTTTGAACGTTAAAAATTTACAAAAACATTCCCAGGGATATACCTAAGAATTTCCCAAATTTTCATGGCAATTGGATGCATGGTTTTTGAGTCTATCGAGTACACACAGACAGACAGACACAAATTCATTTTTATATATATAGACTAATGTAGCATTGACTTCTGAGTGGCTCATATGTAAACCTTTAAATACACTTTCTGCCTAATTATGTTCTGTGGTTTGTACCAAAAATAAATAAATTGAATTAAATTTAAAAATAAAAATTTAGAAATGTTATTAAAGTTGATAGGAATAACATATCCTCCAGGATTATCTGTAAACATTATGAAACTAAGAAGTAATAACTGAATTACATGTCAATGCTAAAAATTGTAGATTTCATGATTTTTGCAGTGTATTTTCCCAAAATAAGCATAACACAAATACAGAAGTTTATTTTCCAAATCTGTATATACATTTTAATATACAATATAATCTTATATATTTTTCTATTTTAGAAATTATAATTAGGCAATTGTTTTTGTAATTGTTTGTAACAACTGTGTAAATATTTTGAATACTATTGTTTATATTTTATTATAGATATATTTTACTAATGCTTGGAAAATGTTTAAAAACTATTTTTTTCTATTCCCCACATAACCTTCTACATCTTCATTCATGTTTTTAAGGTAGAATTTCTAAAAGTTAAGCTAACATTTAAAAAGTTGTACAGAATATAGTGGTTTTTGTTAACATGTGTTTGTTTCATTATAAAAATAACTTTGTTTATAGTTGTAAATTATATGAATTCAACATTATTGCTATTATGTAGATTGCATGGTGGGGGGCACTATTACATGCTCTAGATTGGTTAGTGACCAATGTTGAAGGTTTTTTGATTGACTCGTATATAAACATTGAAGCACACTTTTAGCCTAATTTTATATTTTGTGATTTGTACTATAAATAAAGAAATAAATAAGATTAAATTAAAAAAAATAAATAAAAATTTAGCTATGTTATGTAGTATGACTATTAATGTCATTTAATGGATGGTTGTTACCTTACTTTTATTTAATTTTGCTTTATTATGTAATTGTTTTTATATCAATTTGAAAACATTTGATTTAAAAATAATATTTTATTTCAGACGTAAGACATCTAGCCATACAAATAGTATTCCAAGGCCACCTATTAAAAGGCCCCCAAGTCAGCCCCCTCCACCTCCTGTTGTGCAGGTATTATACTATTAAATTCACAGCAATACTATTAATTTCACAGCAATTGATCCAGTCATTTCAGAATGCATCGTGAACACATAGCTATGTATACATACATATAGAGGATTTTATTTATATACATATAATTATTATTATTCATTATGGTTGTTTCTTCATTGAATAATATTATTCAATGTATGCATTCCAATTGTATTCTTTTCTTTCTTTTTTTTTTATCACCCTTCGAAACTTTAGTACCATAATTGTGATATTCCTTTATATTACTATATTTAAAACACCTTGTATATACAAAACTTTTTTTCATGAAAGAATACTCTGAAAAATAATTGTTTTTGCCTTTGCATCAGCAAATAAAACATGTTTTTTCCCTGTTCTTCAGGTACCTAGTCAGGATATAGAACAAGAAGATTATGAAATACCTATAGTATCTACTGTACCAGTTAGCAGAGAAAATTCTGAGTTTTCTGATTCTTCCTTTCACAGTGTGACATCTAGTGATTTTGCTACAGGTAATAGAAATATATTAAAACTTACAATTTCTAACACTAAAACATTTTTGTTTATTTAGATTTTAAGATATTAAAACCAAAATTTTTATTGCTCTTATTTGTAAACTGCATTATTAGGATAAATTTAAATTAACCTGATTTTTGTTTATAACTTTTATTTTTCTAAAAAAGAATCTTCTGTAAATTGTTATATGCAAAGCTTATGTAATATCTTTTAATATTTGTTAAATATATTTTAATATGAATTTGAAATTTTAATGGTTTAAATTATATTTTCAGAAACTTATGAACTCATTGAGCCTGTAAGTATAATTGATTTTTAATTATATTACTAATTTTTAAAATTTGGTACTGCATCCCAAGACATGCTTTTTACTAAACTTGATTTTTATAATGCTTAATTAATATTCTTAATTTGAACTAAATTTTATTAATAACTAAAAGCATTGTTATTTTCTGTTATACTTTTCTTATATTTTATTTAAAAGTCAATAAAATGAAAGAATTTTAAATAGTTAAAGTAATAATAAAGAAGTATTTAGGTGTTTTTTCTCATTTCTATTTTTATCTAAGTTAATTATCTGGATTTATATATTTTTTTTTCAAGTTTAACTTTTTCAAATATCTTTTTTTTATTTATTGTATAGATTATTATGTTATATCAAAGCTTTCAATTTTTTTTAAAAATTTAACTTTTACAGCCTGAAGAAACATATGAAATGGTAGATGGTAAGTTTCAGATATAATTTGTAAAATCATTTTTCTCTTCAAAATATATTTCTTTCTAGATTTTAAATATAAGTTAATGCTTTAGTATTGTAAATTTATAATGTATTTTGAAATAAATTATTTTGGAGCATTTTAAAAACATTTATGCAAAGATACCCATAAGATGTAAGCTTGCACAACTTGTTTTTTTTTTTTACTTATGGTTGTAACATATTGATATTACTTGGACTTATCATAATCTGTTTGTCTATCTAGCTATCAATAAAATAGCTTATTTAATATAGATGACCTTGAAAGAAGTTTAAATTAATAACCATTGAATTTATATGTAAAAAATATTCATCAGAAATAAGAAAGCAGTCAAATCATTAATATTAAAAGGGTTGTAAGTATCGCGTCCGTCTCTGTCGGGGGTCAAGAAGAGCGTTAGTTAAAGCAAACTTTTGTTCACTGTAAGGCGCCGCACATTTCAAAACACTGAACAATTGAAAAACTTCAGTATTGTACCTGTAATGGTCCTTTTGACGCACAGACGATTAGAGGTGTCAATTGTGCCGGTTTCGTCAACGTACTGACAGAGAAAATTAACTGTGCTTTGTGTGACCGCTTTGGCTGGGCACCAAAGGGCGTTCCGGCTACTCCAAGGTCAAAGGTGAGGGGGTTGATCTCCCCTAAAACCGAGGTTTCCTGGTTGGAAAAGAAGAAACGGGAGACGACTCCTGGCTGAACTTTGAGATGAGCAGGTTGTCTAGAGTAATCACCTCTCTGGACGATATGTTTCTTTAAATGTTTTTTTTTTGTTTTAATAAATCAACATTGTTAAGTTTAATCCTCTACGGCTGATTATTTCGTATCCATACCTGCTCCTTATATGAGACCCATGTGAAATCATATCCAAATGACTAGGGCATGACTTACAATCGAAAATAGAAACGTCGCAAACCGCTCGGCGCTTTTACAAGGGTTTTCTACTTTATTTTTATTTTTGCAAAGGAATTTTATAACTTTAATTACAATAATAAGCAAATAGTAATTTAATATTTTTTTAAACTGCCCTATCTTGAAACAGTGGTCTTTGCTAACTATTAACCTTTTGTATCACTGTGTTGCATACTCTGCAGTATATCCAAAAAATTGATATAATTTACTCAGCGAACTTAAATAGATGGTATTGTTGATTGTTGTTGTCTTTTATTTTTTACAAAGCAACTCTGTAACATTAATTACAATAATAAGCAAATAGTAATTTAAGATCTTATAAAATGCTCCATGTTAAATCTGTTTTTCTTTTGCCAACTATTAACCTTTTGTATCACTGTGTTATATTATATATCTGCGGTATACCTAAAAATTGATATCATTTACACAGTGAGCTTGAAAAGATAGTTTAGTTCACTGTTGTTCTTCTGAAACATTGTAATGATTTAATTGCAGAATTCCTATCAATGACTATACTAAGTTTAATCTTTATACCAAAGTCTCACTTATCATTTGATCAGATGTATGTAATTATTACTGAAAAAGATTAGATTTATTTAATTAAAAAATATGGAGACATCAGAGGTAGATTTATCACAAAGGTAATTTTAACTTCTATATGTAAAGATAATTTTGGTGCAAAGTAATTTACAATGCTTATAAAAAATGTGTGTAAGAAAACACACATTTTAGCCAATAAATTTTCATTTTTGTGTTTTAAATTAAAAAAAAGTATTTTTACATGTTTAAAATAATATATTTTAACAGTTGATGAAGTATTTTTTAAATTTAGGGTTATTCAGATACAAAAAGCTTAAATAAATTTCTACCAAACTAGTATCCTTATTACATAATTTTTATTTAATGCAATTGTTTTTATCTATTTTTTTTTAGCTCCAAGTCCTACACCTAATGTTGTTGAAAAACCTGTGTTACCACCTAGAGTTCCACTTTCCTCTGGTGTTTCTTCACCCCCTCCTCTACCCCAGAAACCCAAAAAATTGAGGGATAATGTAGTAACACCTGAAAAACCTGATGTAATCAAGACTTTTACTCGACCCAAGCCTGTACCAACAAAGACTGTAGTGGAAACAGAGTCAGTTCAATCTCCTACTGTTTCCAATATTGGCTTTATTGGGACTCTTATGGGACGCAGGGCAAGCAACACACCTCCTTCATCATCTCCTAAAACACAGCACAAAATATCCAATGATGGCAGTTGTAGTAGTAGCCATTCTGTGGTGTCTTCTAGTGATGGTTTATCATCTCGGTCTTCATCACCTGACAAAGAGGGTAAATTTCTTGCATTAATATCTATTACTTATCATTTTGTGTGTTTAACTTTATATGATTCAGCCATTTACATTTTGAATGTCCTCAAGTTCTTAGCTAAATTGTTTTATGTCTGTATATTTTCCTTCTCCCCAGTCGTAATATTAACCCATTAACCCTACTGTCACGTATACGTGCTAGCAAGAAACGCACTCACTTCCCGGCCAACACACTAACTTGCCAGAGCGTTTTTTCGTTCACCCCCGATCGTCACATATGTGTGCCAGTGTTGTGGAACTTTTTAAAAACTATAACTTTTGACACAAGATGGCATTGTATGTCCATATGATTTTAGATACATGTAGATTTGACCTCGTACTCAATATGAGAGTAGTATGATACACATACACGTGGTTTTTGATTATATAAACATCAAGGGAAAGGAATGTTTCTGAATGACATGTTTTATGACAGCTCTTTAAATTTGCAAGTGGTGTTTGTTTATGTAAGCAGGGGAGTTTCATTTTTGCTATAGTATTGTGTATTTTGGTTTGCAGTCCAGTTTTTAGTGGAGAATTAGATCTGACAGACTTGATTTTTTTTTCTCTTTTTATTGTTAGACTTTCGAAGTGTCGAAAGTGTTTAACTAAGCTTGAAATTTGCTGAAATGACTCAAAATATTTCAGATTTTGATTCTGAAACAGATTAGTATAGTAGTAATAGTGACACTATAATATATTCGGATTGTTCTTTATGTTCATATTGGATCTAATGATTCTAATGATGAGCAGGACATTTCTGACAAAGATGATTTCGTCTTTTCACATTCCCGGAAAAATCCTCCAAAACGGCAAATGAGTTACTAAGAGTGCAAGGACTGTACCGTAGGATTGTGTGTAGATCAATGTTTTTAAAATTTTTCATACAAAAAAATAATTTTAAATAACATAGTATTCAGTTTTGTAATGTAAAAAATCATTAAATAGTAAGTAAATAATGAAAAAAAAGGTGTAAAATATATATTTAAATAAGAAATAGCTTAAGAAAAATAAAGTATCTATAAACATATAATATAAATCACATTCTGTTGAAATATTTTACACAGCATTATTAAATAATGCAATACTCCTTCGTTAATTTCATGAATTTAGGCTTAATAGCAAAAAACCCTCCGGCCCAGGATACTCACTCGTGAAAGTGAATGCCGGCCTCAGAGAAAAGCATGTGTTTGCACTTCTCGTCGTGAAAGGGTTAATCTAAAAAAACAAATCAAAACCTATCCATCTCCAGGATAGGTTAGGATTTGTCCAACCAAGGAACAACCCACTACATTCTTTGCAACTATCCTGTGTTTCTCACCTTATTGTAAACATAAGAAGAGACATTTTAGACATTCTAGAAATCGCTTATCAGCATTTCTTGTGAACATCAATAATCATACCTCTAAGAGGAAAGGAAATTTCATTTAAACTTAGGAGTGCTAAAGTCTATGATTTTGCTGTGAAAGTGCTTATGAGATTGGGACCCACTTCTTAAAGCTGATTCTCAACAGCCATAAACATCCATATCAACAGCAAGATTTGAACCTTAGAATTTGCTGAACTGAAGTGTAATCTTACCCCTTCAGCTATTATTATTGTAGTTTTGAGGAGTGTCATCAATGGCTATTATATGCTCAAAAGGATTAATGTGTATAAAGTAATAGTACAAACTGAAATTATTATTCTTAATGTTGCATTTAGCCATTGTTTTTGATGTTTTTATTGTGCATTATTTCAGATAAAAATTGTGGCTTAATGCATATGTGTCAACTTGAATGTTTTCACCATACATTGCACAGATTTTAAACACATTGTAGCTATTTGAAATGAATCGTGGCATTCATTGTTTGATTTTAAAATGTAGGAAACTGATCACTTTTGAAATTTTTTTTCTGTATTTTAAATAAATTTAGATTATGTGTTGGATTCTTCCATGTATATAATTAAGTACTTTCAAAAGAAAAAAAATTGCAAAAAATCTTTATTAATAATTTACCAGTGTAGTCTAGTAGAAAATAGAATATTTATCAAAACTTTTGTATATATTTTTTCATGTCCAGTAACTTTTAATTAGCTGCAATATTCTTTTTCAGTTGTATTGTTTTTTTCTTGTCTAACTTTTAAAAGTTACTTACAAATAACTGAGTATTTAATTAATGTTATTTCAGCTTTTATTTTTTACTTGAACATCCATTATTATTATGGAAATCTAATTTTACATTCCTAATATAATACCATTTATATGAAAGTGTTTTATGATCTTGATATTCATTGTATTTATACAAAAGTAGACAGTTTTATAATTTGTACTTTTTAGCACTTTTGACTGTTGGACGTTCTTCATTCCTAATCGCAGGTTCCATAGCATCTCCTGATGTGAAAAAAACATCACCATTGCCACCTGTTCCTCCTCGTGTCACTCCTTCTGTTTCTGATGAAACAGGTAAATATTTTGAAAAATAAATTTGGGCTATTAGTGTTCTATAATTTTCTTTTCTCGCACTTGTATTTTTATCGTTTCACATGAATTTTCCCATTTGCAAAATTGTTTATGCTCTGGGAAAACTCCAGAATTTCTGTGATTTTGCATAAATTTTGTCTCTAGATATCTGGAGAGATAATATTCTAAATTATTTCTCCTTAAGCTTCTGTTCCAAGAGCAAATCAAAGAATATAGTGCATTCTCTATGATTCTTAAAAAAAATCCCCCAACTGCCATGACATGGTCTCTGAAACTTAAAGAAACTGAAATTTGGCAAACTACTTTGAAAGCCCACTGCAGAAAATTGCTGAAACAGGTTGGAGTCATTTATGATTTTGAGGGGTAGAAATGCTTGGGGAGGATAGTCATAGAGACCGACAAATGGTTGAAACTTTAAAATAACTGCTGTTTTCGTATACATGGTTGAAAGTACAGGCAGTTCTCAAGAGTGCATAATTGTTATATTAGTTAACAAAAAAAAATTGAATAACTGTTTTTTTATAAAAAGTAATTAAGATTATTTAAAAGCTCCTTTTATGTAGTTTAATCCATTTAAATGTGTTTAGCACTTCGTATCTTTAAAATATTTTATCAAAGTGATTTAATTCACTACCCCTTCCTGTTTAAAATGTAGTTCTCAAATACTTGTTTTCGCGTTTCTCTTGACATATAAATTAGTAACATTTTCTGGGTATTTTTTTCTTTTTTGGCCCTATGCCAAATGATGGCCAAATGGTTAGAGTGCTGATCTTCAGTACTGTAGTTATTAAGTTTGAATCCCACTGGGGCATGGATATTCGTAGCTGTTTGGAATCAATTTTAAGCAGTAGGTCCCAGTCTCATTAACCCTTGTGTTTCAAAAAAGTAGACCATAGTATTCAAAACCAAACCAAACTTTTTGACAGTACAAATAAATACCCATGTATTTAAAAACCTCACTTTTCTTCAATTGCTGAATTTTGTACTGTAAAATTTTTCTGGCTAATACATTTTCACAATCTTCTCACTCTTTATTGGTAGGATTATCACTGCTACTTGAATAAAAAATTCAGTTTGCAATGACTACACTAAAATCAATGTTCATTTATTTATGTTCATAAGTAACAGTAGGCAAATCTTTACAAAATATTAAATAAAATTATACATTACCAGAGGATAGAGCAATAAAGCTTAAATAGGGAGATTGGTTTATGCTTTGAACTCCAACATGTGGCAGAAGAAATAACATTCTTTGTTTTTGTTTTTTTACAATGAGGACCAATGAAATAAGTTAGATTTTCAAGTAGATTTAATAAAGGTTAAGTAGGTATTTTGATTTCACTTTTATATTAATTTTATATATGTTCATATTAAGTATTGTCAGTTTTTATTATTTTTTTTATAAACATCCTTTTATTAATGTTTTTTTGCATTATAAAGAAAAGTTTTGTGACATTTGTATTAATAATATGATAACTTTTAATTATGTGTCTTTAGTGAAAAAACTGAAAAGATTATTTGTTTTCCTTAATTTTGAATAATTATTTAACTAATATTTTAAATTAAGATCTGTGTATGGGGTAAAACATTAGCGTTTCACAAGTAAATTTTGTTAATTTGAAAATATTTTCATCTAGGATCATTGTATTATTTGACCATATAAATGCACCTATAATACTTTAATAATTTTATAATGTTTTTAAATATAAGTTTTAAAGCATATCCATGTAGCATTTTTGGAGATAATTGGAATCATGTTTAAAAGAGATGGAGATAGAGTTGCAGTAAAATTGTGCTCCTTAATAGGTTTTAAATGTATATTTTTGTTCATGCATTTTACTGTATTTTTTACACCTTCAAATATATACTACATTAATTAGAAACTGAAAGGTTGATTCATGCTAATAAAATATTTTTTTAAAAAAGGATATATTTCTTTCCCTAGCACAAAATATGGCTACTAGACCTTTGCCTCCTGTTCCTGTACCACAGGAAGTAAAACCAGCTAATACTCTACAGGTTGGTATTTACTTTCAATTATGTGTTAAAATTAGTATCTTTTTAAAAGTGATATGCTATGTTCCTTGTTTTTGTTCTTGTAAGCAAGAGCCACATTTTCTTTCCAGACTATGAGTTTTGCTTTTAAATATAAAAATTTATATTAAAATAATTTTCTTTTTATTAGCCAATCTGTCAGTATGCAATACATGAGAACAGAACATGTTTGTAAGGTTCGTATGCAGAACATGTTCATAAGGCTCGACTGTGCCATTATACGGATATTGCTTCCGGAAAAAAATGATCTTCTTTTTTGGATAGGCAAATATGTGGCACCTTGCTCAGAGTTATAGATGTGGCCTGTTTCTGCCTTGAGACTAGACATGATTTTCTTCAGGCCCATCTATACAAAGTTGGTGTTGCTGATTCACTGAACTGTGTTCTTTGTGCTTCAGTCCCAATGCATGGATATCACCTTTCTTCTTCTCCTGCCCTACAGGATGTTATTTCTTTGGGCTCCTTTTTGACTCTCCCATCTAGTGGGCAATTTCTTGTCTCTATTGGACTGCAAGGTGTTGTATGCTCGAAAGAGTTCAGATGGGCATAATATATATATATAAAAAAAAGTATTCAATACATTATTTCTACTCAGTTTAGTTCAAGATTTACTCTATTTGAGTTCAAGAAGGAATGTATATCATTATTATAAAGAATTGTCTTGTTTTTTACTTTTATGAATAAAAACTCAGAAAATAGCTGTAAAGAAAAATAAAAAATATATGATTTTGAATGATCCTAGTTTAATTACATAATGAAGTCCATCTCTTTTGTATTCTGTAACGTGGATTATTAAACAAAGGCCTACTATACATAAATATTATCGGCATAACTGCACTACACATTTGTTTCACTATTTTAAAATGGTATTTGTATCTCAATAATTTTTTTAAATTAATTTTAATTTACCTTTTTTTGTTTGTATTTATATTAATTTCTTAGTTGGGGTTTAAATAATTAAACATATTTTTCTTGTGCTGTCAACTGAAAAAAGATTGAGAAACACTGAATTAGACTGAGTCAATATACCTCAAGTATATATCTTAATAATGTAGGCACAGTTTTATTTATATTTATGAATAAAAGATTCCTTACATTTATGCATAACTTAGATCTTAAATGTAATGAATTTTAGAATTATGATTTACTAAAGATTAGTTTGATTTTATTAAGGTATCTGTCTATGTTCGGAGAACTTTTTTCTTTAAACATAGAAACTAGTTCATGTTTTTACATTTTTAGATTTATTTTTTATATTATCATAGAGAATTGCACTTAAAAAATTTATTCCTGGAGAAGTTTTTATAAAATTTCTAATAAATGAAAATTTAGTAAAAAAATCGGGTTTTATCAAAAGATCTAATGTTTTAATAAATTAAATTATTTCAATATTTTTTGATGCAACACATTTCTTATACACTAGACTAGTGAATCACCTAAAATCTTTGCTTAATTTACACTTGGTAAAAAATTTTGGTGCTTCAAAATCATACTGATTGAATTTTTAACGAATTTTCATTACCTTTATATCTAACTATGAGTCCAACATCATTAAAAATTATCCAAACTTTTAGGTCATTCACTAGAAAATACTATCAAAAGCATTCCTAATAATTTTCAACAAAATATTTTAAGAACATTTTGAGAAAACACATTTCAAGTTTCAACATTTTATTAAAAATACCATTCTGAGAAAAATGCATTTGAAGTTTATGAAAGCAACTTTAACTATTAAAACATTAAAATACATGTTTAAAATCCCCCACACTTTCTTGCTTCAAAACTTTCTAATTGCCGAGTTGCTAATTATAAAAAAATACTAGAAAAATGTTTAAACTAATTTTCAGGAAAATTTAAAAAGTTTTGTCCAAAAAATGCTCTTTAAAAGGCTTTAAATTCAGAACTTCGCTACTTCCGTTTTGTTTTGACAGCTGTCACTGATGTTTAAACAGTTGTGACTTTTCTTTGAAATGCTGTAGAGATAAAACAAAAGCAGATTTAGAAGCCTAAAAGTTGAAATTTTACAATAGAGAGAAGAAAAAAAAATATGATTTCTGGCAAAAAATGACGTTTTTAACATAGACAGATATTTTAAATGAATTAAAATATGTCATAAATCAGTTTCATCATATATTGTGTAATTTACCTTGATCTTTTATTTTACAGATAGATCTTCAGAAATTCCCTTGGTACCATGAAATTGAAAGGCAAAAAGCTGAAGAAGTAGTCAAAAGTTTAAATGAATCTGGGTCATTTGTTGTGCGTCCCAGCAAAAGAGCTGGTGCCGATAATCCTTTTAGTCTTACAATATTTCATGATGAAAAACTGTTCCATTTGAATATTAGACTCAGGAAAGACAATACTTTTGCTCTTGGGAAAGAAAAGAGAAAAGAAAAGGTATTTTCACTGGATTTTGATTTATGGATTTATTTTTATAGTCATTTCAACTCTTTGATTTTAGCATTGAAATTTTTACTATGTACTTTTTTACTGATCTATTTGCAAATGAGAAAAAATTGTAATAAACTGTTTTTCCACTTTCTTTCCCCAAGTAAAGAATTTTAAAATTGCAGAAAAAAATGTAGCATTCTTAATGTTTATTTCAGGTAGCAAAAAGGGTGTTAGAAATGAAAAACATATTTTAATATTAATTTGTAATTAATATTAAAAAATTTTATGTCTTCCCTAGAGTAAAATTAATTTTAGATATTTGTTTGTGAGAAAAATGAATAGATTTGGTGGAATTCGAATATCTAAGGAACTTCTTTTAGTATGTAAATTGGTGAAATATAGTAATTCTATAACATCAGTTTAAAGACAATCTCTTCAAATTTGTTCCAATTGAAAATTTCACGCATGATTGTTCTTGTTTCATTCATAAAATAAATCAACATTAATTAAATGCTATAAAATAGGGATTTTCGCCAGCTTGCTTTTACTTTAGATACATCCTGAGGAGTGAATCTACAATTGCACCTTTTAGGGAGAAAAATGACTTCCCTAGAGATCTTCTTTGGCTAGTGAGCCCACATTTTTATTGTACATAAGGGAAACAAAGGAGAGCCTTATGCAGATTTCCCTTTCAATTTAATTTGGCTAGTGATTGAACCCATGACCAAGTGAAATGATCTCTGGTATTGATAAACAGTACTTTAACCAGCTGGGCAATTGTTGAACCTAAAATACAATAATACGTTAAAAGGGAATGAGTTTTCAGCAACTATTCTTTTTACATATGGCAATAACATTTTTTGTAAATCTGGCAATCTCAAGTAACTAGTTAGTGTTTTTGTCTTTTATGCCAGCTGATATGTTAGTGCAAAATACCTGTTACTAAGGCTATCAAATGTGACGGTTAATAATTAGGTAACCTTGCATAACCTCACAAATTACATACTAATAAACAAAAGAAAGTGGATAAACTTATTTTCGGATAACTGCATAAAAGCAGACTATCATAAATAGAAATATACATGATCACCACTTTTGTGTATAGTATTTTTACAGCATATTTGATTGCAAACCTAGGTAGCTCAAAAATATTAGTTAATATCATAATTATAACATTGGCCTACATCAAATGGACCCCTTCCCCCCAAATGAATATCATTTTTTGATATTTAGCAATGTTGGTTAATATTCCCTGATATCCCCAAATATCTTATATCATTTTTTGATATTAAGCAATGTCAATCAATATTTCCCCTATATCCTTGAATATATATATATATTTTAATGTTTAGCAATGTTGGCAATAATATCCTGATATTCCTGAATATTATTATTTGATATTTAATAATCTTTACTATGTAGTAATTTTGACATGCAAAGAAATTCATTAACTTCTCGAAGTAAGGCTTTTTTTTATTTGTTTAAAAGCTTTATGTTTAAAATCTGTATTACCTGGTATTTTCCCATCAGAACAGAAATCAATGACTGTCCAGTTCTTCTGTGCTTGTCTGACAGCTTTCTGAAGTTTCCAATAATTCCAATCAATTGTAGTATTTGTTGTTAAGAAAGAGCAGAATTGATTGACTTCAGCTAATGTGTTGCATTGATTATCATGAGATTTTATTTGATGTTAGAATTATATTTATTTTTATGAGTATCAGTAGATATCACTGGATATTATTAAAATATTATTATTTTTATGACATTGCTAACATTAATAAAAATGAAAAAAGTATGCTTTGTAAAAACTGATGAATTTATTAAATATCATTTTTTAGAATGTTTTGCTTATAAGCAATAACAACAATGCAAATAATTCTTTCAAAACCAGGGTTTACCTTTATACACTATAGTGTTTTTTAATGCAAATTTATAATAATGGAATGCAACTTTGGGCAAATTTCTCATTTAATTTTGCTGTGTAGGGCACATATTTTCTCATTAGTGACCCCTGGGATTCAGTTTGCAGATAGTTCGGCACAAACACTAAACAATTTTAAATTTTAATTTTACAATATGTTGGTAATTATTCACAGGTATCCAAAATTTGATGTCTGACATTCAGTGACATTCTAAATTTTCATGAACATTTGTACAACATTGATTGATATAGTTCTGCTAGCTGGGAAAATCATTGTTTGTGTTCAAGTTATAAGAACTTTTTCCTCTTTTTACTTTGTTTAAATAAATTGGAAATTAAAACTGTTATCAGTGTTATAATCAGTTTATTGGATATAATTAAATTTTAAATTTATTTTCACAGACCTTTTTAAGTGTTGCGGATTTAATTGCATTCCATCAAACTGAACCCATCCTTCTTACAAGTCGAGGAGAACCTGCAGGCAAGACTATCTTATGTATATATCCAGAAAAAACGTAATTAGGAATTTCGTTTTCTGTGTTATTTCATCTTTATGCACATTCTCATGTGATTGTTTTTGTTATTATACAGTTTGTGTATAATCATGTTTGTTTTATTGACAAGACTAAACTTAAAAAATTCAACAAACACATTGTGCCTAGTAAATTCAGTTGCTATTTACTGCTTAAAAGCAACCAAGAGCTGCTGGTTTTACATTAAATGTGAAAAAAAGAACAAGTGTTATGTATTATCTAAAGAAAAAAATAATGTAGCAGTATATAAGTGTGCCATACTGTTCTGTGAAAAAAAATATTATATATAAAATTTTATATAAGAGTTTTTAGATTTACCCAAAATTCATATACATTCTTTATTCCTTATTTTGAAACTGCTGTTATTACTGTAATTTCGTTCAGCATAATAATGCTAATGGATCTTAGTGATGAATTTTTAGACCATTCTTAATATAGTGTTGTAAATTTTACAAAAAGTGCCTTAATTAATTTTTTATTAGATTAAAATAATTTTACTTCCACAGGTATTATTGAAATGAGGGTAAAGATATAGACAATGTTATCTTAAAAAATAATTGTTTTATATTGTTTAGCAGAATTATTGTGACTTGCATTCTTATTATTTAATAAATACTCCTAAAATTGATAGTTCACTACTTTATTTCCATACTGATACCTTTTAGTTTCCACTGACATACATTAAATTCAATATATACATTTATATTAATGAACTTTATTCCTTATGCTAGAGTATGTATTATGTTGATTTCTGTAAATAATAAAGATAATTTCTTAATCTTATTACAATATGAAATTAAGAAAGGTAAATATACATGCAATCATAAAACTATTAATAAAATTTAAAGAGAACTTTAAAATTGCGCAAATGTAAATATATATGAAAATTTTTTGCATTCATAAATGTTATAGTTGAATTGTGCAATTTTATTGTTGATTTTTTATTAGTATTTTTGCTTAAAGGTTTCCTGTATATGTAAATTATAAAAGATGTTTTTTATTCATTGTTGGAGGCACCTTACTTCTCTTATTAAATTGCTTTCTAGTATAAACAGTATGTACTTTGACAATGCAGCTCTTCAGGTTTTTTCCCATGTGTTTTAATGCTTATATAGTAACTATTTATAATTGAAAAATGTGCACTGTTGTTTTTAGATAAATGTTTCATTGTCTGCTATTAGCAATTTGGCACTAGTGGCATCAAACACAAATACTTTCTCTTAGATTTATTTTCACTTTTGGTTTTGTATTACTTAAAAAAAAAGCTGCATGTTTTGTTCTATTATTGATTTTATGCATAAAAATGGGACCTGTCATATTGCATAAAATTTATGCACTTATTTTCATTTGGTTTCAAGCATAATTATTTTGATCTTGGTAATTCATCATGCTTCTTTTACTGTTTGCCTCTTTTCCTTTAGTATATCTATACTGCAAATAATTCATCTTTCTCATATATTTTTAAAATATGACATTTAGGCATGTAAAAAAAGTAAATACGATCTTTAAAAGTCACTTTAGAGATATTTGATAATTAATTGATTTAGAGGTTGAGGATTGTCTAATGTGAGATGTCTACAAATATTTTAGCAGCTGTTTTTTTGCTGTGTTATAAGTTTCAAAGTGCTTGTACATGCAAGTTTAAGTCTTTGAAACACACTCAAGATATCCCAGCAGTTAATTGGCACTTAATTGTTGTTAATGATCCTTTAAAGTAAAATACCCATTCATATTTTACTGGTGTCTTTTTTTTTTTTGTGTATCTAGTGGCAGTGCCAAAAAAAGTGTGTATCCTCAAATTTAGGTATATATAATTGACTAGGCTCTCAATTGTTCATAAGGTAATGGTTCTCAAACTTTTTCCATTGTGATACTCTTTCAGAGTTTAAAAATTTTTCGCTGTACAGCTACCCTTAAAGTGGTTTAAACACAACAAAAAAAATGTGCAAATTTAATGCTCATTTATCTTTTTTATATGCTGAATGAATCTATTTTATATAAATTTTTCATTACTCTTGAGAATTGCAATGGCACTCTTGTCATATACTCAGAGCACCCAGTTTAAAAAACATAGTTCTAGACACTCCTGAAGACGAATTGCCTTGGATGTTAATGATATTGTAAAGCTGAATGTCCATAAATCTTTTTTGTTATCTTATCTAGTAATAGTGTTAGAAAAGCATCTACCCTTAAATTTATAACAAAAGTTTAAATAATTTCAGATGAATTTTTAACTGTTATAATATGCAGCTTTTTGAAATTACTTTCCATATTCTTATTTCTTTTCTATTTATTTGAGGAATAAATTTTTTTATTTATTTGAGCATATTTTGTATAATTTTGTTATAGATTTCAACAGGACTGTGATTTAAACTAAGTGATTATGAAATTTAATAACTTGATTAATTAAATATTATTTATATATAGCAGTTTAGATATATGAATGACACAGTTTAATTCATTCTTATATGCTTAAGATCTGTTATTTATTGAATGTATAATTCATATTTTTACATTGAGTTCTTTGTTATTATTTGGAGCTATTATGAATTTGTTTGATTTCTGTTTATTTCTTTTATAAATCTTATTTTTTTTAAGTACAATCAAACTCATTTATAATGAAGACAAAGGGACCGAGTTGATTTACAAAATGATTTAAATCTGAGTATTCATAAAAACCAGGTCTACTGAAATATTATTTTATGGATTTTTAACTGTTATAGTAGATTTACTGATGTATTAATAACTATTTATGATAAGCCTTAATTAGAGGTTATAAAATCATATTTATATCTGAATAATGTCTAAATCAATTTTGAGACATAGTGAGTTTTGTTTGAACACTGATAAAACACACACATCTGTGTATATATATGACACGTTCCACTAAATGACATTAGAGTCCTGAGTACATTTTCATAGCTTTATTAAAATCTTAGACCACACTAATCATCAATCATCTTCAATGGCATCACACATTGGTGCCTAACTTTTAACAAAGGCAGGCTTAGTTGCCACGGGTAGCCACAGCTCTGTCTGCAGAATGTGCACACTGCTCTCTGCCCCGATCACTGCACGTGAGCCTTATTTATGTGGCTAACTCCTCACGCTGCATCACTCTCAGTAAAGAATCCCTAATTAAAATCTTTTAAAATTAATCTACAATTTAAATCCTGACATATATATATAATTTTTTCTTGTTTCCTTGCTTCAGAAGTTTCTAGCAGAAAAAAAAAACTAAATGTTTTCAAAAAGTTTCATGAAAACTTTTTTTTTAATTAAAGGTTTGTTTGTGTAACTTGGATTTAGAGACTTAATAGAGATTTATGTAAATCTTTTAACTTTAAACTGTTAAAAAAACCCTTTTTGTTAAATCTTGTTTTTGTCTAATCAGGGTTAACAGTAAATGAGTTTGATTGTATTGCTTTCAAAGTATATTTATGTTAAACATTTCTTGATGTTTGTGCAAATGGTTTTATTTTAAAAATATAATCTTACTCAATGCTTCTTGATGTGAATGCATCATGCTAAGAACAATTTTATTTCTCTAAACATTCCACTTAATTCTCTCTCAGGTGAATAGAAGTATTTTTATTGGGTTAGTGCCTTACATATTGCTTTTATGTATGCATAAGTTGTTCCTACTTTGATTCTCCATTGCATTGTTTATATTTTAAATAGAGCCATGATATATGAAAATTTTTTATTTGTGCATGATTGTGTGTGTAAAATAGTATTATATATCAGTCCATTATCATGAGAAATCAAAACTTTATTGATTGTATATACTAAATCACTCTGACTATGAAATTTATTGAAGTATATAAATATTTTAGATATGTATATATTGTCTCCTAAAACACAATCAGATAAGAATGTCTGATGATTTTGTAATGAAATTTAATTTATAGCCTGTTTCATTAGGTTTTAGTTAGAAAATGGAAAGAATTAAAAAAAAAATTCCATGATCTATTCAGAAATTCAATTGCATGAAATGAATTTTTATGTTATAGGTACAATGACATTTTTTTTTCTAAGAAAGAATTTTATACATTTTTTTTCAAGCTAATAAATACTGTATGCAAAATTAATCAGTGTTTTTAGTGCTTATATAATTAAAAAAATTAAAATTTTAATAGGGTTTTAATGAAATGGAGGAAAAATGTATTTATTGGAAAAATGTCTATAAAAACTTGCATCATAGATATTTATTGTAATACATTCATTCATTATGTGCTTGGATTGTTACCAAATATTTTCAAAAATATATAACTTAATATAGGTTTTTGTCTTAAACCAGAAATTTATTATGATTTTGATAAGTTTACATTTTTAATATATTTGATTTATCATACTAATTATTACCCCATGTTTATTTGTGTTTTACTGAAGGAACTGTTTAAGCTTATTTAATCATGAGAGAATGAGTTTGTTTCTTTAAAGTATTCTAAATTCCATTATACTCAATATTTTAAAATTTTTCGAAAAATATATTTTAAAACACAGATGTCATAAGTTATTAAAATAATAATATTACATGGCAAATAGAGCAGACTTTGTGGTAAAGAATAAAGCAGATAACGGGAAAAACTTTTTGTAGAAGATAATTGTTTCTATGCCTTAAAAGTAATGTATGACACTGAAGTCTATGAATGTAAGTTATGTTTAAATCACTATGTAAGTACATTTTCTTTCTCTAAAGCTGGGATTCCCAAACTTTTTTTGGCATTGATCCTGTTTAAAGGAAGGGTAGAAAAATTTTTGGTAACAAATTTGGCTTATTTGTTTCTTCTCTACATTTTGTTTTAACTTGTGCTGTAAGCGTCCACTCTACCCCATTTTTAAGGCCTTATCACATGTCAACATGTACATGTTGAAAAAGTAGCAGAATTAGTTTAGAACTTTTCTCACTGAAGAATAAACAGATTTTTCAAGTAATAGCAAAATATTTTCAATCTATTAAAGGCTTTTTCACCAGTTAGTATGAATTAAAGTTAGTTGAAAATTTTCACTGTAAATCAAGAAATCTGCGCATTTTTCACCAATAAAAGGAATTATAAACTAACACATGTTTGTTGACATGCAGGCTTGCAATTCCGTCACTTTTCTCACTTTTAGTCACTTTTTTTACAATTGATTACTTTTAGTAACTTTTTTAAGTAAACAGTCACTTTTTTCATGGTGTATCACAGAAAAAGTCTTGTTGAAAAAAGAAAATCTTAATTAATAAAAAAATATTTTAATAAAAGACCAAAAATGTGCTGCTCTAATCTTATTTTTCTTATTAAAATGTAATTAGTCATATGTTTCCAGAATTTAGTGATTTTAAAAATTCATAAAGAAGTTCCTGAAATCTGCATTTGTACTGAAATGTACATTTAATACATTAAAGTAATTTATGTCAAAGCACACATTTCACTTTTTCATTTTCTTCACAATTTTTGTTGAGATACTCTAATCTAGCTATGTACATATTTCAAAATATCATTAATATATGCAGAAAATTGTGATTATAAAATTAATGTATTGTATGTATTCAAATCTAAATTGTAGATTTCCTTGAATAAAAAGCAATGTTGAGTTGTGTTAAACAAAATTTTTAACCTTTTTTGTATTTGACGCTAAAATCATGTCTTGCATGAATCATTTGATTTAGAGTTAAAATAAATAGAAAAACCTTAATATAGCATCTGTAATCAAGAGGAGAAAAAAAATCGCTTTTTTTTTCAATGTTTAGTCACTTTTTGGTCATTTATTCTGTATTATTTGTCACTTTTCTCACCTTTTTGAAAGTACCTCAGCAGTTGCAAGCCTGGACATGTCCTTCCTTCCTCAGTGTCATGACAGCCCAGGATGGGCCTTCTCTAGAATTCCATACCAGGCAATCCTATCTTTGGCTCTGGATTTCCAATTTAAAATTTTCAAGGATCTTATGTCTTTCTCAATGCAGTCTAACCATCTAAGTTTTGGTTGTCCTCTCATTCAGGTTCCTATTGGTTTGGCCGTAAAAACTTTTTTTGTGGATCTATTGTCATTAAGTCGAACTAGGTGTCCGGCCCATTTTAGTCTTTGTAAGCTAATAAAATTAATTATATCTGGGTTTTTATATGTTCTGTATAATTCAATATTTGTTCTTCTTCTCCATATACCATTTACATTAATTCCCCCCCAAAAAATACTTCTCAATATTTTTCTCTCAAAAAATGTTAGCGTTTCCTTGTCTCTTTCTGTCAATGCCCAGGTTTCAGCTGAGTAAGTAAAAACAGGTCTTATTAGGCATTTATACAACATTATTTTAGTCAATCTTTTAATGTACTTAGACTTTAAATATTAATATTTCTTTAATTTAAAAACAAAACAAAACAAAAAAAAAACATCGATTAGCAGCAGTAATTCTGCTATGAATTTCAACAGATATATTATTTTGTGTGTTAATTTCCGAACCTAGGTATATAAACTGCTTTACAGCCTCAAATGTATAACTGCCTATTTCTAAGAAGGAGTGATTATATTCTGATTTTAAACAAGGCATATATTTAGTTTTAGTTTCATTAATGCTCAAATTTATCTTTTTTGCCTCAGTTTCCAGAGAAATAAATGCTTGTTTTAGTGCATCTAATGTCCGCACTATAATATTAATATCATCTGCATATGCAAGCAATTGTACAGATTTGTTGAAAATGGTTCCTCTAGAATTTAAATTTGCATCTCTAACTATTTTCTCCAGTGCAAGGTTAAAGAGAAGACAGGCCAGGGCATCCCCTTGTCTTAGACCATTCATGATAGTAATAGGTTCTGAAGCCTGGACATGTGATAAGGCCTTTAATACACTTGCACTTATGCCTTAATGTTGCTGATCACCTGCTTATTGTATAGTATAATATTCAGTGATGATCAATTATCAGTGCATATTCAACTATGGATTTCTGTTAATTCTTTGATTATTTTTGACCTAAAAATTTCTGTGATCCTTATTTAAATCCTTTGCTTAAAAGCATTAAAAATTCTGTCTTAATCAGTTTATGAAACTTTTCTATTAAACTGTTCTAATTCAAAAATGATTTTTAAACAATTAATTTTGCAAGTTGTAATAATAATACAGGGTAAGAAAGTTTACTTTCCTAGAAGATAATTTGTTTATACTCCTTAAAAGTAATACAAAGGATTGAAGATTATGATAATTAGCAATGCATTAATCACTGTGTACATTTGAAAGTCTGTGAATATATAAGTTATACTTGCTCAAAACTATATTTTGATATAATGTAGTATTATAATATAGACGTGGATAAAATGTGAATTGGTAGGACTACCTCATATTTTATACAATTTACTTGACTGGTTATACAGTGTTATAATCTTTTTCAACACATTGGTTGAAAAAGTTTTTTTTTTTTTTTTTTTTTTTTTTTTTTTAAATGTTACTTTGACTGAACATCTCTCTAATTTGATTGTGATGTTTTGACAGTTCTTGTAACTACTTAGGTTCTAGTAGAGAAGAAATATGATAAATTTACTTCTGTGATTTTTTTTTTAAATACAGTATTTTTCTTTACAAATGGAAAAAAATAAATTTCAAACATGTTGTAAATATGTATCTCTTATTTTGAAATATCTTAAAGTCTGTACTTGTAATTATAGGTTATTTAAAAAATTTTAAAGATAAATTTTAAATACTGTATTATCATCTGTGTTTAATATTTAATTTTTAATAGATTTTTAATTATAATTGAGGTATTAAAAACTTCATTGCTATAGGATTATATACAATTCAGAAAGAAGTACTCTGTTAAGAGATCAAACCAAAATGTGGCAAATATTGAACCATTGTTTATTAACTTGCCACATGAAATGTATATTTTTGATATTGTTCCTCTTAATGCTTTTATTTTTCTCATATAAGAATAGAGGGAGACTTAATGGTTCTGTGGGTATAAACCATATATGTGCCATTATATGTAATATAAAAAGTTAGTAATCACATGCACAATTTAGATATATTTTACAAATACACAAATGAAAGCCTTATGAAGTACTGTTAAATCAAGATAAAATATTTTGGGTTTGCTGTTTGGGTGGATTTGGATTCTTTTATTTGTTCCTACCTTTGTATATATATTGTGTGTAAGTTTTGTTTCATAGCTTTCTGCTTTTCTAGTACTTTAGCCATGCATTTGTGCTGTGCTACTAAATGAATATTAATCCTTTACTTCAGTATTATATATATATATATGACAATATTGTCCATATTTATGCATGTTTTGCTTTTCCATCCTTAAACACGGTTCTGTTCTGTATTCACACTGACAATTTCAAATTGTTTTAGTTGTGTAATTTGTATCTTATTGTGAATTTGTTTCTTGTAAAATTATTTTATTGTACTGTGAGAAATGTATTTTACCAATCATACTTTTTAAAGTGTATGTAAAAAATTGAGTCTGAGATGTTTATTAACTGAACTGTGATTTTTATGACAGTTTGTAAAAACTGTTTTATTGAAAAAAAATAAATAAAAGATTTTAATCATGAACTTGCAGCTTTTAAAGGGAATAAAATTGTTGTTACATTTATTCTGGATTTGTTTTATTTATTTCATTTTTTTTTTTTTTCGAGAAGGGTATTTCCTTTTAAAACCAAAATCGTGTTATATTTCCTTATTGTATTTCTTCCATTTTTTCTTTTCTTTTTTTTTTTTAATCTCTAAGATTAGTATTAAAAAAAATTGATTACATGTGATATACCCTCTTGCCTATCTGAACCTATACGAGGCAGTAATTTCAGCTGTTTATTTATTAGTGTGTGGTTATTAATTCTGTAACCCTTTTTTTTATTTTGCATTGAATAGTTCATTTAAAACAACAAATATATATTTATTACAATTTTGTAAACATGTTAAAAAAACAAACATGCAAAACTATCGTTTATGAGCTGTGAAATTTTTCTCAGCCTGCTTTATCTTTCAAGCTGAAAAATAATGCTTATGTTAGTAATGGTGTAGGGGCTAATAAATAGGTAATCTACGTTTACATTTCTCCCCTGTTGTGAATATCAAAATCACTCTTGTGTAAGGTGCAAATTTTGTCTTCAGTATGGTGCTCTAGGATAATACAATGGTTGCAAAGGATTTTGAATTCTTCCTTGGTAGTATGGTGGGAATCGAACGTTTTGCACAACGTGTCGATTTTGACGATACGTTGGCATAACGTACGAACCGTAACCTCTACCCATTCTTCGACTGCCTATTATTTCGTTGGCATCTTGATCCGTGTATATGCCACCTCTAATAATTTCAAAATTACCATTTCCCAGTATGTTATCATTTCTTATGCTTTCTTTTACAGCCAATTCGTCGCTGGCTTTTGAAGTTCTATACTGAGATCGTCTTTGCACATCCTGGTGTCGCTTAACGTGTGGCGAATATCTTTGTGAATGACTTATGTCTTGTGGGATTCGACCTGCTCCGTTGGCATTTCTTGGCGTAGATTCTGATTTGTACGTATTGACAGATGGAGATTTTATAGCATTTACTACCGGAAGTCTGGTTTTCATGCCATATGGTCCAGGTACTGGCACGAAACCATCGTCGTTCAATTTTAAATCGGGATTATATTTTCGGGAGAATTCTATTCTTTCGGATTCTCCAGGAAAAATTATATTTGTTGGAGAACCGTTAGGATCTGGTTGAGAAGCTATTGATGCTTCCCTCGATGAAGAGTTTGTTTTATCGTCTTTCGATGAATGAAGCAATTTATTTTTGTGACAATCTAGACAAGGTTTAATCTTATGTACTTCTGTATTTAGGTACGATTCTTCTGGTAGCACAATGTCTGTTTCATTTCTTTTTTGGTTTTCTTTTGAGTTTGGTGATTCTTGTGCTGTATGCGTCTCTGTAAAGAAAAGATACAACTGTTAATATTTAACAATTTGAGAAAAATGAAAGAGTATGCAATTTTCTATCCATGTAACTTAATGATAGTGGTTAATATTTTTTCACGAGACTAGATTTTTGTCTGCCGTACAAAATTTGAACGACACCTATCGCATCTTTATTGCTATGAATCTGTCTCTAAATAATTTCTCCTGTAAGTAAAAGCAAAATTTTCTATCCTTAAGGCCACTTCTCACTAGAGCCAAACAGGGACCTTTCAAGACTTCTAGAGATTCTGGACTTCCATGCAAAAGTAGGCCCCCCCATTTGCGACCCGTTTATCGAATTTGGTGACCGCGTGTGAATGAATAGTCCCGAAGTAACTCACGTATGTTGTAAGAGTCCACTAGAATGGGCACCCAGTCTCTGTGGGTCCATTCCAACCAGTCCTATATCAGGGGACTGGTCCACCAGGTTAGGGGTTAGTCGTGCGGCTGACAATCTGATCCCTTAAAAAAATAGAGAAATTTTAAGAAGTAAAATTCGGAATGATTTCAACCAGACGACGTGGAAATTCTAAGGATCTGAGTATCGGAACATGAAAGGTATATTTATAGGAGTGGAGCACTACAGTGCTTGTTAGATGAAATGGATAGATAAATTTATGCAACCTGACCTAGAAAGAAAGAATGGTATATCCCGATCAAAATGGTTTAACTGTGTGTAACTATTGGCTTAAGAGCATTGGTGTCAATCGCCGGAGGACAATTGCATTGGATAGATTTAGATGGGTTAAACTACGACAGCCTTGGCCGGTAACTGGCTATAGAGCTTAAGAAGAAAATTAAAGTTGAATGTAAAGTGCAACAAAAGCAATCTATAATAAAGAAGTTTTATTAGAAAATTCCTTTTCTACATTGTAAATTCGTAAAATTATTATGTCTTCAAATCAACTGTCAATAATATTTCAATTTCAGTACTCATCCATCTTTAAGTTATTTAAACAGGATCGAGCATCACGATTTCTCATTTCATTTTTTACCACTTTCAAAACTCTTCATTCTGACTTGTGCTAAATATGGAATATATGAAATAAATTTTGAAAAATATGGAAGTTTAGAATAGCAAACTTCAACGTTGTTCTGTACATTTTAAGTAGACAGTACATAGATTACGTTGTCAAATACTCGTACAAACCGTTAACGTAACAAATAAATGTGTGACTTATCATCTCCTAAACCAAGACACTGATCGATTACTGACTTTCGACTAAATGAGTAATAACGATGTATGGTGGTAAGACTAGACACAGACGCTGGATGTTTATAACTGTATGTTGGTCAATTTTCTTTTAGCTCTATTTGACTATGATAAAACCGGGCCTTTGATTGGAAAATCATACTGTAAGGCTCCTATATGAAAGTGTGACGGCTTGAGATGGTCATGAGTCGATTTTGGGGATAATACATTTCTAGTTTTGAAAAGTGTAAAAATGCATATTTAATATTTATGTTATCACAAGTTTTCTAGTAACAGAATTTCCCTCACTGGATTCGAAATAAGAATGTAAGTTACCTGTCAACTCCGACGATACTGAGACTTAATTTTCTTATAAACATGGAGACATTTTGAACTGATATGCAAGGCGTAGGCAAGGGGGGAGGGTTTGGAAGGACTGGTTCCCTCCCGAAATTCTGGAAGACCATTTCGTCAAAAGAAAATGTTCCCCGTGTGCGTAGGTACCATCTGCTTAACTGTATAAGAACATGTTCCAGAAAAATATACCATTTCGGCTATAAAAAGTTTTGCCGAGCCGCTGTCCGAAAATTTAACGTTTTCACTATATTTTGCTATATTTTACTTCTTCTCGTAAGGAAGATAACGATGCCATCAAATATTTTTAATTATTTGATTAAAAATTTGTAATTGTTCCTCATCCATGCCTTAATACCTTAATTTTGTTTAACTGAAGTATCATTCACTAATAACGTCTTTCCTATTTGTTCCCCCCGGAAAACAATTTCTGGAAAGGCTCTGCTGATATTCGACACATCTTTTAGAATTTTCATCAAATATTTCTTTGCTTAGGTGCACTATGAAGTATTAAAATAGCTAAACAAATGATCTGTTTTTCAACAAAATAAAAAAAGGGAAAAAAGATGAGAGAACTCGCCATATTTGCGTGTACCGGATTACCTCTTTATTCAGAATTGTCATTCTTTCGTGTTTAGTACGCTATTAAATCTGGTTTCTCCTTTGATTTCGCTGCAAGGGAATGAGGGTCACGAAAATAATTCGTAGTTATCCGATGTTCTGCATTGCTAAATAGCAAAAGTCAGTATCGCGTTCATACTTCAGGGGTTTTGAATACTAACGGAAACAAAATGGCCAAAGTCTTGTGACACTTTCTGAGAGGAAAAAAATTAGATCTAGATTCGTTTTTACGTGGTTCAAGTACCACGTGTTATCTTTTATCTGGAGTTCTTTTTTTAAAAAAAATCTGGCCTCTTTCTTCCTCTCCGAGAAACAAAATCTTTTCCGTTTTCGTACCTGACCGCGCAAGCATGTCCAGATTTCTTAATGATGTCCATTCAACTGCTAATTACATTTTATTTTCATGGCTTCTAACGAAACAGTTAATCGATTTTAATTATATGTTTTGCTTTTTTGCGTGAAATAAAAATGTGCCAAAATGAAAATTATGTTATCTATAATTCACCGAATAATGAACTCTCTCTGAAAAGCATCCAAGATGGCTGATTTAGACAACACGGCTATTCATAAAATCGACGATGTCTTTAAGTATATAACAACTCATACAACACTAGTAAAAGCATAATTCATATAAAACTGTTTTACCTGTCAAATATACAATATACTGTACAGTGTTGATTGTGTGATACTGTATACCATTGACTGTGTCAGTAAAGGCTAAGACTGCCGCATGAATTGAAGACATTTGTAATATTTTAAAATTTACCTTTTCATGTGGCTAAAACTTTTTAATCAGGTACTATTAAAGTACCTGAGTTAAAGTAAGTACCTGTAAGTTCGCTACTATGAAAGAATTTGAAACTGTTTTTCTTTCGTAGACTTTGTATTTGAAGAATACAGAGAATTTTCGGAGTAGTAAAAGAAAATGAAATAGGGAGGATAAGAAATGATATAGAAATACAACAAAAATACAGAGAACCTAATGTATTAAAGGTTATTAAAGCTTCAGAATTAGGATGGCTAAGACACATACAGAGATAACAAAGACGAAAATCCTGTAAAAGTTTCATAACCTCATGGAAAAAAAGAGTGGTAGACCCAAAGAAGAGAGCTTGACAGTGTGACGTCTAAAGAGAAGTTGTACCAATTGCTGGAGGACAATGATATTAGATAGAACTCGATAGTTTAAAATAATGATATAGCTTTGACTGGTAATCTGCATAACAGCTTAAGAAGAATAATAATTTGTATTTAATTTTTGCATTCTTATTAGAAATTTAAGGCAGGGCAATTTACAATTCCCTCCAGGGTTTAAGATAACATAAAAAAGAGGAATAGAGAAAAAAGAACATTGCACTAAAATAAAGAAATAATTTGAGTTTTCTTATAGACCTTTCAGTTTTCTATGTGTGAACGCTTGGTCACACCACATACACCAATGTGATAACCCAGTTCCTACCAGATTCTATTCAACACTGTACTATTAACGGTATTTACAGCATGTGCGATCCTTGCAAGTAATTCTGCTAAATCATTCTGTAAAGGAGGGGTAAGAAAACGAGGTTGGTCTTGCAAGTTACACATTGTTGAATCCGGTGAGCGGGGATGGGGGAGGGCATGGTAAATGAGATACATCATCTTCGTAAGCTTGTCCGATCAAAATCAGTAGAATGAAAACTTATGTCTATGTAATACTAATTGCTATATTCATCTTTGTTTTTTCTATAACTTTTTGAAACCCCGGAGGGAATAATAAATAGCCTTGTATATTTATACCATTTATCGTTAGAGGTTTTAAGCAGTCTATTAAAAAAAAATGTATTGCTATAGATTATGGTCAAAAGTTCTTGCGGTACCATAGTCCGACAATTCAAATTTTATAGTTAACATGCATATTTTCTGTGGCACATAATGGACTAGTTGCAAATTACGTAACGCTCCTAACAGATGAAATCAATCCATTCCCCAAACTAACAAGTAATAAAATAAACTAGTACCATTTAAGATATAAGGCCCAATCAATTATATTAAAATGATTTCGAGGCTAATTTTATTAAGTGTCGTAGTGAAGGAGGCAATAAGCTGGTACAGAGAACGACTTTGTTTGCTGCAGATTTTTCTAGTTGATTCAGTGGCGGATCGTGGTTCATTTAAATAGAAGTTTACAAAATCAGTTTAAAAAATTAAATACGCAAATACAACTCAAGCTACAAATTAAAATGCATTTGGGTTTTTACAAGTTAAAGAAAAAGAATGCAGTTAAAACAAAAGAAGTTCTCATACGTAAAAAAAGTGCCATTTTATTTTTTACAATGGAATGTCATAAAACTATTATATTGTTTACCATGTATCTTTCAGGGTTCATTACAAAATAGTCAAGTGCAATATTTGTAAATTAAATTCTCTCGCCTGTTCTCCCCTTTTTTAAGGTAAACAAACCAATAACGGTTTCATTGAATAGAGAATGTGCGCATGACGTCAAGTCGTAGCAAAAATTGCAGCTCAACTTCCAGGTGCAAAACCATTTGAATTTCCTACGGATTGTGCTCGTATTGGGGACTTTTAATTTTGTCAAGCTATCTGGAAAATTGGCGAAAGGCTGTCAACACACCTACGTTTCAAAAAAGTGAAAAATATTGGATTTTATTGCTTTTCCTAAAGTCTACGGTTGCGAATTGTTTTTGAAGGCAAGACTAGACTCCAGTTCATAAGATACAATGAAACAAGCTGTTTTCACGAAAAGTTCAGTTGTATTTAGCACTCGTATTGTTTACAAACGTGCACTTTCTCTATTAGGTACATGATTTAAAGTTTCTCAAACTGAGAACACGGTTAGAGTGCTTAGTCTATACACACTCCTACCGCTTCTTAAAAATCTCTTTAATGTAAATTAAGACATTAAGCTTAGAAACATCGCTCAGTAGCATTAGTAGTCATTAAAATAGGGCCTTACTCTGGGAGTTGCGGTTCGTACCACAAGTGCGGTGTGACGTCACGTTGACGTCAGCTTGATGAAATTTGAAAGTTAACGATACTTCGGTACTCTGGGGTTACATGCGGAAAGTTAACGATAGCGACATTGCGGAAACTTTCCGCAACAAATTTGGTAGTGAGAACTTGCCATAATAACAATAATTAGCAACAATTTGTTGGACGCTGAAATCGTAGAGTTGTAGCCTATAAGTTGATTTCTATAATAAATTATAGAAAAAAGTGGCATCAGTCATATTTATGCAAATATTTCAGCTATTCTCTCTAAAAGCAATGTTGAAAATGGCAATCCTTTTAGTTCCGAAACTCTGATTTCATTAAGTGCATCGTAATTCTTTACACTACTTCGTGAATATATATATATATATATATATATATATATATATATATATATATATATATATATATATATATATATATATATATAATATATATATATATATATATATATATATATATATATATATATATATATATATATATATATATATATATATATATCGAAAAGTGATAACAAGAAAATGGGATAATTTTAACTAACCGATCATAGCAAACCACAGGAAGATTTGAAAGAGATAATTGCAAACAATTTTAGCTGACGCACACTTAAAATGTGCGAATGGAATGTTAACATCGGTGTTTTTCTTTTTTCGCTTCTTTGTCTGCTTTTATGCTGTGTACAAGTTTTCACCGATACTTTTTTCAATTGTACGTGCAATCGAGGAAAGAGTATAGTGCTCTTGGCTATAGCAGCCTATAATACAGTGCATTAGCTCATCGCACTCGCCCTGGACATCGCACTGGAGCTCTCATGTCTGACTTCCCTGTGCCAAGCCCTCTAAGTCAAAGTACTGTGATTGCATGGTATGAGAATTAACGGATATATTACAACACGATAATGAGGACCAAGAATCGAATTAATGTTAGGAGATAAAAAATTAAATTTAAGTTTAAAGTACAAGCTAAGGTTCACGAGTTCAGTGAAGGCAAGAAAAAACACATAATAAAGTTTAAGTTGACAGAATATACTAAAGTTAGGTATACACATTAAGAAATAATCACAATAGGTTACGATATGTTATTACTAAAATGATAATTTTTTTTTCACATTAGCTCAGTGCTGCCCAACCTTTTTTATCCCTGCGGACACAGGCGACTGGAACCTGGTATTCCATTCGGCCTGTGATTGGCTGGTAAGTACATTGGCAGCGATTTCTAAAATTGGCAAAATATCTTGGCGATGCTTTCCACGATTGGATTCTTATCTAATTATTTCTCTTCATTTATCCATTATTTATTCCTTTATTTAGAAGAATTTGGAACGTATAAAAAGAATGGAAATTGAAAGTTCTAACTGTAAATACTGCAGCTCTGTGTTTTATCAGAAAAAGTATTTAACAAAGCATATAAAAATGTCCCATTTCGGTAAACTGTAATTAATTTAATTTGTAGCTTAACTTTAATAAAATATCAGTAAACCTTTAATTAAATGTGTACTCGCCCCCCTCCCTTTGAAAAAAATTCTATGTACGATCCTGTTTCTTTCTGATTGTTGAAATAATATACAAATTCATGGAAAGCGTTGCCAAGATATTTCGCCAATTTTATAAATAGCTGCCAATGAATTTACCAGCCAATTGTAGGCCGAGTGGAATACCAGGTTCCAGTCGCCTGTCTGCGGACCGGTCAACGTTTGATATATTTCAAGAGTAGGTTTTAGTAAACAGATTTGTCTACAACTGTCTTCCTATTTCAATTCATTCTTTACATACTGAAATCGAGATAATTGTTTAGAAAAGAATATGGTAAATGTGATAAGAAATATATACGATATAAATAAATTATACGGATTAAAAATAACCTCTGATATTTTACCACGGTCTGCTGAGGGGAGGACGTTGATTACTTGTATTTCAGATTCTTTTTATTTAATAATTTTAATTTAATTGTATTAAGCTCCTTAAAGTACGAGTTATTTTCGGAAAAACTGGTAAAAAATTATAGTTTTTTATGACAGAAAAGGACTATATAAGTACTGTGTACGTTACTTTTTGTAATTTCAGCTGTGGGGTGTGACTAGAGAGCGGAAAGGAGGTAAAAGTTATAAAAAAATGTCATACACACACTTTGGTTTAGAAACACTATTTAGAAAAGAATATGGTAAATGTGATAAGAAATATATACGATATAAATAAAATATACGGACTAAAAATAACCTCTGATATTTTACCACGGTCTGCTGAGGGGAGGACGTTGATTACTTATATTTCAGATTGTTTTTAATTAATAATTTTAATTTAATTGTATTAAGCCCCTTAAAGTACGGGTTTTTGTTAGGAAAAACTGGTAAAAACTGATAGTTTTTTTATGACAGAAAAGGAATATACTATAATTACTGTGTACGTTACTTTTTGTAATTTCAGTTGTGGGGTGTGACTAGAGAGCGGAAAGGGGGTAAAAGTTATAAAAAAATTGTTATACAGACAAAGTGTAAATGATTTCATGATAATTGCAAACAATTTTAGCTGACGCACACTTAAAATGTGCGAATGGAATGTTAACATCGGTGTTTTTCTTTTTTCGCTTCTTTGTCTGCTTTTATGCTGTGTACAAGTTTTCACCGATACTTTTTTCAATTGTACGTGCAATCGAGGAAAGAGTATAGTGCTCTTGGCTATAGCAGCCTATAATACAGTGCATTAGCTCATCGCACTCGCCCTGGACATCGCACTGGAGCTCTCATGTCTGACTTCCCTGGGCCAAGCCCTCTAAGTCAAAGTACTCTGATTGCATGTTTATGAGACATAACGGATATATTACAACACGATAATGTGGACCAAGAATCGAATTAATGTTAGGAGATATAAAAAGTAAATTTAAGTTTAAAGTATAAGCTAAGGTTCACGAGTTTAGTGAAGGCAAGAAAAACACATAATAAAGTTTAAGTTGACAGAATATGCTAAAGTTAGGTATACACATTTAGAAACATCAGACACATTAAGAAATAATCACAATAGGTTACGATAAGTTATTACTAAAACGATAATTTTTTTTTCACATTAGCTCAGTGCTGCCCAACCTTTTTTATCCCTGCGGACACAGGCGCCTGGAACCTGGTATTCCACTCGGCCTGTGATTGGCTGGTAAATACATTGGCAGCGATTTCTAAAATTTTCAAAATATCTTGGCGATGCTTTCCACGATTGGCTTCCTATCTATTTCTCTTTATTTATCCATTATTTATTCCTTTATTTAGAAGAATTTGGAACGTACAAAAAGAATGGAAATTGAAAGTTCTAACTGTAAATACTGCAGCTCTGTGTTTTATCAGAAAAAGTATTTAACAAAGCATGTAAAAATGTCTCATTTCGGTAAACTATAATTAATTTAATTTGTAGCTTAACTTTAATAAAATATCAGTAAACCTTTAATTAAATGTATACTCGCCCCCTCCCTTTGAAAAAAATTCTATGTACGACCCTGTCTCTTTCTGATTGTTGAAATAATATACAAATTCATGAAAGCGTTGCCAAGATATTTCGCTAATTTTATAAATGGCTGCCAATGAATTTACCAGCCAATTGTAGGCCGAGTGGAATATCAGGTTCCAGTCGCCTGTCTGCGGACCGGTCAACGTTTGATATATTGCAAGAGTGTTAGTAAACACATTTGTCTACAACTGTCTTCCTATTTCAGTTCATTCTTTACATACTGAAATCGAGATAATTGTTTAGAAAAGAATATGGTAAATGTGATAAGAAATATATACGATATAAATAAATTATACGGACTAGAAACAACCTCTGAAATTTTACCACGGTCTGCTGAGGGGAGGATGTTGATTACTAATATTTCAGATTGTTTTTATTTAATAATTTTAATTTAATTCTATTAATCCCCTTAAACTATGAGTTTCTTTTAGGAAAAACTGGTAAAAAATGATAGTTTTTATGACAGAAAAGGAATATATAAGTACTGTGTACGTTACTTTTTGTATTTTCAGTTGTTGGGTGTGACTAGAGAGTGGAAAGGGGGTAAAAGTTATAAAAAAAATTGTTATACAAACAAAGTGTAAACGATTGGAGGATGTATTTGATTGCATGTTTATTTTGAATTTCGCCCGTGTTAGACACGGGCAAATACATTAAGGGGTTTAGCATGCCTTCAAGATAAAATACAGTTACAACAACAATTCAATAAAAAGAGATGTAACATTTCAACTCACTAAGACGCTAAATCGATGAAAACCCTGAGCATGTTTTTTTACAAAGATATGGTTCCATTCTAGGTGTAGACGAGCGACGGCCGAATGGTTAGGGTGCTGGCCTTCGGAACTGGAGTTCGTGGGCTCGATTCCCACTATGGCATTGGTGTTCGTAGCCGTTCGGATTCGGCTTTAAGCAGTAGGTCACGGTCTCAATAGCCCTCGTGTTGCAAAAAGTAGACTGTAGCGCTCCAAACCAACCAATTAACCTTGTATTTACACAGACGTTTTTTCTTTCAGGAAAGCTAAATTTTTTTCGATTTTATAACTGTAATTTTGTAACCGTAATAAAAATAAATTAATTTAAAATAGTTACAAGATTTCTTCTATTACAAATGTATTGATTAGCACAACTCCGAAAAAGTTGCACAGATCCAGAATACAAATAAAATGGAAATTATTCAAAGTTCTTTGGACGTCCCGGTACTATTTGATCCACAGTCCTGTACCAGATTGCAGCTCGTGGGCCACTGTGTTAACTAAGTATTAGAGTATTTAAAAATGTGTAGGAGAAACTCATCCCGGAAATTGATAAAAATTTCTAAATTCAGTATTTAGTATTATTTTATTTAGTTTGTAAATGTACCTGTTTGTTTTCTTTTGGAGGTTAATGTGCTCATGTGCATAAATAGAGCAGCAGCCATTGAAGCTGCCTACAGAAAAACGTAAAATGCATTTGCATAATAACGGTCAACCATTTACTTAAAAAAAAAAGAAATATTTGGCAAAACAGTCGGTTTTTGAACTGCAGTTTCTAGCTGAACTAAGACAGCTGGTTGAAAGCTACAAACAAAAGAAACCTGGCTCAGAGAGTAAATAAATAAATCATTATTCACTCTATTTGAAGTCTGTTATGTCATGCCAAAATGCCATCATTTGAGGTCAGTGGAAAAATGTTGGAAATAACAATAAATAAGGTTAAACCTAAAAGTAAAGTGGTGGAGCAAACAAGCAGAAATCCGGAGCCATTATTGCTGGAAAAAGCTTTATTTGTTTGTTTTTTACCCTACAAACCTGGCAAGAGAATTCTTCCTCCACTTAAAAAAAATAACTGGACCTTTTCAAAGGAAGTAATACCTTCATTGTATTCACTGAGAGTTAGTTTTCACAAAGAGTTGTAAGAGCAATATATTACTAAAATTGGTTCACAGCAAATGTTCTTTACGCAATAGCATCAGGATGTTATTAGAGGTTATTTTTAGTCCATATAATTTATTTATATCGTATTATTTCTTACTACATTTGCCATATTTATTTTTCTTACCATATTTTTCTTCTTTTTCTTACCAGAAAACGTTTGGCGAGTTATGTTTTGGCGATCTTCTGCTCTCCAAAAGTGTTATATAATAGAGTGAGTTAGCCAATCAGAGTGTAATAATTAGTCGCATAATGACGTTTAAGAAGCTAAACTAAGTTACATAAAGTAGTTATATAAGAAAAGTTAAGCTAAGCAGGCAATAATTTTGGGTATGTGAACTCGCCAAGATTGCCACACTCATAATAGAAAACAATGGAGTTTCACCAAAGGTTGCAATCTTTAGATATAAAATTCTTCTGTCCGTGTGTTTTCAATAGAACTCCTCCTAAACTGCTGGACTGAGTTTGAAATTTTGCGTACGTAATTAAGTTGATGGTTTAGATTAACAATTTGATCCAATAAAAAATGTTTTTTTTTTAAAAAAACTTCAGAATTGCGTGCTTATTGAGATTATTGTAATGCCACCCAAAAACCTTCGCTTCCAAAGTATGTGTGTCGCAGTGGTCAGCGCAACGGGCTTCAGTACAAGAAGTTCCAGGATCGAATCCCCGTACAAGCGAAGTGGAATTTTAATTTAATTAATTACGTTTGTAATGACTAAACGCATGGTTGCGTCAAGTATGCCTAAAATAATTTTTTCCTTTGCTTTCCTGCAAAACGGTCCAATTTATTATTTATTTAAAAACCTTTTACAATTTGTGGATTTACAGCGTTAAAACAGGACAACGTCTGTCGGGTCGTCTGGTATATATATATATGTTATATATGTTGTGATCCAGTAGTAAGGCGAATGGAAAACAGTCTTTCTTGATAATAATAAGTTTATTAAATCATTGTTTTATTTAAGCAAAAATTGCGCCATTTTCATTTAATCTTCGAAGATACGCCTAGAGTTTGTTCACAGTTCCATGTCCACGCGCTAACTGATTCTAATATGTTTGCAAACACATAAAATTCTTCCAAAATAGTTTCGCCTGACTGGACTAAAAGCTTACGCGAGTGTGGGTCTTTTTCATTTATTTTTTTTATTATAAGAGTTCCCCTTTTAAAATAGCTTATACTCACGTAATTTCCAACTATCCCTTTTTTAGACATGATATATATATATATATATATATATATATATATATATATATATATGTGTGTGTATGTGTGTGTGTGTGTGTGCGTATGTGTGTGTGTGTGTATACAGATACTTGCAGAAGTATAAGTTGAGACAATAACAGATGAAATCAGAAGAAATATTTTCCTCTGAAGAAAGAATAATGAGAAATGACGTCTTTGATATTTTAAAAGTCATACGTCAACCTGTACATGTAGAAAAAGCAACAGATACAATTTACGATTCTTTTCTCTTATGAAAAAATTGAGGATTCCTTGTGTGATTGTTTTCAACTAAGATCTTATCCCCTGTCAACCTGAACTAAAATAAATTTAATCGAAAATTTTTGCTAACACACGAAAAATCGACGCATTATTTATCGGTAAAAGAAACCGGCAACTGAGTCAGTTGGTTATTTAACGGGTACAGACTACGCATGTTAAGGCCATTGATGCTCTTGCCTGATAAAACAGAAATAGAATATTTATGCAGAGTCATTACAAAGACAACTGTCTGTTAAGGACACTTTTGTTAGGAGATTAAAATAGATCTCACTACAAAGTGATTGATTTTAAAGAATTGGTCTTATATGGTAGCAGAATCATGGATTCCAATGAGGTCATCCACATCAAGAACTTGGAAGAAATCGAAAGGTATTTCAACCACGGAAAAGGTATGGAAAGAGAAAGAAGATCAGATAAAAAGTAAAAAAGAGAAAGCAGAAAGAAAGACCATGAATAAAAGGAAAATAACAAAATTTTAGGTGGAAATATAAGAAGCATTGTGATGAGGCGATTTAGATCAGTTATATAATTGATTCATTCATACAAGAAGTAAAATGCTCGGGATCTAAATCTGACCTCATCACATCTTTGTAAAAAGATAGAGGACCATAAAATTATATTCTACGGATATTGTTGTCTTGTACGGTGGTCTCGGGCGGGGTTCTGATCCCAGTCCCAGATTAGAATCCCGTCTCCGTACTTGACATTAAATAAGAATGTACCTTTGTGGAGTATTTATGAGTCCCTAAGGGACAGTGCCCAATTAGAAGGGATAAGGTTTTTCACGTTGGCGGTCTCAAGGCGGGGTTTAAGCAGACCAATTAGATTCTTACAACTATCCCGATTGGATGATAAGAAGGAAGAGGGGACAAGGATGAAATTAATAAAATAAGAAAGATCGAAAAAAAGAGAAGGTGAAGGTGTTCGATAGTCGAGACGAAGAGAGGAGTCCGACAGAAGAGGTTCGGAAGTCGAGACGAGGAGAGAGTCCGACAGAACGAGTTCGAGAGTCCAGCCAAGTCCGACAGGAAGTGTTCCTGCATCAAATAGCACGGCCGCACCCCAAAAACTCAGGAGGAAGCCCCTGACCAGACCGACGAAAGATCCATAGATACCCATCAACCAGCAGTGTTCCGGGCACACCATTTTAACTCCCCAAAGGTACCCCCTTTTACATACATTTTGAAATTGAGATTAGGTCCTCTCTCTTATATTTACATAATTACTTAAGTATTAAAAAATTATTATCAGAACTAATTTAGAAGATGTTGATAAAGCATATTTTATGAAAATTAGCATCAGTTTTGTATGTACATAGATGTATATATATTATAATAAATTTACCTTTTTTTATATTAAGCTAGTTTCGGATGCTGTTAATTTAGCTTTGAGTTTATTTTTATATCTTATGTCTGTAGTTTCTCTGAACATGTGGTTAAATTTAGTACTAAAATACTTTTACACAAAGCAATCAAAATAAAATTCCACTATACATTTGATCATAGGTTAATACTCAAATAAAAACGAGGACTACACGACAAGCATAATAGTCAAAATTCCTAGACATTTCGAGAGCAGGGGCAT
>CM063508.1:45613344-45648344 GCA_032207245.1 Pardosa pseudoannulata
AATGTGTATCTTTTCCTTACGCTTATATAAAGATTCGAGAGTATGTCTGAGAAACTATTTACTTCATTTGTTAATATTTTCATGGGAAATTCAGAAACAGTCACTTGGCAAAAAACGTTAGGGAAATGAAATATTAAAAACGCTGCAGAAAGAGGAAGCAGATTTTATAGACGTCAATAAAAGAAGAAGATAGATTTCAAAGAAGTATTTTATAGATTAAATTGAGCAATTTTTCGGGTCTTCGGTAAGATATATAAGGAAACAGATTAAAAATCACGATTTGAACCGTGAGAGTCAATTTTTTTTCAATTTTTACAGTCTCCGTTCTTTCTATAAATCAGAATTGATTCCTTTCAAATAAATTTAAACTATTTCTTGTTTTGTATGATTTATCTGTTGGTACATGTTTTGAAAAATAACTCCAACTGATATATCATTGTATTCTGCTGTATTTTGACGGAGTATTTATAAATTTTTATATTTAGGTTGCGGATGAACTCCTGTTTATTAAATGTGTATCTTTTTCTTACGAGTATATAAAAATTCAAGAGTATATCTGAGAAGCTATTTACTTCATTTGTTAATATTTTCATTGAAATTCAGAAATAGTTACTTGACAAAAAAAATTTTAGGAAAATAAAATATTAAAAAAACTGCAGAAAGAGGAAGCAGATATTATAGACATCAATAAAGAAAGAAGTTTTCAAGCATTATTAACATAATTCGTCCCAATGCTACCATTTAAAACAAAGCATTTTTTTTTATCCATTAAATATAAAATTTTATCCAGTCATACACTATTGTTTGGAATATTGTTTTTATGATTTTGCACTCATTACACATACAAACCTGCAATGGGAAAAAAATTTATTTAGTAAGGTATCGTATGTAATTTTGAATGCAAAAGACGAAAATCACGCTAAACATTACGTATCACGTTCCAACTTTTCTCAAATTCAAATTTCTTCCCACTAGAGGAACTTATGATTACTAATTAATTTTTAGTGGGATTTTTATTTCTATCTAATAACAAATCCTATATTTTTTAATACTAATAACTTAAATTCATTAATTTAAATTAGTAATAAATATGAAGGTATTTTTGCTGGACCAGATATTAAAAGTTTGATAAAAGTTTGCCACACGCAGTGAATGACGTTGAAAAAGACGCTTAGAAGGCTTTGAAATATGCCATTAATAATTTTTGATTAATTATAAAGATTCTAATTATATGAGAAAAATTGGGAGTATGCCATAAAAATTCAAGAATTATTATGTTCAACTACATAAAAATTAATTTCTGATACTCGCATTTAAGTGATTTTCTCGAAAATCTTTTTGTAGTAAGTAAAAACCAGGGAGAATGCTTTAAACAACGTAGAAAAGGTATTGAAATGTTTGAAGATAATTGTTGAATGCTTTTACAAAATAATTCATTATTATAATTATAATTAATTATAATAATGAATTAAATATTCATTATTATAATTAATTGTGTACACATCACGCAACAGAAAAGTTACACACATAGTTTTACTAGAAAAAGCAATATAACACTCTGGGATAATAAAAATATGTAAAATGTGCAAAACCATGTAAAATTGATTAAAAGGTAAATAAATATATGTCATGTGTTACACAATTAAAATGTACTGTTTTATGTATTTTGATAAAATATCGACTAAATATTTATTTCTTCAATTTATTCATATACTTTTATTTTACTATATAAAATTTTATTCAGTCATACACTATTATTTGGAATATTATTTTTATGTTTTTGCATTAATTACACATACAAACCTGCAATGGAAAAAAAAATTAGTAAGGTATCGTATGTAACTTTGAATGCAAAAGACGAAAATCACGCTAAAGATTACGTATCACGTTCCAACTTTTCTCAAATTCAAATTTCTTCCTACTAGAGGAACTTATGATTATAATATTTTTAGTGGGGTTTTTATTTCTATCTAATAACAAATCCTATATTTTTTAATATTAATAATTTAAATTCAGTAATTTAAATTAGTAATAAATTTGAAGGTATTTTTGCCGGACCAGATATTAAAAGTTTGATAACGCTTTGCACGCAATGACGTAGAAAAAGACTTTTAGAATGCTTTGAAATATGCCATTAATATTTTATGGCTAATTATAAAGTTGCTAATTATTTGACAAAAATTGGGAATATGCCATAAAAATTCAAGGATTATTCCGTTCGATTACATAAAAACTAATTTCTTATTCTTGCTCCTAAGTGGTTTCCTTCTAAAATCTTTTTGTAGTAAGTTAAAACCAGGGAGAACGCTTCAAACAACGAAGAAAAGGTATTAGGGTCGTTCGAATGTTTGAAGATAACTGTTGAATGTTTTTACGGAATAATTCAGATACATCACGTAACAGAAAAATTTACACACGCAGTTTTATTAGAAAGCGCAAAAAGCAATATAACACTCTGAGATAATAAAAATATGTAAAATGTGTAAAAACATCTAAAATTGATTAAAAGGTAAATAAATATATGTTATACGTGACATAATTAAAATATACTGTTTTATGTATTTTGATAAAATATCGACTAAACATATTTATTTCTTCAATTTATTCATATACTTAGTTCATTTAATAAAATAAATGTGTAAAATTTATTAGAAGGTATATAAATAGTTACACTCAATGTAATGTTTATCAACGTTGCCAGTCGTTGCCAGATGGCAGTACTTGAGCTCTACTTAGACAACACCATTACCTTGAGAAACAAAAGCCACTTTAAACCTTTAACCCTTTGAAAATGTCACCTGAATCCGATTCCGCAGTTCTAATGTGTGAAATCTGTAATGTCAAAACTGACTTCGAGCAGGAAAAAATTAAATTTTTTTTCAGTAAAGGTCAAACTGAGTTCATTAAAAAAATTCCCTTAATTTTTTACATGTATGCCAAAATATTAAATATAGGAACTATTCCATTTTTGTTACCTACCAAAATAAATATTTTCATATTTATTTACTGATATATAGCTGAAATTAAGCAGAGACAAAAATTCCTTTCTTAAGCTTTTTTAAACATAGGTGTCCATGGTAACGAGCTGATAGAGACTGTGACGGGTTAAGAGACAGATGGGTCGGGGGCGGTCAGTAGACAAATCTTAAAAAATATGCATCCCACACACGCACACACATGTATGTATGTAATCCAGAAATTCTAAAACGACCGGTTACATTTGATTATTGTTTCTATTCTTTTTACTTGCCAGGGATACTGGACAAGGAGAAGCCTATGTAGCTATCAGTAATAAATAATGTTGAAGTCGGATCACATTGAAGAGAAGCACAATTTTGAGAACAATTTAAATCTTTATCGAGGGAAAAGCTAAAAAGACATCTTTGCCAGTCAATGGCAGACAAGAGAATGATAAGAAAAATCCTTTGCTGTAACAGAGATGTACCCCAGGTTTGGCTTGGTTTGGTTTGGAGTGCTACGGTCTACTTTTTTGCTAAACGAGGGCTAATGAGACCGGGACCTACAGATTAAAGCCGTGTACTACCAGTAACCAGCCACCCACCCGAAGTCGGGTGTAGGGTGTTGAATTTCTGGTTCGGTCTGACCATCTGACAACAATGATTTAAGCAGGGGCCAAGTCAGCATTAAGTCAAGCAAGCAAGCCCATAATATTTAAAATAACAAAAGAAATATATATATATATATATATATAAATGTAGAAAATCTAGACTAATAGGTACAATTAATGCAGTTTACGAAGGTGCGGGGGATACTCCGCAGGAGTCCTGCCCAAGTAAAAGTCCGGTGTACTACATGAAACTTTCTGACATGAGAGCAGGTGTTTGCGAGGGAAGCAATACCTGCACAGGGCAGTTGTGATTGCCATTCGTGAAGGGGTACTTTGACTCTTGCGGTGTGATATAAGGTTAAATTCATAGCCGCACGATGGCGCCGTGGTTAGCGGTGAGCCAGTCAACCAGGCTCCCGGCCTTCGTTATCGGTACCGGATTTTTGATTAGGCTCTCTGCCCAGAGTTCCTTGGATCTGTCAGAAGACTAATCTGTCTTAATATGCAAGTCGTGTGTCAAAGGGCAGTCGTTCAGATAGTGATCGGAGTCACAGAGTTCACCGCAGACACAATCTCCGGATGAGCTATCTCAGACATGGAACCTGTGGAGATACTGAGGGAAAGGTCCATGGTTCGTAAGAAGGGCATTTACTGCCGCATTTCCGCTCAGTCTAAACAATTTCACATTTCTTAAGAAACCATAGAGAACCCTGCCTGTAGTGGCCGAGTCCCAGTAGTTTTGCCACTCGAGGAGCATCTCTTGCTTAAGTTTTTGTTTTATATATGATCTAGTTAATAGGAGTTTTATTTCTGGCTCGCGAAGTGTCGCTTCTTTAGCCAGCTTATCGGCCACCTCATTGCCGTCGATGCCACAGTGAGCTTTGACCCAACCGAGGTCAACTTTTACATCTTAAAGCCGATTCCGAACGGCTACGAACATCCATACCATAGTGGGATTCGAACCCACGAACTCCGGTTCCGAAGGCCAGCACCCTAACTATTTGGCCATCGTTCGGCTGAATGTATCTCAGAGCGAGACAGATAGAATTTATAGACAGATAGGACAAAAATACTTAGTGAATTTAAGTGTTAGATCAGGGAAAAAACTGAGCTAATTGCAGGAGACAGCTGGAAAATGTATTGAATCTACAGAAAAGTTTTATATATTTCACAGAAAGCTTTGGGAAATGTGTTGGAAGAATTTTAAGTCGAAAACACTCCTTCGGTTAAGATATTTTGTGGATGGGAAAATACATTGTCAGGAATTAGAATGGAAGAGTGGAGGTCTTTAAGGAGATATTAGAGTGAAATAATTCTGATATATTACACAAGCACACACACACACACACACACACACATATATATATATATATATATATATATATATATATTTAATAACTCAATCGAATGATATTGCATTTACCAAAAAAAAAAAAAAAAAAAAAAAAAAACAAGGCTATACAGGTTATCAATTATAAATTTCTTAAATCCGCCACGAGCCAGCGTTTGGCAACTTCTTGGCTAGAGTACAAAAATTTTGATTGCAGTTTATTCATCGTATTTCTCTGAGCTTGAGCTTAGTAGTTAGAAGGAATCACTGTACATGGATATTTACTCTTGACATTAATGAAATTGGAACCCAACATTAACAAATTGTTATAACTATCAGCCTCAACTATCTTATTATTTTTATTATCATTATTTTCTTAGTGATTTTACGCTTCTTTTTAAGTTTCTAAAAAATAATTTTTTGTAAACAAAATTTTGATATAAAATTTATAAAAATATAAGTTTTGATACATATTTTTCAAATAAAATATTGATAATATGCAATGATATTTTAATATTTGGTTTAATTAACTATTATGGAAGAGGGGGCGTTCGAAAGCAGTGGTTCAGAAAACCAAGGTCTCAAGGTTGGGAACCAGTGGGTTAAAGGATTTAGGCGAATTCTTGGACACATCATGCAACCAAAAGAAAAAGATATATATAATTTAATAAGCAAACAAGGAATTCGCTTAGTCTCTGCATTAAAATTTTTATTTCACGCTGTTGTAAATGTGATGTTTTGGGAAGATTTCTTTTGAGTTTTTCTACAAATTTCCACATAGTAAGGCAAATGAACGAATATGAAAGCGCGATATGAGGGCTTATACCCGTTCCAAGAATGTAAATTATGGAAATTTTTTTCCTTAAATCTAATTTGAGTCCCAAGTCTGCTGCTTTTTCCGCGTACGCCCCTGTTTTTTGGCGACCACTCGGTTCTGAAACTGGCATCTGCCCTCAAATCGAGCGCGAAGTTGCCAAATAGGTTGAATGAGAGCCAGACCCGATGCAATTAATTGGAAGCAAAAGAGGACGTTATAAAAGCTTGGGTGTAAAATGCATGTACTTCATTTACATTCAGCGAAATATCTGGAAGAACTTGTTGATGAACAATAGATTTATGAGCGCTGAAACGCAGGCAAAATAGATTTAAGCTGGAAGATTTCCAGCATACCATTCGGTCTCTTGACGTACTTTCTGGTAGAAACCTGCATCACCGAAACAGGTGAGACAGGGAGACAAGAGTTCTGAAAGGGATCTCTGTTTTATGAGAAAGCTAACAGGTGGAAAGTAAAACTATTGGCTGCAATGATGGGCTGGTTCACATGAAAAGCGTCTGAAAAACAGATCATATTTAACTAGGGAACGAGATAAAACAATTAAGAAGTGTACAATGCAATTAAACAGGAAAAAAGGAATTATTCACTTCGGATCCACTTTCCTATTGTACCGTTAACCTGATTAAGTAATTTTAATTTCTTAAACTGCACAAATTCACTAATTTTTCTCTAATTGTCAAGCATTATTTTAATCAAGGCTGTATCGGTTTTAACCATGGGGTTTTAACACTCTGAACTGTGGCGTATATTTAAGAAAAATGTATAAAGTGAAACATTTTTCCTGTTTATTTTTGGGCTATATACCGATAAAGATGTTATAAAGCGAGAATGATGTAAAAACAAACGAAAATAATAAATTAAATAAATGTACTACCATCTTTAATATTTTCACAGACAAATACAAAGTTAATGGAATAACTATATTTGTATGGAATAGTATCATTTCACTTTGTAGCAGTAACATTTCCACGTTTAAAATCAGAAACATCTCTTTTGTTATTATTGTTAATTTAAATCAGACGATAAACCCTTTTTAACTGCACATACTGTGCATATAGAAGGGATTAGATAGGTCATGAAAATACTGTTGTACAAGTATATCATCTAACTGTAAAGAAGTGTAGCTACCACTGACCAAGAGTTGACAAAGCAATGTACGCACGCTACACATCTGCCGCTACATCAACGACATAACTACCTAGCCAGTCGTATCGAGATGTTCACAAACACCATGAAATTTTTGCTTTTTCCTGCGTTTTCTGTTATTACATATCTGCATAGGTCACTATTATTTACATTGGCAGGTGTAGATAATACGGGTAACAATGAAATATGTTTGACTCTCGTACAACATATAAATGAAGGAAAATGTACTGCTATATATTATATAAATAGTGATTACGCATTAAATGTTAACTCAAAATAATATCAACTCTGACTTTCACTTATAGAAACAATTTTCTCCTGCCTGAAATCTGTTCGGGCATCACAATTTTTGTACATTTCATTTGCTAAAACTGTATTCGGGTGACAATGACTTTAACTCTCCTGATAAATATCAATTTTGACCACTGAAATTCACCATACAATTCTTTGAATACTAAACAAATATATTTTACCAGCATATGTTAAAAATAAGGTAAAATTTGTTAAAGATGTCATAATATAAATACATAACCACAACAAACACAAAATTTAAAAATGTCATAACATTAAAAATATAACACAATACAAATGTTATTACAAATAAAAACAAAATACAAAAACATGTTTACAAATGTTATATTTTTATACAAGCTCTTTGATGTAACTTACTTTAAATTTTAAAAACGATCACAAGTGAAAAATTTTTGCTGTTGTTCCTAAATTGAGATTAATTTCTTTATTTATTTTGAGTTATTCAAAACTTCTAAAATAACTTTTCTATTAATGAAAAGCTGGCACAATTATTTACTAGATGAAATGTAAATTCAACAAATTTTATATTAACTCCCTTAAACGTCTTTCACTATAACACAGGTTTTTAACTGCAACTATTTATATTTTTACAGTTGAAGGTCCATTTAAAAATTTAGGACTTATTATATCAGCATATTTTATTAAATGAACCTCATAACTTTGTCAGTGTATTATTTTTTAATTGCATTATTACTTTTATTACTTATTAATTTATTTTTAATTGGAAAAAATTTTTGAAACAATTTTTGACCAGTTTTTCACGGTTTAAAAGCCTTTTTATCTAGTGCTCTAGTTAAAAACCGTTTGAACCGGTTAAATTATACCCTCAGTTGTATATAACTTTTTTTTCTCTCACTATTTACGCTTCAAAATCGAAATTGAGTTATAAAGAAATGGTTCTTAGGACATTTTAATTATTATTTAAAAATTTATTACGGATTAGTTCATGCATGTAAGTTGGTATCGTAGACACAAATTTTTGAAATTTTCAATTTTCTATAACAGACGCAACAAAACAGTATATTATTTCTTTGTATTGCTGAAGCCTAATCTGTATCTGAAAAGTGAACAAAACACGTCTTTCCTTATAACTATTTTGTTATTCTCATACTGTACTTTCAATAATTTTATGATTCAGTATGGATAATATCAATAATATCTCAAAACATAGGCTAAAGCTCTTTTTTATGAAGGGCATATTTTTCAATATCCACTCTTATGAAGGATTAAACGGCATTAATATGTTTTCCCCTCTGTAATGACTTGTAGAGTAGAACTGTATCATATTCCATCTTTTTTGGACCTCGTCGATGTTACCATGTGGGCACAGAAAGAGAATGCCAGAGGTATATTACGTCTATATATAACAGAAGCCGATATGTACCTCAAAAATCTGATAAAATACGCACTTCCTTATAAGTATATTGATCTCATTTTCGGCTTAGATCTTTGTGCTTTCAATAACTTCAAGATTTAGTATAAATAACGTCAGTGATTCGCGACATAAGCAAAAACACCTTATTTTAAACAGCACATTTTGCAGTATTGCATTCCTAAATAGATTAAACTATGTTATTGTGTTTTTTCCTTCTCTAACGGCTGATAGAGCTAGAACTCTATCATAAATTATCTCTTTGGACTTCGGTGCCACTGCCATGGATACACAAGAGGGGGATCAAATAGTATAGAAAATTACTCTTTTATACTACTGAAGTCTGATTTGGATCTCAAAAATTTTATAAAATATATATATCCTTATATTTATTTTTTCTCATACTTCCGCATAGATCTCTGTGCTGTCAACAATTTCACAATTTAGTACAAATAATGCCAATGACATCACACAACAGGAGCTGAAACACTTTCTAGTGAATGGAACATATTTTCAGCATCATATTCATACTAAGGATTAAACGATATCGCTGTTTTTTCATCTCTCTAATCCAGTTGTTTTCAAAGAGTCTGCCGAAGCACACTATGCAACCTAGATGCTTTTTGGATATACTCTGTGGTATTCCAGTGAAATGTGTCTAAATATGTTAATAAATGTAGTCACTCTATTATACAACTTTATCCGGGCGATACCGGATTTTTGTCGGCAAACCATTATTACGCTAATTAACAGAAGATTTTCTTGCTAAGAACAGCTACCTATTGGACAGTAATTAGGAGCAGATAGTTTTGGTAAACGTACGCAGAGAACATGGTTTGTATGATTCTACAAGTTTAGCTCGAACAATGATTTTGTTGAGCTGATAGGGTGACACATTAAGGAAAATAATTACTTCCTAATGTTATGCTAGAGGTCAAGTTTCAAACTTAGATTGAATTTATTGATATTCGCAAATCATCGATACACTTCGACAATATCACGCCCAAGCGTGCAGTTGAATATTACACTTAATTTAGAGTGTATTTAAAATTGATATTTAATATTATGATAATAGCAGAGTCACATTAAGTAAGTATTTAGGACTCAAATACTATAATACTTTTAATAATAAATTTGAAAAAAGCAATATTGAATTCCAGGTAAATATTAAAATATAATTGGCAACCAACTTATTAACAAACATTTATGACAGTGATAAACCTCAAACCAAAGACTTGCTGTGACCGCAAGATCCCTGGTTAGTAATTATTCGGCAATCAAATGACAAACGTATACAGGAATGTTTTGTAACATAAAATGGATGCTTTTGTGATGGCAATCTAGACGGATAATACACTGAAAACGGTCTAGAACTAGCAATTTAATTTTAAATAGTAAATTTTTTAAAAAGTAATTGTATTGTTAATCACATGTTGTTTGTAAAATCACATTGTATTGTTTGTATTGTTAATCACATAACTGTTTGTAAAAAATAATAAGTTTAAATTAAAAGGTTAGTTGGTTGGAGCTCTACGGTCTGCTATTTTGCTATGTGAGGGTTAATGAGACCTGACCTACTGCTTAAAGCCAATTACGAACGGCCTCGAACATCCATGCCAACAGTGGGATTGGAACCAAAGAACTCCAGTACAGAAGAATATTAGTTTCGTTAAATAGAAAGTTTAGTTCCATGACCATAGTGACATTCGAAACCACGAACCACCAGGACACTTGCAGTCACAAATTAAAAGACTTACGCCAGTAAAAGCATACAAATCAGAGACAGAACATCCTTATATGTATATATATATATATATATATATATATATATATATATATATATATATATATATATATATATATATATATATATATATATATATCTTACTTCAAGTTAAAAATCGTATATTTATGAATTTTGATTTGACACAATGGTTTCACTTCCAGGAATATCTAACATTTAAAATTATTTTGTTTTGTGTCTTGTGATGATTATTAGTATATTCATTATTAATGGATTATTGAAAAGTAAAACTGATCACTAATGTCACAAGCCACAAACATTTCAACTACGATTGTTATTAAAACAATCGTGGTTGAAGCATTTGAGGGATATTCTGTATTTCAACTGTTACATTAAGTAACAGTTAAAATACAGATAATATAATATGCTCTCATGATTTCCATAGGCTAATTCTTTCTCATCGTCAAAGCCTCGACTTTCTCTTTGAAATTGGCGGAATTCATAAGCTCATTTCCTGATACTTTTAATCTGGTATGTCTGCTTCTTTAACCGCAAAATATCCCTGCGTGAATATCGAAAGATGTTTACTTTCTTCCTCTGTTATTGTTACTTTTAAGATAATCCTCAAATCGTTTGCTGTTTTCCTTTAGTTTGGAAGCGACGTCTTCTGCCATGCAGAACACACAATGCTGTTTGGAAAAAAAGAGAGTAAATAAAAAAGTTTGTTATTGTCTTTTGGACTCTTTATTTTTTTTCCTCTTTCGCGGCTACAAAGTTTACGGTCACTTTTATTTGCAACCCCTGAACTTGAATTAATGGATCAGTTGAAGTTTCACTGAATTAGTATGATTTTTATCCGATAAAATCTATATCAGTCCTACCTGATTATCAAAGACAATAATTTTACTCTTTTGTCTTAATAGGAGTATTTATACAATGTTATAAATCCCAGTAAAAAGGGATGTCCTTATTTGTCTGAAGCACAAATACGTCTTTAAGCACCTTATTTATTTCATTTATTGGTATATTATATTTATTATTGGTATATCCTGCCGTGCAGAGTGTTCCAATGGTATTCATATAAAAAGAGAGTAAATCAAAAAGTTTGAATTTGTCTTTTGGGCGCTCTTTTTTTCTTTCTCTTTCGAGTTACAAAGTTTAGGGTCACTTTTATTTACAACCCGTGAACTTGAACTAATGAATTTAAACTAAGTTTCACTGAATTGGTATGATTTTTATCAAATAAAAACTATTTCAATCCTACCTGTTTATCAATGGCATTAATTTTACTCTTTTTTCTTAATATGAGTATTTATACAATGTCAGAAATCCTAGTATTAGGAGATGTTTCTTATTTGTCTGAAGCAGAAATACGTCTTTAAGCACCTTATTCATTTCTTTTATTGGTATATTATATTTATTATTGGTATATCTTGCCCTACAGAATGTTCCAATGTGTTCAGATAAAAAGAGGTAAATCAAAAAAGTTTGTTATTGTCTTTTGGACTCTTTATTTTTTTTATTCTTTCGCGGCTACAAAGTTTACGGTCACTTTTATTTGCAACCCCTGAACTTGAATCTAATGGATCAGTTGAGGTTTCACTGAATTAGTATGGTTTTTATAGGATAAAAGCTATTTCAGTCCTACTTGTTTATCAAAGATATTAATTTTACTCTTTTGACTTAATAGGAGTATTTATACAATGTTACAAATCCCAGTATAAGTGGATGTCCTTATTTGTCTGAAGCAGAAATACGTCTTTAAGCACTTTATTTATTTCTTTTATTGGTATATCCTGCCCTGCAAGATGTTCCAATGGTGTTCAGATAAAAAGAGAGTAAATCAAAAAAGTTTGTTATATTCTTTTGGACTCATTTTTTTTCTCTCTTTCGCAGCTACAAAGTTTACGGTCACTTTTATTTGCAACCCCTGAACTTGAACTAATGGATCAGTTGAGGTTTCACTGAATTAGTATGGTTTTTATAGGATAAAAGCTATTTCAGTCCTACTTGTTTATCAAAGATATTAATTTTACTCTTTTGACTTAATAGGAGTATTTATACAATGTTATAAATCCCAGTATAAGTGCATGTCCTTATTTGTCTGAAGCATAATTACGTCTTTAATCACATTATTTATTCCATTTATTGGTATATCATATTTATTATTGGTATATTCGGCCATGCCGAACGCACAAATCGTATTCAGATTAAAAGAGAGTAAATAAAAAAATTTTTATTGGTCAAAAGTTTGTTATTGTTTAAAACTTTAAGCATGTTATTGTGGCATTGATTTTACTCTTTTGTCTTAATAAGAGTATTTATACAATATTATAAATCTCAGTATTAGAGAATGTTCTGATTTTTCTGAAGCAGAAACACGTCTTTAATCACCTTATTTATTTCATTTATTGGTATATTATATTTATTATTGTTATATCCTGCCATGCGGAAAGCACAAATACTGTTCAGATAAAAAGAGAGTAAATAAAAAAAGTTTGTTATTGGTTAAAAGTTTGTTATTGTTTAAAACTTTAAGCATGTTTTTGTGGCATTGATTTTACTCTTTTGTCTTAGTAGAAGTATTTATACAATGTTATATATCCCAGTATTAGAGGATGTCCTTATTTGTCTGAAGCAGAAAGACGTCTTTAAACACATTATTTCTTTTATTGGTATATTATATTTATTATTGGCATATCCTGCCCGGCAGAGTGTTCAAATTGTGTTCAGGTAAAAAGAGAGTAAATCAAAAAGTTTGTTATTATCTTTTGGACTATTTTTTTCTTTCTTTCTCGGTTACAAAGCTTAGGGTCACTTTTATTTGCAACCTGTGACATGAGTTGAAGTTTCACTGAATTAGCATGATTTTTATCAGATCTATTTATTAATCCTATCTATTTATCAATGGCGTTGATTTTACTCTTTTGTCTTAATAGGAGTATTTATACAAAGTAATATACTTAATAGGAGTATTTATTTATGTTATAAGTCCCAATGTTAGAGATGTTCTTATTTGTCTGAAGCAGAAACACGTCTTTAAGCACCTTATTTATTTCTTTTATTGTTATATTATATTTATTATTGGTATATCCTGCCACGCGAAACGCACAAATGCTGTTCAGATAAAAAGAGAGTAAATAAAAAAGTTTGTTATTGTCTTTTGGACATTTTTTTTCTCTGTCGCTGTTACAAAGTTTACGGTCACTTTTATATCTGCAACCCCCGAACTTAAACTAATGGATTAGTTGAGGTTTCACTCAATTAGTATGACTTTTATCCGATAAAGCTATTTCAGTCCTGCCTTTTTATCATTAGCATTGATTTTACTCTTTTGTTTTAATAGTAATATTTATACAATGTTATAAGTCCCAGTGTTAGGGGATGTTCTTATTTCTCTGAAGCAGAAACTGGTCTTTAAGCACCTTATTTATTTCATTTATTGGTATATTATATCTATTATTGGTATATTCTGCCATGCGGAAAGCACAAATGCTGTTCAGATAAAAAGAGAGTAAATCAAAAAGTTTGTTATTGTCTTTTGGACTCTTTTTTATTTTTCTCTTTTTTTCGCAGTTACAAAGTTTAAGGTCATTTTTATTTGCAACCCATGAACTTGGACTAATGGATAGTTGAAGTTTCACTGAGTTAGTATAATTTTTATCCCATAAAAACTATTTTGGTCCTACTTGTTTATCAATGGCATTAATTTTACTCTTTTGTCTTAATAGCAGTATATATACAATGTTATAAATCCCAGTGTTAGGGGATGTTCTGAGTTGTCTGAAGCAGAAACACGTCTTTAAGCACCTTATTTATTTCATTTATTGGTGTATTATATTTATTATTGGTATGTCCTGCCATGCGGAACGTACAAATGCAGTTCAGATAAAAAGAGAGTAAATCAAAAAGTTTGTTATTGTCTTTTGGACTCTTTTTTATTTCTCTCTCTTTCGCAGTTACAAAGTTTAGGGTCATTTTTATTTGCAACCCGCGAACTTGAACTAATGGATAGTTGAAGTTTCACTGAGTTAGTGCGATTTTTATCTGATAAAAACTATTTAAATATTACCTGTTTCGGAATGGCATAGATTTTACTCTTTTTTCTCAATAGGAGTGTTTACACAATGTTATAAGTCACAGTATTCAGTATTAGGGAATGTTCTTATTTGTCTGAAGCAGAAGCATGTCTTTAAGCATATTATTTATTTCGTTTATCGGAATATAATATTTATTACTGGTATACCCTGCCATGCGGAATGCACAAATGGTGTTCAGATAAAAAGAGAGTAAATTAAAAAAGTTTGTTATTGTTTAAAACTTTAACATCAAGTTTCTTAAATAAAAACAAAATAAGAATATAACAGCTGTTATTAGAAACGTACATTAATTTCGACTTTTGGCTATGAATTCGATCTTAATTGTTCGAAATTTCTACGATTATTCATATGTTAAGAAGACCAACCGACATGCGTTGTCCTGATTTAACGCTGTAAATCCAAAAAATGTAAAATGTTTTAAAATATATTATAAACTGGATCGTTTTGATGTAAAAATAAAGAAAAATATATTTTAAATATACTTGATGCTACAGTCACCGCAAATATAATTAGATTAAATTATAATTACCACATCGCATGAACGGGGATTCGATCCTGTGACTTGTACTGAAGCCCGTTGCGCTGACCACTGTGCCACAGATACGTTGGCAGTGAAGGGTTTCAAGCGGAATTATAATAATCGCAATAAGAGCCCAATTCTGGATTTTTTTTTTTTTTAAAGACATTTTCTATCGCATCAAATTGTGAATCTACACCATTCTCGAATCAACTTAATTATATACAGAAAATTTCATCAAACTCAGTCCAGCCGTTTAGGAGAATTTCTATTACAAACACACGGATTGAGGAATTTTATATATAAGATTATTCAAAAAAGTTTCTGCTGTAAGTAAAATGTTTGGCCAAGTGGTATACCGACTATGATTCCCCATTTGGAACTAAACTTAATTTAAACTTAACTAACTCTATTTAACGAAACTAATACTCTTCAGTGCCGGATCTCTTTGGTTCCAATCTCACTGCTGGCATGAATGTTCTTCGCCGTTCGGAATCAGCTTTAAGAAGTAGGTCCCGGTCTTAACAGCCTTCATGTAGCAAAATTGCATACCATAGCGGACCACACCAAACCCAATTGGTGAAACATAAAAAATATTTCAGAAATATTATTAAGGTAAGAAGGAGAGCTATGCTGATTAATTTGATTATGGAATAATATCGGCTCCTTAAATTTTAAACAACTTCAATAAATTTTCCTAAATATTTATATTATAATACTTATTTTATAATGATTTAAATTTTGATTGTAATGACTTAATTTAAAGCGTTACCTTCAGAGTATGAACACGAATAACTCTTTCACCCCTTAACGCATTTGCCCGTGTCTCACACGGGCGAAATTCAAAATAAAAATGTAATAAAATCGTTTGTACTTTGCGTAAAATTTTTTTATATCGCCTTTCCGGCTGTTTAGTCACTCCCTTCAACTGGAATTGCAAAAAGTAACTTACAATATACCTATATATTCCTTTCCCGTCAAAAAAAGAAAAACTAATTTTTTTACCAGTTTTCTAAATAAAACTCGTGTTTTAAGAGGTTAAACTCATTTAAGAACAAAGAGTGTTTTTTTTTAATTAAACACAGAATTAAAATTTCGTTTTGGTTTGGTTTGATTTGGAGTGTTGCTATTTACTGTTTTACTCACGAGGGCTAATAAGACTGGGATCTACAGCTTAAAACCGATTCCGAACGGCTACGATCATTCATGCCAGTAGCGGGATTCCCCCCCGGTACTGAAGAGCAGCGCTCTACCATTCGGTTATTGTTCGGCCCAAAAAATCAAAGATTTGTACAGAATTGTAGTTAATTTAAACCATTTACCCACTTATATACAAATTTATATATACTGCATATAATTAGATATATTTACAAACACGCACACAAATTTTTAACCCTCTAAGCGGTTCGCACGTACAATTCTGCCAAACCGATGATGACTTCAAAACGTACAATTTTCGACCTCCAAAAACGCTCCGAAAATGGATGTAATGTACATTTTTTGACAGTGCTATCCTCCATGGAGTTTTGAGGTAGGAGGGTCAGGTCTATTGTTTAGGAACAGCACCCCTCTTTCACTGACATTTCTTGAGGGATGCAACCCTACACCCTGAGGCACAAAGACGCTGATAGCTTTTCATGGCTTTGTAAATATCTATTTCGAAGTATTTCGTTTGCGGTAACGGATGTAACTCTAATTGCACCCTCTAAATATCTTCCATGACTTTCGTAAAAAAATATAAATAAGTCTCTCAAATAATATTTTTATTTGTACTTTTAGAATCAATTATTTCTTATGGGATAATATTCCAAACTTGAAGAGCTTTATGTGTATTAAAATTAATAATTTATAATATCTATTTATATATATATATATATATATATATATATATATATATATATATATATATATATATATATATATAACCGGAAGTAAAGGGAGAATGACGAGGGTGGGTTTTCCATATTCCATTCTAGTCGACAAAGGAGGAAGGTAAAAATCATAGAACTCTTTGGCCACTGATATCAGCGTATTTTGGAGAATTGTTTTCTAGATGTGTTCCACTCGGAGGGTTAAAATTCTAATTCGAAATGTTAGAAGATTAAAGTGTCAGTATATTGATAGTATAAGGATTAAGTCTCAAGATCAAAGTTTCTCTATATTTATTTAAAATAAGTTGTGGTCGAACACTGGTTAGGGCGCTGGTCGTCGGTACAGGAGTTCGTGGGTTTGAATCCCACTTTGGCATGGATGTTCGTAGCCGTTCGGAACCGGCTTTAAGCAGTAGGTCCCGGTCTCATTAGCCCTCGTGTGCAAAATAGTAGACTGTAGCTCTCCAAAGCAAAGCAAACCAAATAACTTGTGAAAGATTCATTATCAGAATTTGCAAAGAGAAAATTTCCACAGAATGCGCAAGTAATTTTAAGATAATATTTTTATAGAAACTTTAATTTAATTTTCCAAATTTAGCGTTTGCTTAACTCAAATGACGATAAAAAATCGCAATAATCCTATCCAAACTTTTACAGGCTAACCCTATTTACAGTTTACAACTTATCTTAATTAGAAATAAATCTATTCCTGTCAGGGGATCCCTTTTATCCCGGAATTCCGGGAAAAGCAAAAAACCGGGAAATGAGAAGCTCTGATGACAACATACGTCCGTGATAAGCACAGGAGTTTATCACAAGAGCTCTGATGTCGGAAGCAAGCACGATTATACTGCTATCGATCTCTTGATTTATTTGATATATAATGTCGCCTAAATCCCTTTGATTTCAATAAATAATCTATGTAGTATAAGAATTGTGTTAGAAATTTTACAGCTTTAATTTAACACATAGGAATTTTATTATGAAACCTACAAAATAATTATGAATTTGAGATATTTTACAGTATAAAAAAAAGGCCTGCTACATATTGATAATTGATAATTCGTGAAATAATGCAAATACATTTAAGTTAATTCCCTATATAATAATAATGCCTAAGTTATCTAAAATATTAAAAGTGGTATAAGGAAAAAGATTTTTAAAATTCCTCAGTTTTTTAAATGTTGAAATGTTTTAAAAATCTGCCTAGGAAACTTTTTTCATTAATTCTCAAAATCCACATATCCCCTATATAACAATAGCCTAAATTATCTATCCGTCTGACTTCGAATTTATGAAACAGTTGTACCTGGAATGAGTAGAGGCATCCATATTGAATTCTTGATGAATTAGGGTTACCAACGTTCGAAATCCACTCCTTCCCCCCGTTTTCAAGCATTTAATGCCATTATTTCAAGTCCTATTTTCCCTGGTTAAGAGCAGGCGATTAAATTTATCAATTTATCTCAAAATAAATAAGTAAAAATAACATTTTTTCTAGCATTATGACACCATTCTTTTAACCATCTCATTTAATCATTTTTTATTTTAAATTACTTAAATATCGTCTGCATTACTTTCATACGTTTTATCACTGAATTTAGATATTACGTGAATAATTTTATTTTATATTTAGCTTAAATAATAGATTAGGTAGATATGTGATAATTTTAAATTTAATCATCGATTATTTTTTGTTGCAATGAAAAATTTATCCCCGGTATTAGCAACAAATTCTATCTACCTCCCGGGTGTAGTGGAAATGATAGTTTCATTCCTTTACTACTATTAATTACTCTGGAAAAAATTGCGAAGAACTTAACGATAATTTCGACGAATCTAAGAAAACTTTGAATTAACTTTCTAAATGAATTCAACGGGATTCTGAACTGCATTCACAGTATAGGGAGACTTTAGAGGAGTGTAAAGATAAACAAGGTATTGAGCTTGTACCAGATAATTCTCAGCCAAAAAACAAACCATGTTTTTACCTGCCTCATAAGGTACTTTACAATCGGGAAAAATTAAAAATGTTACTGATTTCGTCAGATGACGGGCTATCTGCTAGTAATATTAATAGTTAGATTCAAAAACTTTTATGGCTTTTGTTGATGAATTTCCACATTTGTGCCTTTTGTCCTAGACAGATCATGGTGTGGTTTATAGAATTACGATCTGATACTATCTACACTAGGGCTAATGAGACCGGGATTTTCTGCTTAAAGTCGATTCTGAACGGCTAAGAACCCCCATGCCATAAATGGGATTTGAACCCGGGAACTCCAGTACCGAAGAGCAGAAGTCTAACTTTCGGCCATTGCCTAAGGATATCATGAAGATGCTACTCAATTCCCATCAAATACGGGCAAACATGTAGTCAACCACATCGAATATTGTGGTCTGACGCTTTTTAATTAAAAATTTTATGAAAATGGTTCACATTTAATCCTTTAAAGAACCATTTTTTTGTAGTAATGTTATGTTAAAATGTTTTTAAAAGTGAGTTTAATTTATAAAAAGAAATTCATTTAGCTTATTAACTAAAGTAAATTTGATTTTAATTAAATAAATTTGTCAAATAAATGCTGCAAATAAATAATCCTGCAAATAAATAAATTATCTAAATAAATTTGATTACCATGTTTTTGGTGGTAAGTATATTTAGTAATAGATAGGAAAATAGCTTTCCATTATTAATATTACTTAGAAATTACTTAAAAATTAATGAAATTGGTGGGATGTACACTTCCCACGTCCTTATAAAGGGTTAAGATAAATTCTTCAATATTTTATGAATTATTAAGCATCTAAATATGTCAGACCAAAATAGCCGAAGTAGATGCCGCTGTGGAAAGCGAAATTCTCATACGGCCTACGTAATAAATTATTTATTTGTAAGAATATTCAGATATACGAAACATTTACTTATACAATGGAATGTCCGATTTCTATCAGTAGTGACTTGGGGTTTATTTCAAGGGAGGTTCACAAAATAAAATTCTAAAATTTAATATTCGAATACGACATAACTTACAAGTTAAAATACATTTATATTTTAATAACTTAAAGGAAAACAATGCTGCTAAACGAAAAAAAAGTTCGCAGAGATAAAAAATTAACACTTTTTTCTTACTACTGAATGTAATAAAGTCATAATATTGCTTACAATATATATTTGACCATTGAATACAAAATAGTCAAGTACAATATTTGTAAATTAAATACAGTCAATTGTCCTTTTCTGCAAGGTAAATAAACCCATAACGTTATTACTGAATATAGATATAGCATTCAACATGTTTTTCAACTGAGAACATGGCTAGAGCTCTTAGACCTTGAGCATAGTGCCTCTTAAAAATGTTGTTAAAACTAGTTAAGAAGTTTTGAAAAGCAACTCTCATTTGAAGCAGTAATAATTTCATTAGTAACAAGAATGAGCAACAGTTTATGGGGCTCCTAAAACGTAATAAGATATTCTCAGTATTAAATTGTAAAAGAGTAACGGGAGCAGTCATATGAATGCTTTATGAAATCGTTTAAATTTTTCTCCTCCCCCCCAAAAAATGTTGAAAAATGTAATTGTTTTATTTTTGAAAAATTAATTTATCTAAGTGCCACCTGAGGCACGGTAGCTCAGTCGGCAAAGCCATCGATCTCATAACAGAAGGATGATAGAGCGCATTTAGTGGTTATTCTGACAGCTGTAAAAAACTAAATGATATTTCAGATGTATTAAAACAATAATTTTAATGTATGTTACAGAAAATTGGTCTTTTAATTTAATAAAAACAAGAGTCTAAGATGTTAACCTTATGGGGCATCATACATTCTAAAAAAATTGGTGCCAGCTCAAAGCACATCTCTTTTGACAAGTTTTTAAATACTATATAATGCTATCTAAGAACTTGGACGAGCGACAATAGTTTAGTCTGTAAAGGCATCGATCTCTTAACCGGAGATTTGGGGGTTTGAGCAGGCCAAAGATCAGCAGTGTTCATTAATAGCAGCTGGGCATGTAAAATATATTAGTGATAGCAATATCCTCCAATTTCTAAAACCATATCTTTAAAGGTTGCAGATCAAGCCAAGCGCAGTCTGGATGGTCGCTGCTTCTAAATTATGAGGACCCACCATGTTTATTTGCGTTGTCCTAGAGCAGGGGTAGACAAATACTTTTAAGCACGGGCCAAAATGAAATTTTCAAAATGTCTCCCGGGCCGGAGGACTATACCGCGTACGCTGTGCACACGAGCGAATGTTTTGGATGTAGTTTTTTCGGTGCCCAAGAAATGCTTTTGACAAAAACGCTATAAGTATCATTTTAAAGCATTTGGACAGAGAAATTTGACAGTTAATAAAAGATAATAGTAATAATAAATTGTTTTATTCAGGTGTATATGCGAACAATTTGTGCCCAGTAAAATATGTCACTTGATTTTTAAAGAAATATGATCCATTATATTAAATTAATGGTCATTAAATAAATCAGTTAATGAAAGATTTTATTTTGATATTTATTTATATGTTAACGATACAAATTATTTTATTTTATTCATAGTTATTACATTTTTATATTTATATTACATTTTGTAAATATAATAGTAAATAGAATTAAAAAAGAAAATACAAACATCAAATGTTAAATTAGAATAGTTTTAGTTAATGCGAAACTGGAAATATGGAATGTTCATTTGATATTATTTCTTCAAAATTTGGATCCAAATCAATTCTAGCAATCCTTAATACCGAGTGGAGATTTTCGTCAGTAATTTGTGATCGATATTTATTTTTCGTGTAAATCATTAACAAAAAAGTTCTTTCACAAATATATGTTGAACCAAATAACGAAAAATGACGAGTATGCGACTAGTGCTAAATCAAAATAAAGAGTACGCGTGCTGCGGTCTGTCGTCCCTCGAAGAGTAAGAAGAGTGCACGTTCAATTCTATGTAGTAAGAAGACCACATGCTTTATGAGAGTATGTATGTTGCATGCATTAAAGTAAGGATATGGTTACAGCTGTTCAAATTATAATACTCTCTATTGTTTATATATTTTTCATAACTTATATGTACACTACGCATACAAATACTGTTGATTTCAACAAAATCGCATATAAGAGATTAAAAAAATAACATGCAGGATTTTTCAACGGGCCGGATAAAGTAAGCAAAATGGCCAGATCCAGCCCGCGGGCCGGCTTTTGCCCACCTCTGTCCTAGAGAGTGATATTGGCTACCTATATGGTGCTCTCATAATAAAAAGATCAACAAATATCCGCGGCTTAGTAGTGGCGAATGATATAAATGTAAGTTCCCCCACATTGGAAATTATAACAGTCTAAATACCATTATAGCTTCCTCTTAACATTCAATATTACTTTGTTTATTTAATTTGTTATAATACATTCTTATTATGGGCCCGGGGATAGTATGTGTGCTGTTCGTGCATGCCCGCAGGTAGCCAAATCTCTAGGTCGGCTGAATGAATAAATAATATTTAAACATGATAGATTCTTTTTATCACTGTTTAGGTTGAACTCTTTCCCTTCAAAAATAATATTAAATTTATATCTGAATTTAGAAAATGGAAAGGAGATTTCTGAAACGATAGAAATGAGAAAAACATGTATGATAACATTAATCAAATTTCTTAACGTAAAGAAAGATTTAACGATCTAGAACTGTTAGAAAATCAGACTCTCGTAACGATCTAGGATCGTTAGAAAATCAGAATTAGAATTATTAAACTTCAATACGGTCTGACAAATTAGAATGAAAGAAGAGTGGAACTCCCACTTTGTGGAACTTCAACAAATACATAATATACATTGTTAATCCCTTTAATCGACATATGTTCCTATCTAAGCTATCGAAATTTTAACTGATATCTCTTTTCTTCACTTTGTTGAAAGATATAAATGATTACTTGTAGTTAAACGAAATACTTGTTAACTGTCACATCTGATTATCTAGTACAGATGAAAAGAATAAACTTGGCAAATTCCTGTCACTCATGTTTTATCTTTAGCTTAAAAAACAACTTTACTGGCCTGGGGATAGAAGGCAGGAGATATTCTACTTTCCAATCGGATATGCGAAATCGATAATCTGCGAAGCCATTTTTATCTTTTTCCAAAAAAAGCAAAAACCCCGCTGATTTATAAAGGGAAAAAGCATTACTAAGCATGAGAATAAAATGCAAAGCTGATGGCCAATTAAGACCGTTGACGCCATTCCCTGCCTAACAGTCCGTCGACAAAGACTGTAATCTCCTTTTTTCCCACGTCAAATAATTGATTTTTTATTTAGTCGATCCACGGTTCTGAGTCACTTGACAGGGCTATGCCCGAGGCACAAAAGAAGGGAGAAGAGTAATGAAGCCTTACTTTTCGCACCTTGCTAAAAAGCATCATCACACATGATTCAACACCTTTGGAATTCAAAAACTGGAGCAGTTCTTTGCGAAATGATACGTAGCAGAAAGCGTTGAAAAGGGTGTATTGAATTATTATACCTAGGACCCGGCGATGTTTCGATATATCGCGAAATACTGATATAACTTGCTGGAGACACCGATTTCCAAATTTTTAGTTTAGCGATGCATCACGATATGAAACGAACGAAGATATAGCTTAATGGATTTAAGTTGCCCCTTTGCTTTTCGATGGGATATGGTCTTTTCAATATCTAGATAATAACAACACATTCGCAATACGGCGTTCCAGAAGGTCACGTACCGATATATATCATCGTCTCTTTCCGATGTTCTAACTTCGAGTAACATAATGCATGTGCGATATAACTTTATAATTTATAACTTTAAACTACTTTATAATATATAACTTTACTATTCGCTGATATATAGACATCTGTAAATAGTTCTTCCGACTTCGTGAGAAGATCTAATACTACATGCGCGATATAAGTGGTCGCAAGTTTATATATATATCGTGAAATCGTTTTACCCTACAATTGCCATTGTCCATGTTCAGTTTTTCATTAATTTCAGATCTCCTACGTAAAATAGAACAAAACTTTGCAAATAGAAGAAAATAAAGAACTACTTTGCAAATAGAAGAAAATAAAGAACAGTGCTAACTTTTGAAAAAGAAAGCCTTGCTTCTTTTAAAAGAGATTTCATAAAAAAAGATACAATTTTTATATCTAAAAAGCACACCATATTTTAAAAATATAATACCTTGAATTAAAGAAGGAGAGGAAATCTTGAAATATATTGAATGTAAAATCCTTGAAGAAAGTTATGATAGTTATGAACCGAAATAGTTCTTTCTCTTTAGCTGTTAATTTACAACAAGCATATTAAACTCAAACACCAAATAAACTTCAAAAATAAACCAAACAAAAAACAAACAAACAAAAAAAACTGAAATTTTTGTAGAATTGTACATTTTTTCCAGGGTGCACATTATACTAAAGTATTAAATTTAAATATTAAAAAAATAAAGAAATTTAAGAACAAAATAGCAAAATAAATTAATGATTTCTTCTTGAAACTTAACATCTGTTCTCTTCCACTATTTTTCCAACCTCTGGAGAAACATTGTCCGTATTTGTTTTCCTTAAAACTTGTTCGTAGAGATACATCAACATACATTGACCATCAATTACAAAATACCTGTGAAGATTTCTGACTTAATCGGAGATTTATATAAATAGAAAACTTAACTGTATTTGAAAGGTGGAATATCATTTGAAGCAACATTCTTGATTATTGCTTCTTTAGCGAATTACATCGAATGTATGTGGTTGACGGATCAAGCCTAAAACTAGAATAAAGTAAATGGTAGAGTGCTTGCTAGGAATTTTAAAATTCCTTTATGTAATTTATATTAATATTTTTGCTATACTATATATATTGTGTAGATCGTAAAAATACCCGTTGTGAGCTGCATGCGGCCCACGAGACTGATCTCATTGATTTACAACTATTGAAAAATTAGACATTTTCTTACAATACAGAGAATCCTTATCATAGATTGGTTAGTACTGACATGTATTTAATTTGAGTCTTATTATTTCAGAAGTCTTATAAAAAAATGCTTTGATCAACAGATCCCGGTCTCATTATCCCTTGTGTAGCAAAAGAGTAGATCGTAGCTCTCTAAACCAAACTAAAACTTATGAAAAACAGAAAAAAAACGACTGGAAATAGAGCAAAGAGCTGAAATAGTTCTGATTTCTGTAGAAAAAAGCCTTGTTCCATTTGATAGAGATTTCATGGGAAGATCAAGATTTGAAGACAAACTGAGTATAACTAGAAACTACTCCAAACTATCAAAATCACAAAGATAAGAAGGGGAGTGAGCCTCCAGATATATTTAGCTTGTCTTACTAAACCTAATTATTGTAAACCTTCATACCCCAAATACCAACATTTGCTTCTAAAGAAGCACAAACATTCAAATACTTATATGAGTCAAGTCGCGATTGCTATTATTATATTTATTTTATCTTGAAGACAAACTGAGTATAACTAAAAACTACTTCAAACTATCAAAATCACAAAGATTAGAAGGGTAGTGAACCTCGAGATATATTTAGCTTGTCTTACTAAACCTAATTATTGTAAACCTTCATACCCCAAATATCAACATTTGCTTTTAAAGAATCACAAACATTCAAATACCCATATAAGTCAAATCGCGATTGCTATTATTATATTTATTTTCATTCAGGCAAATCAGAAATTCAAACTTTCTTTATTGCACAACATATTACGTGGTATTGATTTACCCAATAATTCAAATATATTTTCCACTCTATTAGTACTAATAATAACACTACCAATATCTGTAACAGCTTTTTAAAGAAGAACAAACATTCAAATAGTTATATGAGTCAAGTCACAATTCCTATTAATATATTTATTTTATATTCAAGACAAACTGAGTATAACTAAAAACTACTTCAAACTATCAAAATCACAAAGATTAGAAGGGGAGTGAATCTCCAGATACATTTAGGTTGTCTTACTAAACCTAATTATTGTAAACCTTCATACCCCAAATACCATTTTTTGTTTCTAAAGAAGCACAAACATTCAAATACTCATATAAGTCAAATCGCGATTGTTATTATTATATTTATTTTTATTCAGGCAAATCAGAAATTCAAAAGTTCTTTATTGCACAACATATTACGTGATATTGATTTACCCAATAATTCAAATTTATTTTCCACTCTATTAGTACTAATAATAACACTACCAATATCTATAACAGCTTTTGTGCACACGAGACATTTTAGGATAAATTTACATATTGTTTTTTATAAAAGACTTTTTATGTACAGTAATGCATGCGTACAATCAATTATTTTTCCGACAAAACATTACATGTGTATAAATTGAATTGACTGGGTGAAAATTGGACAAATTAACACTAAATAGATGGTGACGAAAACACCTTTGAGCTTGACTCCAAATTCAATGTTTATCGTGCGCTGACTAGCAAGTAAATTCTTATGTTGAGATTCGTGACAATTTACTGACAATTATGCTTAAGGTACCATATAATGATAAAATCTCGATCAAATTTCTTGGTTGACCTACGATCAACTATCTCACGACAAAATTATTTTACATTAGTATGCAAATGTACATTTTACTTTGGTGCAATTATCATTTTTTTAACGCTTGGCGTAGTTCCACGGAAAATGAATTAAAAAGTATCAGGTTTTTGCTTTGGCTAAGATTCCTTAACAAGACATACAGAAGTGTTGTTGGTGAACATTTGGACGCATTCTGAGGACCATCTAAATTTTCATAAAGTTAAAAAAATTATTAAATGTTCACTTTTATCAAGTTGTTTAGAGTAAATTACAAAGTGTTCGAATATTAAAGCCTAGCATCCCTTTTTATGGAAATTTGAAAAATAGAATTATGTTTTTTAGGGGCGAGTTTTTGTTTTCAGAGAAGGTACATGGCAGCACTATAAAAAAATGAAAAAAAAAGCACTATAAAAAAAAATCTGAATTGTCGGAGGGTTAAAATTTATTTTTGCTTAATTCTGAGTTACGTCTTATATTTTGCATATAATGTCGTGGAATCTTATAATTACAATACTTAAAAAAAAAGAGAGTGTGAAATAAAGTGAGATAGCGGAGTAATAAAGTGGATAAAGGGGAATAGCTTTCCCCAGATTTTCTTGTATACTTACAGAGAAGAAAATTAACTATATCGTTAGTCTTTTTTTTACTTTGACAAAATATATGAACACAACGAAATAAATAATATCTGACTTTTAGCTATGCTAACACGTTACTTCATGAACTTAAATAACAACATCAGAAACCGGAAAGTAATCGGAAATAGATATTCAGTAATTGGAAGTACCAGGTAAACTGCTACTCGCAGTTGCCAAAAGTAATCAAAGAGTCGATAAAATTACAATTCTGTCATAATGGAAGTAATCAAATTTTAGTTTTTCTAACTGAAAACTTACTCGAGTTGTGTTCTTTACACACACGCACAGATAAAAATCCAAAAATTGTTATTTTTGGACTCCAAGAGCTCCAAAACGTCAAAGTCTACTACTAATAATAATTCAAGAAAAACTAAGATACTAATAATTCACCATCGACAGTTAGATGATCTCTGTTCTAGTAGAACCTAACACTGTTGCTATGCATAAAACTATACTGCTATACATAAAACTAGGGCTTTTGAAAATCATTATATCAGCATTAAAATAAAAGCTGGTTATTAAGCTTACAAACATTCGACTTATGGCAGACCAAAACTCAGATGGACTGACTGTATCTAAAAAGAGTTAGATATATTTAAAGTCAAAAACTGAAGGACGGCGGTTACCGAAAGATTGACTAGGAGGTTTGGTTTGGTTTGGAGTGCTACTGTCTACTTGAGGGCTAATGAGACCGGGACCTACAGTTTAAAGCCGATTCCGAACAGCTACGAACATCCATGCTAGTGTGGGATTCAAACCCACGAACTCCAGTACCGAAGGCCAGCACCCTAACCAATCGGCCATCGTTCGGCTACCTCTAGAATGGACCCATATCTTTGCAAACAAACAAGCTCAGGGTTTTCATCGATTTAGCGTCTTAGTGAGTTGAAATGTTAAATCGCTTTTTATTGAATTGTTGTTGTAACTGTATTTTATTTTGAAGAAATGCTGAAAACCTTAACGTATTTGCCCGTGCTTAACACGGGCGAAATTCGAAATAAACATGCAATCAAATCGTTTACACTTTGTCTGTATAACAATTTTTTTAATAACTTTTACCCCCTTTTAACCTCTCTAGTCACACCCCACAATTGGCCATCGGACGGCTGTTATTGAAAGATCGACTAGGAGGAAACTGAAATCTGTTTAGGGAGGTCCAGAAACTTATGAACATTCTACTTATGACAGATCCAAACTTAGATGGACTGACTGTATTTGAAAAGAGTTAGATATATTAAAAGTCAAAAATTGAAGGACGGCTGTAACCGAAAGATCGACTAGGAGGAAACTGAAATCTGTATAGGGAGATCCAGAAGCCACCCGGAATTGTCAAGTTACTAAGGAAGAAAAAGACCATTAAAAAAACTTTGTGCGTATCTGAACACTTGTGCCAAAAGTTTACAAGTTTAAATACGGAAAGATGTAACAGAAAGTATTTATAGTCTACCATATGCGTAAGCTTTTGCACGACAAACAATTTGAATCCAGTTTTAACGTTAGCGAGTTACGTGCCTAACAATATTTCCGCAATGTTAATACTTGATTCGTGGGAATGGGAATAAGGTATTCGTGAGTATGTAGATATAAATTCTTTTTAGTTTACGAACTTCTGTCTGCCTACGGGAAATGTTATATGTCACGAAAAATATTATTCTTGTATTCAAATATTGAAGTCTATGCTTACAGGGACAAAATAGAGAGCTATCAAAGAAAATGGCTTGTTCCATTATTAGCAAATTTCAATTGGATGATCTAGACATTTTACAAAATTGACAGTCAAAATGACGGTATGTAGGAAAAGGAAAGTTTTTTTTTAATCAACTAATCATACTAACTACCATATAACCCGTCATATGACGGGATCAGTAAAATTATTAATTTTCCAAAATTGTAAAGTACTCTGTGTTTGGTTTGGAGAACTACAGTCTACTTTTTGCAACACGAGGGCTAATGAGACCAGCACCTACTGCTTAAAGCCGATTCCGAACGGCTAAGAACATCCATGCCACAGCGGGATTCGAACCCACGAACTCTGGTTCCGAAGGCCAGCACCCTAACCATTCCGCCATCGTTCGGTAAAATACTCTATGAGGCCGGTAGAAAAAAAGTATTAATATTTGTATAGTATATTTGTATAAAAGAAATATTTATTTGTATAAATATTTATATAATATTTATAGAAATATTTATTTGTATAAATATTTATATAATAGAAATATTTATTTGTATATATATTTATATAATAGAAATATTTATTATATAGTATATTTATATGATAGAAATATTTATTTGTATAAATATTTATATAATAGAAATATTTATTTGTATAAATATTTATATAATAAGAATATTTATTTGTATAGATATTTATATACTAGAAATATTTATTTCTATAGATATTTATATAATAGAAATATTTATTTGTATAAATATTTATATAATAGAAATATTTATTTGTATAAATATTTATATAATAGAAATATTTATTTGTATAAATATTTATATAATAGAAATATTTATTTGTATAAATATTTATATAATAGAAATATTTATTTGTATAAATATTTATATAATAGAAATATTTATATAATAGAAATATTTATTTGTATAGATATTTATATAATAGAAATATTTATTTGTATAGATATTTATATAATAGAAATATTTATTTGTATAAATATTTATTTAATAGAAATATTTATTTGTATACATATTTATATAATAGAAATATTTATTTGTATAAATATTTATATAATAGAAATATTTATTTGTATAGATATTTATATAATAGATATATTTATTTGTATAAATATTTATTTAATAGAAATATTTATTTGTATATATATTTATATAATAGAAATATTTACTCGTATAAATATTTATATATTAGAAATATTTATTTGTATAAATATTTATATAATAGAAATATTTATTTGTATAAATATTTATATATTAGAAATATTTACTTGTATAAATATTTATATAATAGAAATATTTATTTGTATAAATATTTATATAATAGAAATACTTATTTGTATAAATATTTTTACTAGTAGAAAATTAAACAGATGTTTTCTTGATATACATAAATAAGTAATAAGATACATGCTTATCTGCCCGAGACTTTATCTTCCTCGAATTTATCTTAATTTAGAATTATCTCGAAAACTTTTGGGCATGGTAAAATATAAAATTAACATTAAAAATTTTACTGACAATATGTTAGTTGCCACCTTTAATTTATCTTGCCATATTACGGTATAGGATGGGCAGCAGAGGTTTTAATATTGACAGTGATTATTTGGCGGTATATATGAATGATGTCCAAAATTTAGCGAATCGATTGTAAACCGCTTGGTTATGTATAAAAAACAAACACACAAACGAGCAAACTTCTTAATTTTGAAAGATATATAACTTAAACGCTAGATATTTATCAAAGATAATGATTTTTTAAATATATCAATATGGAAATTTGACAATAATATCGTTTTAAATGATTAACAAATGACAAATGTAACGAGGATCATTGAAAGCTAACTTTCTAGTTAAAATATTAATGTATAATAGATTGGAAATTTATTTTTAATTTTATGCAGTTAAATCACTCTATATTTGTTACGGAAAGACAGAAAATTTCTGTTAAAAAAGGAAGAATAAGAAGAAAACAGAACTTATAACTCAAATGAAATAAGAAATTCAGGAATATTGAAGAATAGATGATTATAAATTCGAAAAGGATTAAAAGCTTTTTAATCCATTCTCTTTTGTTTTATTTTTAGCTTTTGAAAACATCATGTCAAAGTACCTAAACATTTATTTCTTTAAAATATACTCATTTAATTTAAATTAATCCATAAGAAAAAAAATAATAAAAATCTTGAATATGTTTAACGAGCAAACTGATAATAAGAATATAAAAGAATTAACTGGATTAAAAATCCAAAATTGGATTTGGACATGAAAAAACATACATTCAAACAAATAATTACTGAAATGAAATTCTTTCAAGCGTAGTATTATTTTATTCCTTAAATTATTTTATTAATTTGCAACAATGTAGGATTAGAGAGAGTTACTTAACTTAATTTTTAAAATTGTTATGAAGAATATGTACTGGGATTTAGAAAGAAATTTTACCCTTTGTTTATTCTTTCTCTTAAGTTATTATAATTATAGATTTAATAAGTAACCATTTTTTTCAAATGCTATGAAAATCCTGTAAGAATTGAAGGAAGTAACATAAATTGTTGTTTGAGAGCAAGTGTAAAGTTTTTAAAACTAATATTGTGAATTTAAACAAAGTAGTATAAATCTGAGATCTCATTAAGTATGTTTATTTTAATAAGATCTGAATTTTTAAGTTTCATTTTTAGAAAAGAGTACAATCATCAGCAGAAACTACTAAGGAAAGTGAAAGAAGTACTTACTGTCACTACCAGATGATTCCATCGCTAAGCAAAGAAGCAAAACCAAAACTTGAACACTAATTTTATCCATTTCAAAAGTGGATTGTTCGTATGGTATTCAAATCAGTTCGAATGACTGCCAAATTTCTTCTAAAGCTGCTGAAATCGATGCACTTCCTTAAAGGTGGATTCGAAACATTTCTGTTATGCTTTATGTCCCGCTTCTTTTCTGAATGTATGGCATTCACATGTCTCTTTAAGTTTCATTAAAAAAAGAGAATATGCGTTTGAAGTAAATATATTTCTTTGTCTTTCAAAAATCATCCAAGAAAACAGAAAGGAAGGTTCTCTAACACAATGCTTTATTATAATAGACCAATCGGCACGAGAATATTTTCTGCAAGATAGTTCTGAACAAATAAATTTTCTTCTTTTTGCAAGGTCAACTCAGTGTACCAAGCAAATGCAAGTGTTGCTATTTTCTGCAATTGTTACTTTCTTTTTTGTTATGTTAACGATCCACAAATCTTAAATTCTTACTTATTCCGCCTGTTGGAATATTTGAAGTTACAATTCAAAGGTTAGGAATTTTTTAATCGCTGATTAAAAAATAAAACAGAGGATCAATTAGATATTAAAACATAATATTAAATATTTAATATTCGATTAACAGTGATATCCTTTGGTTTTATATTGATATTTTCCAATAAAGAAACTTGACTGGACTGCATGAAACTCTAATGAAATATGACAGTTTAGGAAATTATAAAATAAATAAAGGAAATATATTACTCGATGATTTGAATGTTATTACTTAAAAAAGTATTAGACACACGTGAAATACTTTTTCAGTATGCTTTCATTTAGGAGCTAAAATAAAGAAGATTTTATTCGCTTGACAAGAAGATTCTTAGGAACTAATTGCTTATTAATGATAGATTATTTTTACAAAGTAATAAATATGCACTTCACAAATAGAGAAATAAATTAGTTTAAATATAAATCCTTCCTACTGTTTTAATTGCATCTCCTTCCATGAATATATACTGTTTTTGGTTTGTTGCTTTCTTGAAACATATTATAATTTTAACAGAAACTATTTCGAATGGTAAAATAACTTATTGGTAGCAACATTTTCTTTTCTTTAGGCAGCGTCATTTTACTTTCCTTGGTCAGAAAATTAAAACATTATACTCACAGTCAACGCAGTTTTAGCAGGTCACTATATTCCTTGTAGCACTTTTTAAGCGGTCTAAAATATTATAGTCCAGTAATAGCTTGAACTATAATCCATCACAGCTGGCACATTTGAATGGTATGAAATTATTCATGTGATACTATTAATAATTAAGATATTAACAGCACATAAACATCCAACCTCTGTAGCGGAAGCCAGCGTATTCTTCTACTAATCAATTACTCTGCCGTTATCCCGCGCAAGCAGAGTAACATCCACCTTTAAGAGAGTCTGACAATGAATGAAACAACCAGATGTTACGCCTCGACAAATCGAAAGGCAATTTTCTGACCGCCGTGATTTTTTTTTATTTCTGTTTTCTGGCTCGCGCGCTGGCAACACCCGCACCCGTGTGTACAAAGGGAAAAGATCCCTCAGGAGGAATAAGATGGCGACTACCTGTTCCATGCGGGTGATTCTTCACGACCGGCGTAATGACCCGTCGCAAACGACGTGTGTAACAAGCGCTCAAGCTGATTCAAGCGAAACTCATTTCGCTTTTTGTGCCCGCTGTCGCAAGGTTGTCGCTGTTTTTTAAATTACGAATTACCTTTCACTCTTTTCCATTGTTTTCTGTTCTCTTTTCTTCCATCTGGCTGAAATGAATTTTAATTCTTTTGGAATTAAGATCTTTCGTATTTAGCTCTTTTCCTGTTCTATAATTCTTGGTCTTTTATTGTAGCGGTCAAAGTAGGTTGACAGTGGAAGGACTTAATTGTCACAGGAAATGTGCTTCCTTGCCTATTAATTGGCCTCTAATGAAAAACTGAGCAAGCATCTGATGGACATTTGTGTAATTACTGGTCATCTTTAGTTCGGAGGTATTACACTGAGTCTTTACAGTGGTGTAACTCTAGTTCTTTTCTTTTCAAAGATTCATTTTACTCTTTCCAAGTAAAAAGAGAATTTCTTGAAGCAAAAAATATTATTGCCCAATAAGAGTAAACTTTAGATTATAATTGTTGCATGTAGGTCAAAATGAATGTAGACAGCGTCTGATAAGCCGTAGAACATGACTACATAAAAAAATACTAAATATGGAAACCTTTTATAGATATACCAAATTGTAAACCTCACAAGTTTGAATGCTTACAGAAGGTTGAACTAAAATGTCAAGGAGAAATGGTTTTAGTTCAAAGGTAGCTAATATTTTAAGAAGCTAATAAAGTTTAGTATCCGTACACATCGGTATTTCAACTTAAATAAAAAATAAAGAAATACTGTGTAAACGAAGTTAAACTATCATCATTTGCGGTGATAACAATAAATATCATGGTTGGTTAGGATGATTCAGGTAAAACAATGTGTCAAATCAACTTTAAAGAACTCTGGTCAAAAACTTGCGTTGGAAATTATGCATTTTTAACTGTATAACCAGATGATGCCGCATAGAGATTTTGGAAACAAGATGCTGACGATAGGTATGTGTATGTATGTTATATGGTCGAGACTCATTCAAAATCACAACACAGTTTATTTCTGGTAAATAAACATGAAATTAGTACAACAGGCACACACCTTTACAACTTCGTGCACACAGACAATGTGATTCCGCACATACACTTTTCAAGTAGGGATTCCTCAGGAAAAAAGACAACGAATAATCCTTAAGCACCATTGATCATGTGATACAAAATACCCATGTTTAAAGAGAACTCGCTAACTATTGACGAAAGTAGTCCAGACAGAGGCTAAGTCTATAGCGTGTCTGGAGGGAAAAATCATCAGAATTACCGCGCAAACCCCGAACGTACTTTATGAACAAAAGTTAAATTAATATTAAAATACGTAAATAAGGGATTTTAATATTACATGTATATCCTAGTAAGATAGTATCATTGTGATTTCATAAATAAAACCATGTAAAGAAAAACTTAGTCAGAATGTCTTAATTCTTTGTCTTTGTCAAATACATAACTAAATTTATTTCAGAGAGTGAAATCAAACCATCATTGTTAATTTACTGTTACTACTCTTTCTTAAAACTTTTGTAGCGAAATAGCTTCTATTTCCACACAATTAATTCCGTGTTTAAGCATTTATTCTTTTCTGGATCCCCTACAGGAGAATCTACCGATCGCTTAAAAAGAAAAATTCTAACTCTATATCTGCTGCTGAAAAGCTTACATTTCTAGTTTTCCTGGAAAGGTATCATTCTCAGTTTTCCGCTTCTCCAGGTTACGTGGATATAAATAAATAAAAACTTCAACCTTCAGTGTTAAAGAGTGATGATCGGCCATTTGGAACTGGAGCCATTAAGATTGTGGACATGGAATGTGATTCCAGTGGAGATAAAGGAAATACCTTAACATTTGAATGACACAAAAGTACGAGACTCATTTAGACAGGTGT
>CM063508.1:45658344-45670844 GCA_032207245.1 Pardosa pseudoannulata
ATTACATATGTAAATATGGGTAATGAAACCTAGTTTTGAAACAAGAGGTGTCGAGACCTCCATTGTGCTGGCGCATGCAGAGAATGGAACGGCGAGAGCAAGAATGTGTAGCATTATTAAGCTGTACCAAGTATAGCTTAATAATAAGGGAGATAAGTTATCAACAGCTAAACCAAGCTTCGGATTGATCCGAAAGAATTTACAGGTGTGTCCGAGACAAGGTTGTCTTTGAAGTGAACTATTGTATACCGTCTGCAGGTAAAATAATATATTTAAAGACCATATCATTTGTAGACTCACCTACGTTATTAAAACTGTTACGAAATAATGTAAGAAAAATGTGTTAAAAATTTTTACTTTTACCTTTTTCTTAATATTTCTATGAATAATAAACGTAGTCGATTTAAAATTACTCTTCTATACAGAGTATAGGAAACAAATCTGAAGGAAGGGGAGCTTAAACCCACCGAAACTTGACTACCTATATATATGTAATATATATATATATATATATATGTATATATATATATATATATATTATGTATGTATATATATATCTATATATTATATATATATATATATATATATATATATATATATATTATATATATATATATATATATATATATATATATATATATATGTATATATATATATATATATATATATATGTATGTATATATATATATATATATATATATATATATTATATATATATATATATATATATATATATATATATATAGATATATATATATTATATATATTACAAAATTTATATATAAAAATATATGTGTGTATATATATGTATATACATATGATGCACACATACACACAGACATATATATACATGTATATATATGTAATATATATACATATATACATATATATATACATATATGGATATATATATACATATATATATATATACATATATATATATATATATTATATATATATATATACTTATGTATACATACATACATACATACATTTACTATATATATATATATATATATATATATATATATATATATATATATATATACAGATACAAATGATATAGCTTAATGTAAATAATTAAAAAAATATATAATGATACATTATTGAATGTTCAAATGCGCTATGCTGCAATCAAAAACATTCAAAGGTATAAATGACTGTAAATAGATAGAATAGAAAAAATAGAACCTCATATATGGACCATAACAACCAGTGATATGATTGTTTCGAAAACAGCATATCACTGGTGCTTGTGGTCCATATATAGGTTCTATTTTTTCTATTTTTTCTATTTTATCTATTTACAGTCATTTATATATATAAATTATATATGTATATATATATATAATATATATATATATATATTATATATATATACACTATATATATTATATATATATATATATATATATATATATATATATATATAAATATATATATCTATATATATATACATATACATATATATAAATATTTACGTATACATATATATATATATATATTTATATATTATATATATATATATATATATATAATATTTATATATATATATATATACATATATATAACGTGCTTGAAAGAAGCTTTTTATCATAAAATTAAACTCTTTAATATGCGTTTCCTTTGTATACATTTATATTAATATTATGAAGCATAATATTTTTTCGTTAATCAATAATTGATCTAAATAAGTTAGTACTTTTTTTTCACTGGGTAAATAATCAACCATGTGAATTATTGGCAGTGATTTTTTAGCATTTCTGATCTGCTAGTTTCTGTAATAATGGGAGTTGTGCTTATAATTTATAAGCTAATGTATGTTTTTGCTTTAAATGCAAGGATTACTTGGTCTTTCTAATAAACTTTGTGTAATTACTTCTGATGTAGGATGTATTGAAAAGTAGATAAATTCAGGAATCAATTTGGGTCTCTAACATACTGGATATATCGGGCTTATTGGATAGATTTTCCTTTCTTCATCAACTGTTTATTCTTGAGTAAAATAGAGTGTTTTCGATAAATGCATTCTGTTTCCACGCATTGCGATATTTTCAGTAATCAGAATTTTGAATAAGAGCAGGGATGGACAAACTTTTTCGGCAGAGGGCCAAAAATCGAAAGAAAATAAGTTTGGCAAGTCAAGATAAATCTTTCTAAAATTTTAAAAACAATATACAAGTACCTAACGGTTTAAATACGTTAATGAGATGAATGAATTTGAATTTCATTTTTAAAAGTTTCTTATACTGAGGTTCGAAGTGAGATGTACTGATTTTAAGGAACGATGCTAAATGCTGCTCTGTCAGTCTACTTCTGAAATGATTCTTTCTAGGGTTCAAAGTTGAAAAACACTTCTTCACACATATAAGAAGCAAATATACCGCTGAACTTCTGGGCTTGAGATCATAAATTTGGGATATAATATTTAAGCAAAGTAGAAAAGGAGATGGATATATAATGTATAAATATATATTTCTTTTAATTTGCCTCAGACCGGCAACTTAAAATTCTATCCGCGGGCCGGATAAAACATTCCGGAAGGCCGTTGTTTGCCCATCCCTGAATGAGACCAATAAAAGTCTAAGTACAAATTATTAAAATTTGATCAAAGAGATTGTATAAATATTTTCAGGATATTATATACATATTTATAGAATATTAGTGTGTTATTTTCTCATGAAAGAAAAAAAATATATCTACTAATAAAAAGAGGGAAGGTACTTTAGTGAGTTGAAAGTTTAATTAAATACTACCAAATGCGACCTCTTAAAAACTTATTTTGAATGGTTTCTATACTACAAAAATTAAACTATTATTGAGTCAAGTCAAGTGGTTAAGGTAAATATATTCTATTTCCTAGTCTTGCTGTAATTTTAGTTATAACAATGGTGGTAAATACCTTTCTGACCAATAGAATTTTCAGGCGCATTCCTTATAGTTAAGAAACATCTTTTTTAATGCGATAAGTTTCTATAATACATTAACATAAAAACTGCCTTTTATATACACATAGATATAAGCCACAAAATTGAAAGAACTTAATAATTTCATAACTGTTTTTCCTAATATCTCAAAAAGCTTTAGTTTAAGAATGTATATATACAAATAGTGTAACTAACTATAGACTCAATTTCGGTGTGCAAATTATTAAAAGATTAATTTAAAAGGTCTCACTTGTATTTTTCAGGATATATTTTTATATAAAATTTATCTGATATTTGCTTATAAACACACAAAATAAGTCTATTAAAGAAAGGAGAATAGGTATTTTGGAAATTAATTTTGAATTAGATTATATCTTGTAAATACGCTCTCTTCAAAACTGAAACAACCAAAAATGAGACTGATTTAGAGCTTTACATTGTTACGTAGATAAAAATAAAAAAACGCTTGACAGAATAAATAGTAGATAGCTAGGTTTTAAACATTTAATGGCAGTTACACTCACACAATAAGCAAGACAAGAAAAATTTAACAAAGCACAGAATAGTATAAATTTTTTTTGCACAGAATAGTATAACAATTAAACAGGACTACGGCCTATCCTAAGGCTCTTGATCGAACAACTAGTCTGTAACTATGTTGTTATACTTAAATGTACTTAGTTGTTAAGAACTAGAGTTTTCAGGCGGATTCCCTATAATTAAAGAACATCTTTTTTACGCGATAAGTTACTAAATACATTAACATATAACTGCATTTTATACACACGTATATTAAGCCAAATTTGAAAGAACTAAATAATTTCATAACTGTTTTTCCTAATATCTCAAAAAGCTTTATTTTAAGAATATATGAATTATATAATCACCCCAGTTTCATGACAAATACCGTAACTATCAAGGAAAATTTTGTAGGGGTTCGAAAAAAATTAGTGTGCTTATAGCATTTTTGAGTAATTGAAAAGAAAAATATTTAAAAAAGAGAAAACAACAGCGTTAAATAACCATACTTACGCACTAAAAATATAAAAGATTTACAAAATCACTTTATTCAAAAATTTTTAGTATCATAAATAAAAACTTAGTCCTGTTTAATGTTTTGGGAACAAAAATTCTTTAACGCAACTTTCAGATGTTCGAACTATGTTTAGAAATCTTTTTAAAAAGGGATTTTTCCCCATAAAGAACCTACAACTTGAGCGGCATAAAAGCTATAAAAAGAAGATTCTTAGAAGGCGTAAGCTTGTTTTATATGATAAATGTATAGGAAGATAAAGTGGAAAATTTTGTCTGTGGAAAAAATTATCAGTTCACTATAAAGAAATAATACTGTAACCTTTTTTACACCAAGAACGACAAGCAATCTAAAAATGAACAAAAAAGATGTTCAGTATATTACTATTTTTTTATAAGAGAATAAACCCCTTTCACATAGAAAAAATTATAAAAAATTCCTTATTGTAATAATATTTGGAATATAAACTCTATGTCAGTGAATTTTATTAAAGATGCAGGTTTTAATCCTATTCCACCAATTTTATCACATAATTTATTAAAATTTCAGTAATAATGGAACTGAAAAATTTAAATATGTCGGATTTCGTATGTAATCTGAGATAGTGCAAAAATATTACAAAAATTATTACAAAAAATATTGATTCTTGAACGGAAATGAATTTATAAAATTGAGTCTAAAAATCAATATTTTTTGTAACATTTTACTTTCATGACATGGATCAACAAGATTATATGAGCCTAGCCCTTCAATCCCGAGTTTCTTTCTGCGAGCACAAATAGTAGAAAGCGAGAAAATAAAACAAATAAACAGGAAATAATGGAAAGATAACGACAGATTTGTGAGTTCATGTCACAAATTACTTAGAGAGGGGAGAGTTTAGAGATAGGAAGGCACAATATATTTGAGGCTGGAGACAACCTTTCAATTATAATACTTTCCTAGATTAATTGTTATTTATGAACTTCATATTCTTTCGTAAATTTTGGCGAGTAAAATTCATAGTCTTTCAATTTCCTAAATTTTTCTGACAGAAATATATATATATATATATATATATATATTATTAAATATATATATATATATATATATATATATATATATTAAAATATTAAAATATATATATATATATATATATATATACATATTTACATATATATTTATATAATGTAATATATCAAAATTATTTAACTTTAATATTTTCTTAAAAAATTTTTATTTTAATTATATAAATATCTTTACCATATATAACATGTGTGTTATATATATTTACTTAAAATTCCTTTCTGTCATAAAACTGTAAACTTTCTGTCTATACAGCAGTTTCCCAGGTGTTGGCGGAACATGTTTTCGCGTTTTGCTAATATTGCAGTAATTCGCGTATTAAGCTGTTTTGTTGTAAAAATTTGTTGTCAGTGCTCTTGTGTGTACTTTTATAGCAGAGTGAATGTGGCTTTTGATATATTGTCAGAAGACAAGCTGTGTTGCTAATAGTTTTAAATTAGACTTTTAAGTTCGCTTATATGAGACGACTGCATATTTTTGTACTTTATGGCTAGCTGTTAACTTTCTCCTTAAAATTTTATAAAAAATATTACATACATATATATATATACATATATATACATATATATATTATATATATATTAATATATATATATTATATATATATATTTATATATATGTATATATATATATGTATATATATAATATATATATGTATATATATAAATATATATTATATATATATATATATATATATAAATATATATATATATATATATATATATATATATATATATATATATATATATATATATATATATATATATATATATATATATATATATATATATATATATATATATATATATATATATATATATTATATATAATAAAATATACTGGCGTACAGAGGCGCATTATTGCTAGCAACTCAAGGGCGTCAAATATCTAAGGACTGCACTTGCTATAAAACCTTGTAACGTTCTCTATACCGTTACTCTCGACAGCTTCATTCGCTAGTTCTATCCTCTCCATGCGTGGAGCCAATTCTTAAATTCCAAAGCAAACAGGAACTCAAAACATAACGACGCTTTATCGTATTGTGTAAGGCACTAACATTTGCGCGAGCTGTAGAGAAGTATGGTAAAGAATTCAATTAATTCATACATAACCATTGGTTGATAAATCATCCGTTCATATCTACACAATTAGATAAGGTAACTTATCTAACCTCTTTACAAGCTTTATTTGATTTTTAATTACAGACGGGCGTAATACTGAATATCGGTTTCGAAATGCCATATTTATCCATAGAAACCGTGGAATTAGAACTTAAAGTTTCTGGTTTTCAAAGGCAATACCATAACTACTCAGCCATCGATTATATGACCCTAACTAACAAAGAATTATCTAACTAAACAAAGGAATAGAAAAATACTTTATTAATAACAGTAAGTAACAGTCAAAATATATATTTTGACATTACAGCAATCATTGATAATTAATGATTTGTATCAACCTAATCCACGCTTTTACTGCATCAAGCAAGGAACTGGTTCGTTGAACTCATTAATACTATACATTCTCTAAGAAGTCTTGAAGATGATTCATATATATTTCCCCTACATCATATGTTTTAATAATACTATCCACCTAATGGATAACTATCAGATAATGGATATTTCCCAAGAGAAGATTCGAAAAGTATGATTTACTGAAGGCAATATCCGTCTGACATCAGAGACAATGCAAATGGGAAATATGTATGAAAGAAATTGCTAAAATTTAAAACAAATGTTTTCCATCTATCAATACAAAAAAAATATATATATAAATGAAAATCCAAATTATAAAAATATTTTACTGGATTTATTTTGTTGCATTATAGGGATCATTCATCTTAAATGTTTGATGTCAAATTTTCTTTACTCTTTTACTTTAGTCAATTTTAAATAGAACTTCCTTTCCTTCAAGACTAAGTAAAATAAACAAAACTGTTCATCTAAAGAACCATGTATGTTAACGCTTCCTGTATCTCACGGATTAACCAACAAAATAGTTATACTTAATAGAAACATTTAATCAATTATAATACTTTCCTAGATTAATTGTTATTTATGAACTTCATATTCTTTCGTAAATTTTGGCGAGTAAAATTCATAGTCTTTCAATTTCCTAAATTTTTCTGACAGAAATATATATATATATATATATATATATATATATATATATATATATATATATAATATACTGGCGTACAGAGGCGCATTATTGCTAGCAACTCAAAGGCGCCAAATATCTAAGGACTGCACTTGCTATAAAACCTTGTAACGTTCTCTATACCGTTACTCTCGACAGCTTCATTCGCTAGTTCTATCCTCTCCATCCGTGGAGCCAATTCTTAAATTCCAAAGCAAACAGGAACTCAAAACATAACGACGCTTTATCGTATTGTGTAAGGCACTAACTTTCGCTCGAGCTGTAGAGAGGTATGGTAAAGAATACAATTAATTCATACATAACCATTGGTTGATAAATCATCCGTTCATATCTACACAATTAGATAAGGTAACTTATCTAACCTCTTTACAACTTATTTGATTTTTAATTACAGTCGGGCGTATTACTGAATATCGGTTTCGAAATGCCATATTTATCCATAGAAACCGTGGAATTAGAACTTAAAGTTTCTGGTTTTCAAAGGCAACACCATAACTACTCAGCCATCGATTATATGACCCAAACTAACAAAGAATTATCTAACTAAACAAAGGAATAGAAAAATCCTTTATTAATAACAGTAAGTAACAGTCAAAATATATATTTTGACATTACAGCAATCATTGATAATTAATGATTCGTATCAACCTAATCCACGCTTTTACTGCATCAAGCAAGGAACTGGTTCGTTGAACTCATTAATACTATACATTCTCTAAGAAGTCTTGAAGATGATTCATATATACTTCCTACATCATATGTTTTAATAATACTATCCACCTAATGGATAACTATCAGATAATGGATATTTCCCAAGAGAAGATTTCAAAAATATGATTTACTGAAGGCAATATCCATCTGACGTCAGAGACAATGCAAATGGGAAATATGTATGAAAGAAATTGCTAAAATTTGAAACAAATGTTTCCCCTTTATCAATACGAAAAACACTGAAATATATAAATAAAAATCCAAATTATAAAAATATTTTACTGGATTTATTTTGCTTCATTATAGAGATCATTCATCTTAAATGTTTGATGTGAAATTTTCTTTATATACGCTTTTACTTTAGTCAATTTTGAATAGAACTTTGTCTCCGTCAAGACTAAGTAAAATAAATAAAACTGTACATCTCAAGAACCATGTATGTTAACGCTTATTGTATATCACGGATTAACCAACAAAATAGTTATACTTAATAGAAACATTTAAATAGATATGATCAACTTTTTGCTACGCAAAGGAAAATTAGACCAACACCTACTGCTTAAAGACGATTACGATTGATTACAAATATGCATGCCAGTAGTGACATTAAAAACTAGACAAGTATACCATTACAGTGATATGCCTTTTCAACCATGGTCATCTCTAGCTTTTTCTTTGACCTTAAAGCCCAATTTTAATAGATTTACCAATGATGTCAATATCACCACTGTGTGTTTATTTATGCTAGCTGTAGCTAAGTAGTCCCAGTCACTGAAGATCTTTTCTCGTGGTAACAGACTTCTCACCCGTTCTCATATGAGCTTTCTTTCAGTCAAGATCGAGTAAAATAAACTGTCCATCTAAAGAACCATATGTGCTAACGCTTCCTGTGTATCACGGATTAACCAACAAAATTGTTATGCTTAATAGAAATATTTAAATAGAGATGATCAACTTTTTGCTACGCAAAGGAAAATCAGACCAACACCTACTGCTTAAACATGATTACGATTGATTTCAAATATTCATGTCAGTAGTGAGATAGAAAACTAAAGACACCTATACCATCAGACAGTGATATACGTTTTCAACCATGGCCAGCTCTAACTTTCTGTTTGACCTTAAAGCCCAATTTTAATAGATTTCCCAATGATGTCAATATCACCACTGTGAGTTTATTTATACTAACTGTAGCCAAGTAGTCCGAGTTACTGAAGATCTATTCCCATGGTAACAGTCTTCTTATCTGTTCTCATATGAAAATATACTAAGAGGTTTCTTTTTTTTCTTTGTGTATCACATAAATCCTTGCATATTACCCTCTTCGGGTATTTCAGGTCGGCAACGTTTATTCTCAAACTGATATTCAAAGATCTTAAACTGATATAAATTATGACCTGCGGTCCATCCAAAGATGTGCAAAATGTGATAAAGGATATAAGACTTGTTTATATTGACAGAAAAAATTAGTTAGACAGATTTTTAATTTTTTCAATTAACTAAGAATTCACTTTTGGTACTTAATTTGGCCTTAAGTCAGTAATAGGTTTTTTAATAATACTAAATATTCTTTCAGTTATAGCATTAATGTGTTGAACAGTAAAAACAGAGTTCGTTATTTTGGTTTTCCCCTCTCTGATTTTATCAATGAAATTTTAAGCCAGGTTTCACTGATTATGTCAAAATTTTCAAATTCACTCTTCATTTTGGTAAAGAAAAAATTCTGTTTCAACTCTATCCAATTTATCTTCATCATATTAATTAGAGATCCTGTTGATTTTCAGCTTTTTCAGAAGACGATATAATACAACTCGGTTAAAAATACTTGGATAAAAAATAGAATGCGCTCATAATATCTTTCTTACGTGTTTTATTTTCACTCTCTCTAACCATACTCTAGTTTAGTTTTTCGAAAATCTAACAACACTGACAGGGTGTTGCCAAAATATAAAAAGGAAAAGTTTTAGAAGCACAATATAATAATTTACAAAAATAATATCTACAGTTAATAATTAATTCTAAATTAAATATACCGTTACATTTACTCCCCCACCAGTAACGAAAGTTACGTTGGAAGTGTTAAATAAAATAGTAATATAAAAATACAAAACACCAGGTTTGGAATCGTAAATGTGTCTTCAGAATTCTACCAGTTCTGGATTCTCTTAAAGCTGATTTGAGTTTAGGTTGAGTCACCTTTGAACAAGGTTGATTTCCAGCTGGTGTTAGGAGACGATATAATACAACTCGGTTAAAAATACTTGGATAAAAAATAGAATACGCTCATAATATCTTTCTTACATGTTTTATTTTCACTCTCTCTAACCATACTCTAGTTTAGTTTTTCAAAAATCTAACAACACTGACAAGTGTTGCCAAAATACAAAAAGGAAAAGTTTTAGAAGCACAAAATAATTTACAAAAATAATATCTACAGTTAATGATTAATTCTAAATTAAATATACCGTTACAATCCTAAGAATTGTATCAAGATAAATCTTATGTTTTTTTAAAATTGAATATCAGCTGCTTCAATATGCATAAAAATATAGTGGGATTTTTTGACAATATATATTATAAAGATTTATAAAGTTTTTCAAAAATATAACATACTATGATGGATAGCGAAGGAACATCGATGAAAAGAGAAAGAGACGGTAGCTTTCAATTATAAACATTTGATCGATGATAGAGGATAATTTTACAGAAAACGAAACAAATTTTCTTTTCTCGGAGTAAGGAGGGCAAAATAAAATTTAGTATAGTCAATGTTTGTTGTATCTAAGAAGCAGAATTTTATCTCTCTCTAGGTTGCTGACTTTACATGGATCTGTTTGACTTTATGATGATTTACAGGCGAAATCTTGAGAATCTCTAAAGAATTGTTCTTAAAAGATATTTTAGGATTCCAGTTTTACTTTTTTTTAAATTTTCAGAATCTCCATCCAACTATTACAAACATACTAGATTAACAACAAGTGTGTTTTTTTAACTCAATGCTATCACGAACCTAGTGGCATTAATTATCTGATGAATGATATTCCCAATGAAACATCGAAGGGTTCTTTGTATTTCCAGCAGCAAATCCTGAGTGCTTCCAAATTTATAGTGTTTATTCAGTTTTAAAGTGTTAATAAAAGCTTTCATATCATGAGTTCTAAACTTGTATAAGAGGTATCAGAATTTATGAGAACATTCGAGATGAAAGTATAAAATACCGACTTAGAGCGTCCGATCGCTTTAATGTTTACAATGTTAGACCACGACTTGAGATTCAATGTAATTTTTCATTTTGTCCTAAAAACAAATTGTCTTAAAAACATATTTTAGGATTTCAGTTTTACTTTCTTTCAGTTTCAGAATCTCCATCCAACTATATACAAACATACTAGATTAACAACAAAAGTGTTTATTAACGCAATGTTATCACGTACCTAGTGGCATTATTAATCTGATGAATGATATTCCCGATGAAACATCGAAGGGTTCTTTGTATTTCAAGGAGCAGATCCTGAGTGCTTCCAGATTTAGAGTGTTTATTAAGTTTTATAGTGTTAATAAAAGCTTTCATATCATCAGTTCTATATTTATATAATAGGATTCAGAATTTATGAGAATACTCGAGATGGAAGTATGACATAATAACTTAACATTTTACAGGCCGAATTCATATCGAGATATATTTTAAGTTAGTTTTTTGCATGTCTTGCCTTCTAATGCTTTAGTTAAGGTATGTTAGTAATTTAATTGTGGAAAAAAATTTTCTTTTATGATTTTCATGATGTTCCCAATTGGAAACATTGTCCACTTCTGACTATACACTGGATTCACAGATTGAGTAGAATGATGTATATAATAAATATTAAATAATAAGAAAAATAATTAGAATGAATTTAAAATGGAAGGACAGCCATAATATGGAACCATTGATTCATCAAGAAATGCTCTCCGTAGAGGAAATTATTTCTTCGCAGTATAACGGCAACAGTCCATTGTTCCCAATTGGAAACATCAATAATTAATAAATTATTCCAGGTTCTGATTATTAATGTCGAATTTCATATTTTTTAAATAAATTAAAGTTGTTTTAAGTATATTAATCGAATTTTAGAAGCATTAGATTTTTTTTACATTTATGTGAATTTTTAATTTGTGCTCTATAGAAAATGATGAAAAGGGTAATTTTTATGATTTTTTATACATTTTTCTATTGATCATAGAAATATAGCTTCCATTTAAAAAAATCAATTAGACGTTTTACTACAATTGCTAATATTTTTGTATCAATATTGATGAAATCTAATTTTAAATAATTTTATTAATATTATGTTCCCTATTGGGAGCAATGGACAGTGATAGGTTAAGCAGTCAGATCGCTTTAATGTTTGCAATGTTAGAACACCACTTGAGGTTCAATGTAATTTTTCATTTTGAAATCAGATACCACCATGGCATTGCAAGCACACCAGTATAAAATAAATATACAGTCGAACTTCGGTAACTCGACTCCCTATAAGTCGAATAATCCGCTAACTCGAACTTTTAATCAAGTCCCAAATCATTTCTATACTTTTCTTTAAAAAAACTGTCTCGATAACTCAAAG
>CM063508.1:45678344-45680844 GCA_032207245.1 Pardosa pseudoannulata
CGATCCAACAGATTTATTGTCCCTTAGGGATGAGTCCGCAAGGTTTGTTTTCTAACAATAGGGCTCATGACTGTCACTTACTTTCATCAGTAAAAGTCCGTAGTTTTCATGTCAACAATTTGGTTGAATGGCTGACTGAGATCACTATTTTCAAGGTCTTTCAACTTTTGAGTGATTTTGGTATTAAATTGTGTCTCTTCTTAGAGCTGTAATTTTCAATTAAATGAACTGTTGTTAAATCTCATTTTAATACCTCCAATCTTTTGAACGTTTAACATCACACTTTAAGTTAATAAACAGGATCATCCAACTTTCCGTAATATCTTTAGGTTTTCATAAACTATTGTATTTCACTTGTATTTCTGGAAACGATCCAACAGATTTATTGTCCCCGAGGGATGAGTCCGCAAGGTTTGTTCTCTAACAATAGCGCTCATGACTGTCACTTACTTTCATCAGTAAAAGTCCGTAGTTTTCATGTCAACAATTTGGTTGAATGGCTGATTGAGATCACCGTTTTCAATGTCTTTCAACTTTTGAGTGACTTTCCTATTAAATTGTATCCCTTCTTAGAGTTGTTATTTTAAATGAACTGCTGTTAGATCTCATTTTAATACCTCCAATCTTTTGAAGGTTTAACTTCACACTTTAAGTCAATAAACAGGATCACCCAACTTTTCGTACTATCTTTAGAATTTAAAAGATAAAGAGACTCGGAATCCTTTAAAAATATTTTTTGGTTATTATTAAATTCTTTGCATAACCTAAATTCATATTGTAACATATGTGAAATTTAAGAACCAACGAAAAAAGTGTCCTGTGCAGATTGTTAAAACATTTGAATATTTAAAAAGTTGAGAAATTTTAAAAATCTTTTTCCTTATTCCACTTAATATTTTACCATTTTTTATTATATTAACAAAAAATTTTAATTTTAGCGACTAAAATTTGTATTGAAGTATTAGTTGCTGGTAGAAAAATGAAACGTCATTATGTGTAAAATTAAAAACGGAATGAGGAAAAAGATTTTTAAAATTGAGGGATTTTAAAAATCTTTTTCCTCATTCCATTTTTAATATTTTACCGTTTTTGTTATATTCACAAAATAATTTTTTTATAATTTTAGCGACAAAAATTTGTATTGAAGTATTAGTTGTTGATAGAAAAATAAAACGTCAATTTATGTGTAAAATCAACTAAATACATGGCTTCCATTATATTTTTAACTTAACATCTTGCAATAAATGTATATTGTAAAATTCCTTCCTAAATCTGTTAGACAGACATTTGTGAACATATCTAAAAAAGTAAGCATTTTATTAATACCTGTTTGACCTTTAGTATTTTGAATACAGCTATGTATACAAAATATACATATTGAGATAAATCAATTCAATGCTTTTAAATTGAATTAAATATATAAAAGATAATTGAATATTTTATGATTTTAAATATATTTTTAATGCATTTACTCCTAACAACAAACTTTTTTTTAGAAATTAAGCTTTTTATTAAATTAATAACATATTTCATAAAATTAATCAAAGCAGAATTATAGTTAAAAAATAGGTACGATGCAAAGCATATTGGAAAATATACAGTTATATCTTTATCATACTTATTTAAAATTATTTTTTAGGTATTTCTAGTTTATTATAAATGTATAAATAATAAAATTTAATATTATTAGCTGGAATTCTTAGAACATTAATATCATCATAAATATTCACAGAACTTTATTTTAAATGTATCCAGCAGCATATTTAAATGTTTTCGTAAGTAGTTATCTTCTTATAGAGTTCTTTTTAAAGTTCATTAATTGACACAAATGAAATATCAAAGGCGAATTAAACAAACTACTTCAAGAGGCTCAAACATGATAAAAATGCTTTTCTTTATGTATTTCTGGTTATTTATATTGTGTTAAAATTTGTCACAACATACTAGACGTGCCAGAGAATATTTTAATAAAAAATTTGAATAATTGATATTTTCGTCAAAATCAGGATATTGAATTCACTTATCTGCTTCCTGGAAATGGGCTGTACACACATAGCGATCAGTATCTTATACTGATAGAACAGAGAAGGCAACTTTAACAAAGTATAATTTACTAAAAAGTTGTCTAAATTTTACTTTTAAAATAATAACTTTTACACACAAAGAATGGTTGGTGTAAATAACTTCTGTCTTAAGCTTTAGAGGCAACTTTAACAAAGTATAATTTACCAAAAACTTGTCTAAATCTTACTTTTAAAATAATACCTTTCACACACTAAAAATGGTCAGTTTGAATGACTTTCTGTCTTAAGCTTTACAAGACAAATTTAATAAAGTATAACTTACTAAGCCAAACTTGTCTAAATTTTACTTTTATACCTTTCACACTCTAAAAATTGTTAGTTTGAATGATTTTCTGTCTTAATCTTTACAAGGCAACTTTATCAAAGTATAAGTTACAAAACCAAACTTGTCTAAATTTTACTGTTAAAGTAATACC
>CM063508.1:45685844-45715844 GCA_032207245.1 Pardosa pseudoannulata
TGCAGGTTATTGTTCATAATGCCGTTTGTCCCTGTCCTGAAAATAACATTCCATATATGAAATCTCTCCAAATTATAAGCAAAACGCTTGGAATTGTTTATGCAAACACCTTCATTTCTCCACAAATATTCGTACTCTTCTAAAAAATGAGCATAAATTATTATAGTATCCCAATCATGTTCTACATTCAACGTCTTTTCAGACATTCGTTTCTACAGGATTATCCAAAACACATTCGTTTTTCCTAAGTTGCTTGATGGTCCCGTATGGGGTTTCAGGAAAACATCATAGCGGATATATATGACCATGCTCTTTATAAGTCTTAAGTTTCAGGATAATTTCTCATGTATTTTTCCAGATATTCAAAAAAAGTCTAAAACTGAAAGAACTGGTCATCATTGGACATATAATATATATATAGCGTTTAAGGTTAATATTCTATACAATTCTATGCTTTTCTCATGTAAAAGGACACATATTTCTCATTAGCTAACCAAGCTACATTGACATTCTTGAGCAGTAGGCCAAAAATAACTTCTACATGACTGCTGCTCTTATAATGGTGCTATGTTAGTTTAAATTAGAAAATCGACCTTGAAGAGTTTCGGTTTTTACTAAGTAACGTAATGTATAATTAGAGGATCATTAATAACCTGTTTAACTCTAGGAGAGAAAAGCTATATTAGGAGAGAAGTTAGACATCAGCGGTACGATATCTAAAACAACAATCATCCCATTTGTTTTGGACGAGACAGTTGAATTTCTGCCTTAAAGCAATTAATAAACGAAGTGATAAAACAGCTTTCATGACGGCATGACTGAAGTGTTCTCTTTTGATTACAATATTACGAATTTTCTATTTTGAGTGCATTCCTGCATGCACGCTGAATATTATTTTAGTAAACCTGTTCGTATTCTATCCAATATTTATTACTATTTAACTCTGAGTGCAGGGTATTGTGCCCAATGCCGTTTGCCACTCTCCTGAAAATAACATTCCATATATGAAATCTCTGCAAATTATAAGCAAAACGTTTGGAATTGTTAATACAAACACCTTCATTTCTCCACAAATATTCGTACTCTTCTCAAAAATGAGCACAAATTATTACAGTATCCTAATCATGTTCTACATTCAACGTCTTTTCAGACATTCGTTTCTACAGGATTATCCAAAACACATTCGTTTTTCCTAAGTTGCTTGATGGTCCCGTATGGGGTTTCAGGAAAACATCATAGCGGATATATATGACGATGCTCTTTATACGCTTTAAGTTTCAGAATAATTTCTCATGTATTTGTCTAGGTATTAAAAAAAACTGCAAGGACCGGTCATCATTGGACTTTAATATATATAGCGTTTATAATTAATATTCAATAGCATTCATCTGAACTTTTCTCATGTAAAAGGACACATTTTTCTCATTAGCTAATCACGCTACATTGACATTCTTGAGCAGTAGGCCATAAATAACTTCCACATGAATGCTGCTCTCATAATGGTGCTATGTTAGTTTAAATTAGAAAATCGACCTTGAAGAGTTTTGGTTTTTACTGAGTAACGTAATGTATCATTAGAGGATCATTAATAACCTATTTAACTGTAGGATAGAAAAGCTGTATTAGGAAAGAAGTTAGACATCTATATATGGAGATCTAAAATAACAATCATCCCATTTGTTTTGGACAAGACAGTTGAATTTCTGCCTTAAAGTAATTAATAAACGAAGTGATGAAACAGATTTCGTGATGACATGGATTTACTGAAGTGTTCTCTTTTGATTACAATATTACGAATTTTCTATTTTGAGTGCATTCCTGCATGCACGCTGAATATTATTTTAGTAAACCTGTTCGTATTCCATCCAATATTTATTACTATTTAACTCTGAGTGCAGGGTATTGTGCCCAATGCCGTTTGCCACTCTCCTGAAAATAACATTCCATATATGAAATCTCTGCAAATTATAAGCAAAACGTTTGGAATTGTTAATACAAACACCTTCATTTCTCCACAAATATTCGTACTCTTCTCAAAAATGAGCACAAATTATTACTTCCCTAATCATGTTCTACATTCAACGTCTTTTCAGACATTCGTTTCTACAGGATTATCCCAAACACATTCGTTTTTCCTAAGTTGCTTGATGGTCTCGTATGGGGTTTCAGGAAAATATCATAGCGGATATATATGACGATGCTCTTTATACGCTTTAAGTTTCAGAATAATTTCTCATGTATTTGTCTAGATTCAACGAAACGTCTAATGAATGACCGATCATGACTGCTGCTCTTATAATGCTGCTATGTTAGTTTAAATTAGAAAATCGACCTTCAAGAGTTTTGGTTTTTACTGAGTAACGTAATGTATCATTAGCGGATCATTAATAACCTATTTAAATGTATAACAGAAAAGCTGTATTGGGAAAGAAGTTAGACATAATCTAAAATAACAATCATCCTATTTGTTTTGGACAAGACAGTTGAATTTCTGCCTTAAAGCAATTAATAAACCAAGTGATAAAACAGCTTTCATGACGACATGGGTTTACTGAAGTGTTCTCTGTTGATTACAATACTATGAATTTTCTATTTGAGTGCATTCCTGCATGCAAGCTGAATATTATTTTAGTAACCTGTTCGTATTCTATCCAATATTATTACTATTTAACTCTGAGTGCAGGGTATTGTGCCCAATGCCGTTTGTCACTCTTCTGAAAATAACATTCCAATATAGGAAATCTCTGCAAATTATAAGCAAAACGTTTAGAATAGTTTATACAAACACCTTCATTTCTCCATAAATATTCGTACTCTTCTCAAAAATGAGCATAAATTATTACCGTATCCTAATCATGTTCTACATTCAACGTCTTTTCAGATGTTCTTTTCTACACCATTATCCCAAACACATTCGTTTCCCTAAGTTACATGATGGTCCGTATGGGGTTTCAGGAAAACATCATAGCGGAAAATATGCCCATGCTCTTTATACGCCTTAACTCAGGATAATTTCTCTTGTAATTTTCTAGATATAAAATAAGTCTAAAACTGCAAGTACCGGTCATCATTGGGCATATAATATATATAGCGTTTAAAGTTAATATTCAATAGCATTCATCTGAACTTTTCTCATGTAAAAGGACACATATTTCTCATTAGCTAATCACGCTACATTGACATTCTTGAGCAGTAGGCCATAAATAACTTCCACACGATTGCTACTCTTATAATGGTGTTAGTTTAAATTAGAAAATCGACCTTCAAGAGTTTTGGTTTTTACTGAGTAACGTAATGTATCATTAGCGGATCATTAATAACCTATTTAAATGTATAACAGAAAAGCTGTATTGGGAAAGAAGTTAGACATCAGCGGAGATCTAAAATAACAATCCTCCTATTTGTTTTGGACAAGACAGTTGAATTTCTGCCTTAAAGCATTCAATTAATAAACGAAGTGATAAAACAGCTTTCATAACAACATGGGTTTACTGAAGTGTTCTCTGTTGATTACAATAAGGAAATAACAAAATGTGCACTTCTTTGTACGCCAATTAAATTATAAAAATTTTATTATTTTGTATGATGCGTCATTAGAATTATCATTTGTCCATTTTCTTCAAGGTGCAAATGCAATTTAGTCTCTGAAAGTAAAGGTGGTGTCTGATTTGAGCTCAAATAATGCTATTTAGGGGCAGTCTGTAGTGTTTATATTAGCTAAACAGATATTTCATTATAAACTAAAATTTTTCTCAAATATAAGTTTATTACTTCCTAACACTGTGTAAAAGAAGTGTTTTACGCAGTGCTAGTAATAAACAGTAAAAATTTAAAATTATATTATGTAAATCATAGAGTTTTGTTATTTTTTTCTGAAAATTAACTTTATAAGCATTGTTTCAACTCTTTATAAAAAGAGTTGTTACACATGCATACCATATTTATGTTTTGTATTACTGTATATGGTAGCATCAATTTTGAATGATTTGCATTGAGGTTTTCTTTACAGGGAGGAAAAAATTGAGGTATACAACTTGATGTTACATCAGTCTTTAACACAAAATGTCACCCTTCTACGGCTAATTATTTTTGAGTTACGTTTAGCAGCATTAATTTTAGTTATTTTGAAATTTCTAGTTATATAAATTGCTGAATGCGAGAACAGGCGAGATACACAGTAAGATACTATAACAGTCTTAGATACCGCAGTAGCTCAGTCGGCAAAGGCAGTGGTCTCGTAGCTGAAAGGTTGCGAGTTCGGGGCTCGAGCTGACTTAAGATCCGCCGTGTTCGTTGAAGGTGACTGGGGTAAGTAAAATATGTTCGTGGTCAAAATGTCCTCGAAGTTCAGTACCGGAGTTCGTGGGTTCGAATCCCACAGTCGCATGGATGTTTGTAGCCGTTCGGAATCGACTTTAAGCTGTAGGTCCCAGTCTCATTAGCCTTCGTGTTGCAAATAGTAAACCGTAGCACTCAAAACCAAACCAAACCAAACCTCCAAGTTCTCAAATAATACCTCTAAAGGTGGCAGGCCAAGCCTGGAGGTCTTCTGTCTGGTCCTTGCTTCTAAATTACGAGGACCCAGCTGGGGTAACGTTACTCGAGTCCGTAGAATTCCTTAAGCTACACGGGCTCTTTGGGTAGTGCTAAATGGATAGCAGCTTCACAGTCATGTATTGGCATAAAGGTATATGTGCCTGTATTGCTAGCTGCAAACAAAGTCTTTAATACTAGAATCGCCATATATCCTGTGAACTTAGATCAATTGTAAATCTTTCAGTGGGTTGGTTGGGAAGCGGGGTTCTTCAAGTTTTAAGAATAAAATCTATCATTACGACTACAAAAGGGATAGTCGTTATTCAATCATGCGAGACAAAAACGTACGTACATACTTTCCGAAACAGCAATTAGTAAAAATGCGCTCACGAATGGCGTTATCTTTATACGAATATATAGTTTTATATCAAGATTAAGAAGAAATAATCGAAGTTAAATTTTAAGAATTGATTGTACTAAATTTTGGCATTATATATATAAAAAAAATATATATATAAAACTGAGCCACTTGCCGGAGACAGCTGGAGTGTTGAATGGACAGAAAATTTACATCTATTGCAGAGAAATTTTGTGGCTGGGAAAGTAGATTTTAAAGAATTACAATGTTAGGGAGGAGGTTTTTAAAGAGATATTAAAGTGAAATAATTTTTATGTATTATATATATATATATATATATGTAATATTAAAATACCTTATTTAGGTATTTTAATATTAATTTAATAACTTTTGTTCATTAAGTAAGTTCAGGGTTTTTCGGTAATTCCGACTTTTCCCTCCAGACACGCTATAGACTTAATTCAGCCTCTGTCTGTACTACTTTAGCCAATAGTTAGTGCTTTCTCTTTAAACATATGTATTTTATATCACGTGATCAATTGTGCTTAGGGATTATTCGTAGTCTTTTAAACTTAGGAATCCCTACTTGAAAAGTGTATGTGAGGGATGACAGGGTCTAGGTGCACGATGCTGTAAAATGTTTGCCTGTTGTATGGAATTCATGTTTCTTACCAGAAATAAACTGTGTTGTGATTTGGAATGAGTCTCGCCCATATTGCATATATATACACGCACACACACATATATGTGTGTGTTATCGATTTATTATTTATACATACATTATTTACATTTTAGCACAAAGATTTTACTTGACAGTTGATCGACCTGCAGCAAACATTTTAGATGTCGACGGACTGTCCAGTGTAAACTTTATGATGTTAGAATAAGCAGGAGAAAACTGAGAGAAAGAAAATTATAACCTCCTTCATTGAAATAAAAGATTACGCATTCTGTTATTAACCTGCACTGTCGAAAAATAAAAATAACTTTACTAATGTTTTGAAATGACATATTGCAAAAGTCCTTGTAATTTTGGAGACAGTTACGATACCACACCGTCTGTTTTACCCTTTTAAACGTTTCGGTTATCAGTAAAGCTATTACTTTATGAGTTTTGAGTAAAGAGATAAAAGCGACCTTTAAGAGTGGAATAAAGCTTCCTATTAAGTTGCCGTCCAACACTGTTTGCTCAATCCTTTTTTTTTGTATATATGTAATAACATGTCATCAGATATGGATATTTGCACAAGAAATGCATAATTTTCTAATGTGGTAAACACGGTTTTATTATCTTTTAAGAAAACTCAGTGGATTTTCTTTAGGTTAAAGAATAATAAGTTTTAATTTTTTATTTTAAGTAATCCATGAATTTTTAGGGAAATTTTAGTGCGAATGTGTGTGAATACATACATGCACGCACGAAATATTCCGGTTTTAACTCAAATAATGCACTAATATGTATATAATTTTATCCCAATTTCTTTGTTATACGCATATTTTCCGATTTTATCATGCGCGCAAGACATTATTGTTTTTTGCTTTTACAATCATATGTATTTTTGAATGTAATATTTTAACCTTAATTAATAAATTTAAAACTTAGTTTTTTAAAAATATGTAAACTACAGTAATTATTTTACATCTAAAAGTAGTTTGATTTTAATTGTTTATATAATACATTTGTTTTGACACTTGTAATACATTAAACTTTTTCACATTTTCGACAAGTTCAAAAATATCCTAACCCCTTCATATATAACTAGCCTATAGCCGGTCATATGACGGGTCCAGTAAAATTTTTAATTTTCCAGAATTGTAAAGTACCCTATGACGTAAGTTAAAAAATGGTTTGTTTTTTGGCTGAGAATTATCTTGCAACAAAAAATAATCCATGATTAAATTTAAAACTATTACATATGTACCAAATCTATTATTTAAGCCTAATATAAAAAAAATTATTTAAGTAAATTCTAAGTTCAGTGATAAAACGTATAAAAATAATGCAGACGATATTCAAATAATTTAAAATAAGAAAAGATTAAATGAGCCGGTTAGAGGAATGACGTCATAATGTTAGAAAAAACGTAGTTTTTACCTATTTATTGTGATAAGTAGATAAATTTAATCATCTGATCTTAAAATGGGGCTTGATATAATGATATTAAAAGCTCGAAAAGGAATTTCGAACGTTTTAAAGACGACAGTATTTTTCGCTGTCTGTTGTGATATTGGTATAAATCATATTTATACCAATTTATTTTAGAATCGAATCGATAGTTTAGTAGAAGATAAACTTGACTAGCTTTGAATTTTGATAACCCTAACTCATCACGAATCCAATGTAAATGCTTCTATCTATTCCAGGTCCAACAGCTTCAAAAATTCGAGGACAGACGCACAGATAACTTAGGCTATTATTATATAGAGGATAAATTTGCCTTAATAAACAACTAAATTATTTCTCTCAATTCTACATCATAATAAAAGAAAAGCTTTTAAAGTTTTCTATAATCACTTATTTGAATTGTTAATGATTTTGAATATTTTTATTAATGCTCTTTCATACTGGCTGTCATCATCTGTTTTGTATTTCTATTTACAGGAAACAATGTTTAATCCGTTTCCGTTAAATAATGTGATATCCATATCGAAATCTACGTAAGTTTTTTTTTTTATCAAGTATCATATGCTTTGCCAACATTCTGACATATATAACATACACATTAAAAATACAGCTGGATTTTGTTTTATAATGATTTATTTTCAAGGAACATATAAATTCTCTCTAAAAAGACCCAGCATTGTAAATTACGACACTGCAGCTAAAGAATTGTGCTAACCGCAAGGGCTAAGTCTACAGTGTATCTATTTTTAGAGAAAGGGCTGTTTTCTTCTGTACTTCACAAAAATGGCTTCCATATGTCTACGTCACATGAAAGAAACGAGAAAAATCCCATGCTTATTGCCACCAGTATTTTTTAGAGATGAGACAAACCAAACGCTACTGAGAAAACATTTACTCTTAAATTAATTATAGCAAATCTAAGGTAGGCAACTTATTTTATTTCTGACTTTTCGTCTTTAATATTGTTTAGAATTAAAAAAAAACACATTGTGTACTTAAGCATAGATCAAAAACACATTCACTGACATTAAATTAATATTAGCGGATTAATTTATTTAACACATTGACTGCCAGACGCATTTTCGATGGTTTGCCCAAGTGAACTTTTCATTATGCGATACATATTATGCTGAAATATTATTATGCCATGTCGTATATGCACTCAAGCAAAAGGACTTATAAAAACGCTTTATTTCTGTCCAACCTGTAAAGAGAAGCCAGCTCTTTATGTGGAAGATTGTTTTAAGAAGTTCCATGAACAATAAAATATTTATGTCTCGAATTTGAACTAATTTTTATAATTATATTTTTGTTCTTTTTTTAATAAATTTTCTGTTTATGCAATCTAGAATTTCTATCCATTCCAGGTCATACCGCTTCAAAAATTCGAGGACAGATAACTAAGGCTATTATTATATAAATGATAAATTTGCCTTAATGAACAACTAAATTATTTTTCCCAATTTAATTCTACATCATAATAAAAGAAAAGCTCTCAAAGTTTTCTATAATCACATATTTGAATTGCAATGAATTTGGATATTTTTGTTGATGCTCTTTCATACTGGTTGTCATCATCTGTTTTGTATTTCTATTTACAGGAAACAATGTTTCACTCGTTTCTGTTGAATATTTTGGTATCCATATCGAAATCTAGGTAAGTTTTTTTTTATATCAAGTATCATATGCTTTGCAACATTCTGACATACATAACGGACACATTAAAAATGCAGCTAGATTTGTTTTTATATTTCAATGCTTTATTTTCAAGGAACATATAAATTCTATCAAAAAAGACCCATCATTGTAAATTACGACACTGCGCCTAAAGAATTGTGCTAACCGCAAGGGCTAAGTCTACAGTATATCTATTTTTAGAGAAAGGGATGTTTTCTTCTGTACTTCACAAAAATGGCTTCCATATGTCCACGACACATGAAAGAAACGCCAAAAATCCCGTGCTTATTGCCACCAGTATTTTTTCGAGCTGAGACAAACCAAACGCTACCAAGGGAACATTTGCTCTTCAAATAATTATAGCAAATCTAAGGTAGGCAACTCATTTTATTTCTCACTTTTCGTCTTTAACATTGTTTAGAATTAAAAAAAAAACACATTGTGTACTTAAGCATAGATCAAAAACACATTCACTGACGTTAAATTAATATTAGCGGATTAATTTATTTAACACATTGACTGCCAGACGCATTTTCGATGGTTTGCCCAAGTTCCCGACGTGAACTTTTCATTATGCGATACATATGCTGAAATATTATTATGCCATATCGTATATGCACTCAAGCAAAAGGACTTATAAAATCGCTTTATTTCTGTCCAACCTGTAAAGAGAAGCCAGCTCTTTATGTGGAAGATTGTTTTAAGAAGTTCCATGAACAATAAAATATTATTTTATGTCTCGAATTTGAACTAATTTTTATAATTATATTTTTGTTCGTTTTTTAATTAATTTTCTGTTTATGCAATCCAGCATTTCTATCCATTCCAGGTCGAACCGCTTCAAAAATTCGAGGACAGATAACTTAGTCTATTATTATATAGATGATAAATTTGCCTTAATAAACAACTAAATTATTTTTGCTAATTTAATTCTACATCATGATAAAAGAAAAGCTCTTAAAGTTTTCTATTATCACATATTTGAATTGTCAATGAATTTGCATATTTTTATTAATGCTCTTTCATACTGGCTGTCATCATCTGTTTTGTATTTCTATTTACAGGAAACAATGTTTCACTCGTTTCAGTTGAATATTTTGGTATCCATATCGAAATCTAGGTAAGGTTTTTTTTATATCAAGTATCATATGCTTTGCAACATTCTGACATACATAACGTACACATGATTTGTTTGTTTTTATCTCAATGGTTTATTTTCAAGGAACATATACGTTCTCTCTACAAAGACCCATCATTGGAAGTTACGACACTGCGCCTAAAGAATTGTGATAACCGCAATGGCTAAATCTACAGTGCATCTATTTTTGGAGGGCTGTTTTCTTCTGTACTTCCCAAAAATGGCTTCCATATGTCCACGTCACATGAAAGAAACGCGAAAAATCCCGTGCTCATTGCCCCAGTATTTTTTCGAGCTGAGACAAACCAAGCGCTACTAAGGGAACATTTACTCTTAAAATAATTATAGCAAATCTAAGGTAGGTAACTCGTTTTATTTCTGACTTTTCGTCTTTAATATTGTTTAGAATTAAACAAAAAACACACTATGTACTTAAGCATAGATCAAAAACACATTCACTAACGTTAAATTAATATTAGCGAATTAATTTATTTAACACATTGACTGCCAGACGCATTTTCGATGGTTTGCCCAAGTGAACTTTTCATTATGCGATACATATTATGCTGAAATATTATTATGCCATGTCGTATATGCACTCAAGCAAAAGGACTTATAAAAACGCTTTATTTTTGTCCAACCTGTAAAGAGAAACCAGCTTTTTATGTGGAAGATTGTTTTAAGAAGTTCCACGAACAATAAAATATTATTTTATGTCGAATTTGAACTAATTTTTATAATTATATTTTTGTTCGTTTTTTAATAAATTTTCTGTTTATGCAATCCAGCATTTCTATCCATTCCGGGTCGAACCGCTTCAAAAATTCGAGGACAGATAACTAAGGCTATTATTATATAGATGATAAATTTGCGTTAATAAACAACTAAATTATTTTTGCTAATTCAATTCTAATCATAATAAAAGAAAAGCTCTTAAAGTTTTCTATAATCACATATTTGAGTTGTCAATGAATTTGCATATTTTTATTGATGCTCTTTCATATTGGCTGTCATCATCTGTTTTGTATTTCTATTTGCAAGAAACAATGCTTCACTCTTTTCCGCTGAATATTTTGGTATCCATATTGAAATCTAGGTAAGTTTTTTTATATCAAGTATCATATGCTTTGCAACATTCTGACATACATAACCTACACATTAAAATGCAGCTAGATTTGTTTGTTTCATCTCAATGGTTTATTTTAAAGGAACATATAAATTCTCTCTAAAAAAACCCAGCACTGTAAATTACGACACTGCACCTAAAGAATTGTGCTGACCGCAAGGGCTAAGTCTACAGTGCATCTATTTTTAGAGAAAGGGCTGTTTTCTTCTGTACTTCTCAAAAATACCTTCCATATGTCCACGTCACATGAAATAAACGCGAAAAATCCCGTGCTTATTGCCCCAGTATTTTTTTGGGCTGAGACAAACCAAACGCTGCTAAGGGAACATTTACTCTTAAAGTAATTATAGCAAATATACAGAACGTAACTCTTTTTATTTCTACTATTTCGTCTTCAGTATTGCTTAGATTTTTTCTTAAACACATTGTGTGCTTAAGTATAGCTCAAAAAGTCATTAACTGACGCTGCATTAATATTAGCGGATTATTTAATTTAATTAGAAAAAACGATAACAGATGGCGTTTCTTTACCCATTTTACTGACGTTAAGTTCAAACACTGGAACATCGATTTCTACTATATAAATTTACCAGTTTTCTGTATACATTTCCACTTATGGAACTACCTCGAATTTGGGGCTTAAAACATTGTGTGCGGGTACATTTCTTAGTGGAATTGTACCAGGAGCGGGCGTTTTGCGCGTAAATTTACTTATTCAGTTAAATCTCAATAGATCGGAAATTATTTAATTTTTTAACCAACTTTTCTTATTTTATGTTGAAATATATAAGCAAATATGTACACAGAAATATATAAATAAAAACCATAAGATTTTTGTAAACAAAAAATATTTTTTTGTAGATAAATTTAAAATAGTATCTTAAATATGAAAAACTAAATAGAAATAGTAGTAGATAGTTTTAATTTTTTCGAATTCTGTTATATATAAACATTTTAACTTGTAGCTAGAAATAATATAGTATAAAAGTTTTTTTTCCTAACACAGCTGGCAATACAGGCACTGTATGCCCTTATGCCAACACAAGGCAACACTTCACAAACATCACCCGAAGAGCACGAGTAGCTTAAGGTATTCTAAGTAATCGAGTAATATTACCCCAAAGAGGTTCTCATAATTTAGAAGGAGGGCCCAAGCAGAAGACACCCAGGCTTGGGGTGCCACCATCAGAGGTATTGTTGCGTCACCCTCAAACTCCTTGAGAGGTAAGTTTTTCTGTTAGGGAATGGCAGTAGTTGTGAGAACCAAAAATGGTTGTTTTTGAATAACGTATGAGAAGAAAATGTGTTTTTGTTTGCGTTGTGTAATGCCGTTTTTTCTTAAAATATATGTGTTATTGTCATCATTTGCCGTTCTCATCTCTTAACAAGACTGCCCGCATCTATTTTTTCTTAGTAAATACTAATAGAAACTACATTTCTGGCGCCCCCGAAATTTGAGGAAGTTCCTGGAACTTCTTGCTAACCTAGTAAGACTTGTAACAAAAGGTGTGGATAGTACTTTTTACTTGCGCGGTATTTAGAGCTGTCCATCTAGAACTAATACCTTCACTTAGTACAAATGACTTTATTCAAGCTATGCGTAGGTTTATTGCTAGGAGAGGTCGAATTTCTGTGATGTATTCTGACAATGGTACTAATTTTACAGGATTAAATAATGCTTTGAAACAATTAGATTGGGCTACAATTGAAACTGAATTTAGAACTAAAGAAATTCGTTGGGAGTTAAACCCACCCGCCTCTCCATGGTGGGGAAGCTTCTGGGAACGTTTGATTGGAATTTTGAAAGATCTTTTAAGAAAAAATCTTGGACGCTACTGCTTGTCTTACGAGGAATTGCTTACTCTCGTCTGCGAGTGCGAATCTATTATGAATAGCAGACCATTAACTTACATATCCGAGGAGCAAGAGCTGAAAACCTTGACTCCCTCTATGTTTCTTCAGGATATTCCTCCAAATGATGTCCCCGATTTGGATCAAATCGAAAAAACTAATGTTGTTTTGAGATGGAGATATATTCAGAATGTTCGTGAAAACTTAAAACAAAGGTTTAGAAGGGAGTATCTGGGTTTCCTTCGATCTTCAGTTTCCAAAAGAGAAGATAAATTAAAGGTAGGTGACATAGTATTAATTGGCTCAGATGATACTAAACGGCTGCATTGGATGCTGGGAAAAGTTTTGGAACTCTTCCCAGGGAAAGAGGGAATCATCAGACTTGTTAAATTACGAACTGTTCCCGTGACTCGCTCAGGACGAGAAATAAAACCAGTTAAAAGACTGGATTTATAACCTTTCCAAACAAACATTTGAACTTTCTAATTTGAACTTTAAAATATTGATTTGAATTTATATACCAGTATTTAGAAATATTCGTATTGTATTTGTATTTTTTATATCATTAATTTTATATTTACCGTTTTGAGTTCGCATTCCCAAACTCAAGGTGGGGAGAATGTTTCGTCACGCTCAAACTCCTTGAGAGGTAAATTTCTCTGTTAGGGAATGGCAGTAGTTGTGAGAACCGAAAATGGTTGTTTTTGAATAACGTATGAGAAGAAAATATATTTTTGTTTGCGTTGTGTAATGCCGTTTTTTTTTCTTAAAATATATGTGTTATTGTCATCATTTGCCGTTGTCATCTCTTAACAAGACTGCTCGCATCTATTTTTTCATAGTAAATACTAATAGAAACTACAGGTATCGTTTGAGAACTTAAAGGACATTGTGACCCCGAACGTATTTTATGTGCCCCAGTCACCTTTAACGAACACGGCTGATCTTAGGTCGAACTTGCAACCTTTCTGTTACGAGATCGCTGTCTTTACTATAAAAGTTCTGTTGTGCAAATGCATTCAACTTTATGTAAAAGCTAATCCAGGTAATTGATGTTACTATTCATGATTCAAATAACATGACTTTTCCTGAAACTTTAATATAGACTTAAGAATTAATGTTTAACATCTAAAACTGGAAGTTTTAATTAACAAAAGCCATTATAAAATTAATGTTTCTGTCATACAAGACACCTCTATTGTTCCGTTTAAAGTTATTTTCATAGTTATTTTTTTAAATTTCATTAATACACGTATTACAAAATTTTTATTCCGGTAAATACAATAGAAACAATTAGTTTGAACAGGCGTCGATAATTGAATAATCATCGGTATTACTTTCGATATACTCATAAAGTAGCAGGTCTACCGGATAATTTCGTTATAATACAATTCCCGTTATAATACATTTAGATTCAGAAACTATCCAAAAAGGATTAAATTATCTATTAACGCAAATTTTTATTCTCGTAAATATAATAGATACAATCAATTTGAATAGGCATCGATGATTGAATAATTATCCGAATTAATTTTGTTATACTCATAAAGTAGCAGGTTAATTTAATCGAATTATGATGAATTTAGATTCAGAAACTATCCAAAAAGGATTAAATTATATATTAAGGTAAATTTTTATTCTGTAAATACAATAGATAAAATCAGTTCGAATAGGCATCGATAACTGAATAATTATCTGTATTACTTTTGTTATACTCATAAAGTAGACGGTCTACCGGATAATTTGAGTTATGATAAAATTAGATTCAGAAACTACCCAAAAAAGATTAAATTATCTATTAAGGCAAATTTTTATTCTGGTAAATACAATAGATACAATCAGTTCGAATAGGCATCGATATATGAATAATTAATTATTTGTATTACTTTTGTTATACTCATAAAGTAGCAGATCTACCGGATAATTTCTTCAAGTTATGATAAATTTAAATTCAGAAACTATCCAAAAAGGATTCAATTATCTATTAAGGCATATCTTAATTCACAAATAGAAAAAATTCTCATTATTAAGACTTGAGGTCGCCGTCTAATACTAGAGAAAAAGGTATTGATCTGCGGATAAAATCTGCGAAATCAGCGACTGACATTTTTAGGAATGAGTCCTTGAAAAAGACCAGAGATTGATTCGAGTCTTCTCGAAAAAGAAGTTTTAGTTTAATTTTCAGGCATGTTCGGTTAATCACTACCCTAATCGTCTTTTAATCATAGTATTTCGCAGTAGTGTAAATAATTGGTTGTTGAAAAATCCGCTTTTCTGTACGCAAGAAATATTTTGCTGTAAAACTAGGGACGTGAACTTTCAGTTATAAGGTCATTACACTTTCAAAATTGCTTTGTTTTGTTTTTAACTAATCTGCGTGAAATTTTAATGTGTCATATTTATGTGAAATTGTTTCCACTCTCAAGGGAAAATATTAATAATTTTAAAAAGACATTATTTAATTATTGTTTCAAAATGATCATTACTGAAAATTATTTTCCATATGCATCCTTTTTATGTTTAATAGGGTTATTTTGAAGCAGATACATTTTAGACCCTAGAATAAATCTTTTTCTCCAATTTAGCAGGCGATACAGACATTATTCTAACGCCTTAACAAGGATACGAACATGTTACTCCTTTATTTCACCACCTGGAGAACACTTATAGCTTAAGGTATGCTACAGACGTTGGTAAAATTACCCCCTCTGGGTTCTCGTAATTTAGAAGCAGGGACCAAGCAGAAAACCCCCCGGCTTGGTCTACCACCCCCAGAGGTATTTTGTCATTTGAGGTAACGCTGTCGTATATAGAGAATTGTGAGTTCGAAGCCAGACACGGTCTAAGATTCGCAATGATCGTTAAAGGTGACTGGGGCACGTAAAATAAGTTCATAGTTGCAATGTCCTCCAAGTTCTCAATCAATACCTCTGGGGGGGGTAATCTATGGGTCTTCTGCTTGGTTCTTGCTTCAAAATTAAGAGGAACCACTTGAGAAAAAGTCATACTTTCACCCTTATGGTGCTCGTTAAGAACGAAAGGCATACCCCTTTGCCTTACTACGAGTAGCCTCTGGCTCAATCGTGCTTGATTTGACCAAGTGGCATGAGTCAACAACAACAACGACAGTTCACCCTAGTGTGTCCAGGGGCATGCTGAGAAAATGGCATGAAATGCCATTTTCTCAGCCGGTCTATTTTCTGCACCGGTTTTCTATATCTATTTTCTATACCGGTATTTCAGGCCAGGTATAGTTTTTGTTTTATCAAGACTGATTACGATTTTCAATTGACCAAAAGTCGCATGAGTTTAAATCTAAAGACGAGGTGACCATATACTAGGAAAATGGCGGCTAATAACACATTCTTCTGTAAAAAGATTTTTGAGACTGGCATCCTAGTTACTGAAAATTCTGTTCCAGATCTGCAATAAAATCAGTGCCTTATCATGCTCAAATTTTACGAAAGATAGAGCTCCTCCACATAATTTCCCTCCTATTAAGAACGCTCTTGTTGTTTAGCATTTCAAGACATGTTTAAAGCATTTATTCGGACAAATTGCAGTCAATTGTAGAACGTGTGATATTACGATTCCAAATGATAGCTAAAAATGACAGCAGTGATGTTAAACATGTTTTGTGGTAATAGGTTATTTTTATCTAGAGCATGTGTAATTACTCAAAAAACGCCATTTGGTGGTGAAATATTGAAAAATTATTAATATATATATATATATATATATATATACATATATATATACATATATATATATATATAGATATACATACATATATATATATATACATACATATATATATATACATATATATATATATACATACATATATATATATATATATATATATATATATATATATATATATATATTTACATATATATATATACATATACATATATATATATATATATATATATATATATATATATATATATATATATATATATATATATATATATATATATATATATATATATATATATATATATATATATATATATATATATATATATATATATATATATATATATATATATATATATATATATTGCTGTTACCAGATTGGAAGTTGGCGCGAACAGTCCTAAAAAGACCTATATACATTATTTTCTCTCATTTTTAATCCTACCATAAGCGTTTTCATCGCTAACGAACCGTTAGAACCTTATACAACGAACGCTTGTATACTTTTGCGTTTTTTCTTCTCACATTACATCGCGAAAACTGAGTCATTATAATAGCCTCAACTTCAGAAAACTTTAAGAGTGTGAATAGTCTTACATCACTTAAGATTTAATGAGGTGTTGAGTTTAACACCTGCATGTAACGACGTTCACTCCTTTAAACCATTTTTATGCGTAGTAAGTTTTAAATTATAGCTGTTAAAGCAACATGACATGCAAAAACAACCAGTGTTCTTTTATCCAATTAGTTTATATTTTAAAATAAAATCTTTTTTATTTTCAAGTCAGTTGTATTAGTCTTACTTAAAAAGTGATTTTCACTTTAAATAGAGTGGTCCAATCACAGCTGCCTTATAAAAATTTGAAGGCCGCAGCAGAATTGAAGATGTTACAATTGAAACAAATATTGCACTAATATACTAAACTAACATATAGCCTGTCATATAACGGGATTAGTAAAATTTTCAATTTTCCAGAAATGTAAAGTACCCTATGAGGCAGGTTAAAAAAATGGTTTGTTTTTTGGCTGAGAATTATCTGGTACAAGCTCAATAATTTGTTTAGCTTCATATTTCTCTAAAGTCTCCCGATGCTGTGAATGCAGTTTAGAATAACATTAAATTTAGTTAGTCAAACCGTGTGGTTATGTATAAAACACACACACACCAACGAACGAACTTTTTAATTTTCAAAGATATATAACTTAAATGCTAGAATATTTATTATTCCGTGAAATAGACTCCTAGACTTTTATGAAAAGAATTTGTAGTTAATACCGGTGATGAAATTTTCATTTCAATAAAAAATAGTCGATGGTTGAATTTAAAAGTATCACATATCTACCTAATCTATTATTTAAGCCAAATATAAAAGAAAATTATATACGCAATATCTAAGTTCAGTGATAAAACGTATGAAAATAATGACGACATTTAAATAATTTAAAATAAGAAATGATTAAATGAAATGGTTGAAGGAATGACGTCATAATGCTAGAAAAAATGTTATTTTTACCTATTTATTATGTGACAAATTGATAAATTTAATCGCCTGCTCTTAACCGGAGAACGTAGGGCTTGAAATAATGGCAATAAACGCTTGAAAAGAGGGGAGGAGTGTATTTTCAGCATTTTAAAGATTTGCTTTGAATTTTGATAACACTAACTCATCAAGAATCCAATATGGATGTCCTTATCCATTCCAGGTCCAACCGCTTCATAAATTCGAGAAGAGACGGCATATAACTTAGGCTATCATTTTATAACGGACATAACCAAATTCGATTGGTTTATTTTTATTGTTATGGTTACAGATTATATGGAATAATATATTGTTATTTGGGATATAAATGTTTAGCTGTTCGCTTTGTTAATTTATGAAAAGTACTAATAAATTCTAAGTCTCAAAATGATTTAACAGTTATCGCAGTCTACCTTTTATCGTAGTCTACCTTTTATATGTATATGCATACATACAAGGAAAATTGGGACTAAATCTATAAACTAATGTGGACCAAGGCAGTAAGTGAGGGATTTGGGGGACCTTTAATCTCCCTAAAATTCTAGAAGATCATCTCGTGCAAAGAAAATGTTCCACGTGTGTGTATGGGGCATTTGTTTATCTGTACAAGAACGTGGTAAAAGAAAATTAGAAAGTTTGTCTTTAAAAAGTTCGAAAATATCATGTTTTCTCATATTTTGTTATATTTTCCCTTTTCTCGTTAGGAAGATAACAATGTCATCAAATCTTTTTAATCATTTGTGTTAAAAATGGACAATTGTCATACGTCTTCCATGCCTCGTTAATACCTTTGTTTTACTGAAGTATCATTCACAAATAATTTCTTTCCCCCTTCCCCCCCGGAAATCAAATTCTGGCTACGGTTTTTTTTAAAATCCCAAAGACAGCCTCTTAATATTCAGAAAACTTTCTTTGATAATGACTTCTCATATATATATATACATGTAAGGGAAAATGAAACTAAACCAGTAAACTAATGTAAAAATTTTGTATAAAATCCGCAACACGGTTTCTTAAGAGGTAAACTATCAGGAAAATTTCCGTAATGTGATGGTCCGAACTAAATTTGTAGCCGAAAGCGAGAAAATTCTCAGGGGTTTTCACATCTAAAGTCAAGGGCAAAACCCCCGCTTCTCTTTGCTTTCCTATTTTTAACTCCTACTGACCTCTGGGGCTACAGCTCTTGGGGGTCAAACCAATTAAAATTTTATAGCACCCTATTGACCAATTCAGAACAATAAAGAGATATACGATATCGAAGACAGATTTTTACGTAGATTTTTCACGTTATCTGTTTTCTCAGTTTGTTCCGTCCCTATAATTAAGTGGAAAAAATTACTGTTTAACGTCTTTCTTATGGGAAGTTAAGCACCTGATTACTCCCCTCCTCAGTACGGCATTTTTACAAATTAACAGATGAACGGTTGTCCTTTTTCTTCTGTGTCTGGCGTATTCATCAGGTCTTCGACTTTAAGAGAAAAATAAAAGATTTTGATATGTATTTGCATGGTTTTAGCGCTTCAGTGTGTAACCGACCAGCATATGAGGCTAGTCATGCACCTAAAGAATAATGCAATTTTCTAGTGTGATTGGTGAAAAATTATTTTACCACTTACACACACACACATATATAATATATAATATATTAATATATATATATATATATATATATATATATATATATATATATGTGTTGTGTGTGTATAATATATATATTTATAAATATGTATATTTTATATAATATATATTTATATATATATTTTAAAATATTTTCATATACATACATACATACATATATATATTATATATATATATATATATATTATATATATATATATAATATACATATACATACATACATATATATATACATATATATACTATATATATATATACATATATATACATATATATGTATATATATATTATGTTTATGTATATGTATATATATGTTATATATGTAAAAATGTATATATATATATATGTGTGTGTGTATTATATTTTAAGTATGTGTGTATATATATATATGTATATATTTATAGATAGATTAGATAGATAGATAAAGATAGATAGATAGATAGATAGATAATAGATAGATAATAGATAGATAGATAGATAGATTGTTATACACCAAAATTATTTAACTTTAATATTTCCTTAAAACCTCTTCTCTTCCATTCTAATTCTTTAAAATATGTTTTCATCTAAATATCTTAATCAAAGGAACGCTCTCGACTTAATTATTTCGATCATTTCCCGAAGTTTTCTATCTTATAGATGTAAATTTTTTGTCTATTCAACACGTTTCCCAGCTGTCACCGGCAAATGGCTTAGCGTTTTTCTTGATCTTACACTTAAATTCACTGAGTAAGTGGGAAAAATTCTTTCTGTCTTCGTTCTAGGGTGCATCTATGTTCGGGCAGAGTTATTTTTGTGTCTTCTCTCTTGTCTGTCGTTGAGTAGTAAAGATGTCCATTTTAGCAGCTCGGAAATAATGTTATAATTAGACTTGTGCCGTTCTCTTCAATGTCGGCCAACTCCATTTTTATTACTGTTAGCTGATTAGCTTTCCCCATGTCCAGCTGTTTTATAATAATTGGATTACATATATATATTATGTTTGTGTACATGGTATTAATATGGTAATAATACATTATAGTGCGCAATATCACATTAAATACATTTTTTTCAGGGACCTTTGTATTGGAAATGTATATTGAATACAGGTAGACTTTTGTTATGGAACATAATAAATATTTAATCTACAAATATTTTTTCTATTCTGTATGTTCCTATTCTATAGATACACTACACCTCTCCTTCTACTTATATTATCTATTTATTTAATTATTTATCTATTTATGTTTATGTGTGTGCGTAGTGTATGAGTAGACAAAGAGAATTTATGCACAAAAGTTTACATTTTATCTCATAACGCAATATTACTGCTTGGGAACAAAAGATTGCAAAGCCAAAAAATATTTTGTATTTAAAATGAATTATTATTTTTTAAAGAAATACATTTCTTAGAAATAAAATGGGATGCGACATTTTGAACTTCGAATTGTTCTGAAAAATTAATGAATAGTGTGTTAATATTTCATAAGTAATAACAATAGTTCATTAAATCAAGCAATTCCTGTATTATGAAACGCATACTGTATGTATTAATATTTATGTAGTGTTACAAACGTGTGTATTAATATTTATATATTATAGTCTTCTCATTTATTAAAAAGTAGCATTCGGGGTCAGTCACCCATTTCTCTATTGTGCCATGGGGTGTACCAATATTTATGAATATAGCAATTTCATTATTACACCAGTGAAATTTAATTATTATATTACATTTAATCATTACATTGTATATAATATTCTATTATTACTTTACGCTGTCGTGTATTTGCATAGGACATGTTTGTACATCGTTAAATCATACACATTTTAAAATGTTAATTATATGATGTGGTACAATAATTACCCTTTGCACATTCCTCTGAAGGTTCAAAGTAGAGTTTCGTTTCTCAAGGAGACAGTGTTGTTTGAGTAGAGAGAAAATACTGCCATCTAGCTGTGACTGTCAGCATTAATATTCGTTACATTGATATTGTTTTGGGTTATAATTATATATGTCGTTATAAACGAGAAATATTTTGCGATTACAATAATTACTTTACTCTATGCCAGTTAATAATAAAACAATATTAATAATATTCTTCGCAAACAATAGATATTTATTTCTGTTTCTGTTTGCTTATTTAAAAATGGATTAATTTAACTATTACCATTAAATTTAGTAATAATTCTGTTATTTGAGTTATAAGTGCTAATATCTATCTATCTAATCAGTACACGAAATTTCATGAAGGTATTTGGAACAGTTTATATAAAATCATTAGGTTATGCTGAATCATATGAGCACTGAAAAATTTAAAAGAATTTTTATATACAATAAAAATACTTTTAAATTTTAATTTTAAAGGGACTTTTGAAAAATTAAAAAATTAATAATTTTAAAGACAATTATTACCTTAGAACTAACCATTTTCACAAAAATATATTGATAATGATATGTTAAATTTTCAGATTGCTCTAAATCAAATTAATTGGTTTGGAAAAATTACTGTTGTTTTAAGTGAATGAACATTGCTTCTCCAGTTTAAAGAGGATACTATTTTAAATTATCTCTGAAGAGTCCGATACATTCATTAAAATAAATGACTATCAATCTATGAAGGATTTTTAATATTCTTTTTAATTAATTGCAATAACCGTGAATAGCCACAGAATAGATAGGAAAATTGGATATGAAGAAGGCAAAGATCTTTATCACTCAGCACTTGGTTGACAAAATATAAAATTGATTGTAGAAAAATATTAATTATTCCTAGAAATCTTTAGTATTCAAGTAAGCAAGTAGTATTCCAAGTAACAATATATTAGAACTATTTCGACACTAAGTAAAAAATATTCCAATTCCAAGTAATCTTCTATATGGGAGAGCTTTATTACAGTAATTTTAAAATTACGTACATTATTTACATTACTAGTGATACATAGTTTCCAATTTTAGCTTCCGTGGTGCTTTTACCACGACCAAGAACATTTTAAAAACAAGACATCCGTTTATACATGCATCGCTCACAGAGCCAAAACTCTACAGGGAGAAAAAACGATATAAGCAGGACGCTGGAGCTGCGCGCCCAAAGTATACGGTTACAGTGAAAAAAAGAGGAGTGGCTGGAAATATTTCCAACAATCATTAACATATTGAGCTACTTGCCCTTTTGGAACACAGTTCTAATAGAGTAAACAACGATACTACAATATATTGAATTTCACAGAATACCAAATACCAAATATTGGTTACAGTTCAAATTGCAATATTCCATTATACGATAATTTAGTGCAGAAATAATAAACATTGGGCTTTATGTGAATGAATTGACATAAGAGTTTAGTTGTTACTTTAAATAAATTATCCTGATGCAAATACATGTTATTTATACTTTAATGATTTCAGCTTTAAGACTTTGGTAATGAATCTGTACATTTCTAATAAGCATTTTTTTCTTGTAGAGAATTTTGTGTTTACAATTTAATTTTATATAAATTAGTAAGTAATTTTCCTTAATGTACTATATAGTGAAATATACATGGTATTTATATGAATTTTAATGTCTTAATGTTTTTTTTATTAATCACTTTCTATTTATAGTACTATTTTTTAGCATAACATTTCCCCCTTACGTTACATATTTGCTGTTTGAAAAAAAAAATATTATTTGGTTAATGAATATTGACTTATTTGACTGAATCGAATCCTGCAGTCAAATTGCCAAATACGCAGTCTATCAACCGAATATCACTGAACATATACCAAATATTCGGAGCATTCGTACTTGAAATAAATTGGAAATATATTTTAATATATTCAAATGCAGAATAAACATTCCCATTTTTTTTTCACATACAGTAAATGTAGAAACTACTTTGAAAGGCTGAATAAACATTTTTGTTTTTGTTAAACAAATTGAACGCTTTTCCCTCAACTTTTTATATAAAGGGACTTTTGAAAAAATAAAAAAAATTAATAATTTTAAAGACTTTATTACCTTAAAATGTTAACCATTTTCACAGAAATATATTGCTAATGATATGTTAACTTTTCAGATTAGTCTAGAGAAAATTAATTGGTTTGGAAAATTTACAGTTGTTTTAAGTGAATGAACATTGCTTCTCCAGTTTAAAGAGGATAATATTTTAAATCGTCTCTGAAGAGCCAAATACATTCATTAAGATAGATGACTATCAATCTATGAAAGATTTTTAATATTCTTTTTAATTAATTGCAATAATCGGGAATAACCACAGAATAGATAGGAAAATTGGATATGAAGAAGGCAAAGCTTTATCACTCAGCACTTGGTTGACAGGATTTAAGATTGATTAATATATTGAGCAACTTGCTCTTTTGAAACACAGTTCTAATAGAGTAAACAACGATACTGCAATATATTGAATTACACCGAATACTAAAAACCGAATATTGGTTACAGTTCAAATTTTAATATTTCCATTTTACCATAATTTACTGCAGAAAAAATAAACATTGGGCCTTATGTGAATGAATTGACATAAGAGTTTAGTTGTTACTTTAAATAAATTATCCTGATACAGATAAGTACATGTTATCTCTACTTGAAAATGATTTCAGCTTTATGACTTTGCACTGAATCTGTACATCTCTAATAAACATTTTTCTTGTAGAGAATTTTGTGTTTACAATTTAATTTTATGTAAATTAGTAAGTAATTTTTCTTAATGTACTATATAGTGAAATAAACATGGTATTTATATGAATTTTAATGTCTTAATGTTTTTTTATTAAATTCTTTCTATTTACAGTACTATTTTTTAGCATAACATTTCCCCCTTACATTACAAATTTGCTTTTTGAAAAAAATATTATGCTTAATGAATATTGACTTATTTGACTGAATCGAATCATGCAGTCAAATTACCAAATACGCAGTCTATCAACCGGATATCACTGAAAATTTATCAAATATTCGGAGCATTCCTACTTGAAATAAATTGGAAATATATTATAATATATTCAAATGAAAAATAAACGTTCCCATTTTTTTACACTTAATAAATGTAGAAACTACTTTGAAAGGCTGAATAAACAATTTTTTGTTAAACAAATTGAACGCTTTTCCCCCCAACTTTTTTATTTTTATTTCAAACATTAAGTACGTTTAAACGGAAGAAAAATAATTTAACGGTTATGAAAATTCATCCGCGAGAAGCAACGAAAAAATATTTATGAACCCGAGATTTAAAAAAAAATATTTATTTACATCCCACAATTTGTCTTAAACTTGTCAGACATAATTCCTATCAAGTTCACTGTTCCAAAACCAGCGGGAGTAACGATGCGTGAAGTTGTAATCCCATAATCATAAAAAATGAAAACGCCGTTGTAACTTGTAACAGGTAGGTACGAAACGGATAATCAAATTGAAAACTGTTGTGTTCCCACAGGAATGAAAACAAAAAGTTATAGCGAAAATGATCGTCTTATGCAAATGAGAGAAGAAAAGTATGTATTAACATTCACTTTTACTTTTGCATTTGAATGGGCAGATCCCGTTCGATCACCTCGTGGTCTTGAATGCTTAAATCGATGCCTGTTGGGTAGAGAGTTGACAAAATATCATTTACATGAAAAACGTTTATTTAAATCTTGGCCTTCAAATTGAGCAATATCCTTTACATTACTCTAAAAATAGAGTTTAGATTCAATGTCAGTTCATTAGTTTTTTTTAAATAATTACTGAAACAGAAGTATTTAATAACAAGTTTACATGCATTTTGTTACGAGTAGTTATTACTTGATAATTTTTTAAGCCTCCAATATATTGAAACAATTGTGAGGATGGCTCAAATATTTTAGAATGCATTTTCACGATACCTTTTCCCTTGGTAGAGCTAAGAAAAATTCATAAGCTTTACTTTTAATAGCGTTGCTGTCGAAATCATCAACATCTTCAAGGATACTTTGCAGGATTGTATCTTTTTCGTAAATTAATATACACTCACTTTTGTAAAACAAAATCACTAGAAGCATGAGATTTATATCTACCAGTATCCCTTGCTGCAAATTTCACTTCATCCGTTACTACTTCAGTATTAAAATTCAGCTCCATTTTATAGATAAAGGCAATTTATTTTGCCTATTTTTAAAGGTGTAATGATCTTATAACTTTAATTCTCCAGTTTTGTTCTACAACATACAATACGTGCCCAAGCTTCAAACACCACAGACTGCTTTTAGCCTGCAAAGATTCAAAAAGTAGAGATCCGGTGTCATCTGTAAGCGTAGTCTACGGGAAAAGAGGACGAGAGGACGGAGTCAAGATAACCAAGACGAGAGATTGAAAGTAACAAAGGTACTTGATAACTTGATACTCAGATAACCTGTTGTTGACCATTTTATAGTGTTGGGGCATCTCGGGATTCCTCTATTTTTGTTAAGGCATAGGTGTAACGGAAACTCAAAGATCATGAACAAAGCCTTGGTAACAAACAAATATTCAAAGCACAGAATGAAATTTCAAAAGAATTTCTGAACAGACTGACAGGTGGAAATATTCAAGTGTAAAATAACTCCTGCCGAGCCTAAAATAATCAGATCGAAAGTGATGTCTTAAAAAATGTATTTTACATACATTCACAGCTCAAGGTGAGTGAGCAATAAGGAGATGAGGTGGTTTACGAAAAAATAACTCTTACAACCCCAATCCGTGGCTTTTCTCGTCTCTTTCTGACAAAACTTCCTCTTTTTTTTCTACTACCTGATGTTAGTCAGTCGTCTCTGCCTGATTGGTTAATCCATTCAAGTAGAAACGCCCCGCTAGTTCGAAATTCGCAGCGAGACATCAACATTCTAGTTGGTCCAACCCCTGTCTATCCCTTTCAATCATAAAGGAAGGCTGAAAAGGAAGGAACCGAAACATATTTATTTACTCCAGTAGTGTCATTTTTCCAGACTCGGAGTCGCCTCTGTTATCCAACCAGGCCGACTGCCTATTGTGCTTTGAAAACTGGTGGTCATGACGTCACAGCAGCTTCTTACCCTTTTAGAAAAATTTTGCTTCTCTAACAAAATTTATAAGCCAGAACATGCGTGGTTTACTGACATGCATGATTTCCACCAATAGATGCTTAGTTTAGTGTAGAGTCTACCTATAACTTATTATTATGAGAATGTTTATGTTGACTTTGTATTTCTGTAAACGTTTGTCGTACTTTTTGTGGAACCTATGTTCACTTTTACAAATACATTTTTATACTCATTATATATCTGTGCGCGTGTGTTCTGATAAATACAGGAAATATATACCCATGTTATAGTTAAGATTCCTGCTGAAAATAAAATCTGTTAAAAAATAAAACATTATTTTCTTTATTCGAAATTTTCCCGGTTCTACACAAAAAAGAAAATGGCTGAAAAATTGAAGAGGGAAGATCAGAAGAAAAAAAAAATCTTTGAATAATTATCACACTTGAGAAGGATCATCTATAATTTTTATTCAGGAATATCACTTTACAGGCCTTTTTACACGTCGTCAATAAATCAACCTTGGCAATGTTAAAAAAACGTAAAGGAGTCCATAATAAAGAAAAAAATATATCACTTAATTAATATATACTAACACAGTGAAAAATAAAGTGCTTTAATGAACTGAATATATTTAATCAACTGAATATATTTAATCTCTAGGACAGTAATTTTATAAAAAAACCCAGTTTTGTACGAAATTACCATAATGTAGATAATGAAAAGCTTAACTCTGAGAGGTGGTTAAATTGTTAGTGTACTCTTTTTTGGTAATGGTTTGGCTCGGTTCTAGAATGCACGGGTTCGAATCCCATTGAAGGGAGGTACACTGGTGTGCAAAACTTAAGCAACAGGGGGGGGGGTTGCTCTAACTCCAAGAGAAATCATTTGAGAGACATGAAATTCAGAAATGAGGGAGAGTATTGTGTACGTAAAGGATGATGAAAGCATCGGAGCTGAAAAAGGAATACAATGCGCAGGGACATCGGACTCATGCGTTGATGAGTGACTGGAAAGTGAAGATATCACTCGAAAGGATTGGCCAGCGTACTCCCCTGATTTAAATCCCATCTAACATGCGTGGTTGGTTTGGTTTGGAGTGCTACGGTCTACTTTCTGCAACACGAGGGCTAATGAGACCGGGACCCACAGCTTAAAGCCGATTCCGAACGGCTACTAACATCTATGCCATAGTGGGATTCGAACCCACGAACTCCGGTACCGAAGGCTAGCACCCTAACCAATCGGCCATCGTTCGGCCCGAACATGTGTGGAATGCTTTGGGGAGACGCATTGCAACACGCTTACATCCTCCGGAGAACACCCAACAACTCAAACAAATGTTGATTACGGAATGGGCACTCTTACCACAAGAAATGTTGGACCAGCTGGTTATGAGTATGCGGAGACGGTACGAAGCAACCATTGCAGTTAGGGGAAGGTATATCCCATATTAAGGAATATCTGCTTGTTGTTTTTCCTCTTGGATAGTTAATCATGAGTCACGATACTATGCATTCAATAAAACTTGTTTTTGATTGATTCCATACCGTATGCATGGTCTTCCCTTTTCAGCGTCGATGCTTTCGTCATCCTTTACGTAGATAATACTCTCCCTCATTTCTGAATTTCATGTCAGAGGATTTCTCATGGAGTTATGGCAAAAAACCCACCTGTTGCTTAAGTTTTGCACACCAGTGTATGTTTGTAGCTGTCGAAATCGGCTTTAAGCAGTATTTTCCGGTCTCGTTAGTCATACTGTATCAAAACAATAGACCTAGTGCTCCAACTAATCAAGTTAATTATTTGTTATTTTTACAGTTCTTCTGTAAAAATAACAACTGATAAAATAGCAACTAAAACATAAAAAAGTTTTAAGTTTTTGAGTTTTCTTGAAGTTTTTGAAAGAAAAATTACTTAATATGATTGTAGCCATTTTGTTTATTTATGATAACTGGTTTTATCAAAACAAAATAAGCTTGTAATAAAATTCAGTTGTCAGTAAATAATCGTCTTATTTACGTAATTGCATTTTTTTAGAAATGTTAAACAAAAGTTGAAAGAATTATCAATTTTTCATTTCTTTCAACTTGCAATATGTGGATGCCGTTAAAATTCCAAAATGACTTGTATTATCATTTTACGTTGGTTTTTAAAAATCATTGACTAGAGTTTAGAACTTTTAATTACAATACTCATTATATATAAGTGAAGGATAATAAGAGTAAAAAGTAAAATAGCTATTCATTGAAAATATATGATTAAGTACATTCCTTTAGAAATTAGATATTTCATTTAAAGGCAGTAAGATTATTAGGATAATTTACTATTAAGATATGATAAAATATTCTTTTTTTAGAATTTACGAGTGAAATAACCTAAACATGAAATTGTGCAGAGATGAGGTGTACTATTTTTCTCTTCAGAATAATTGTTTGCTTCCTACACCTTGTTTTCAATTACCTTAATCGGTATGAAAGTTTTATACTCTACTTTTGCTAAATATGTTTTTTTTTGCTTTCAAAAATGCATGAAACACAATTCGAGCTTTAGAAAACTGAATACAGTAGAAATTTTTTCTCCAAATATTGGTGTACTACAAGAATTAACCCTTTCCTAGAGACAAGCAGGAATTCTAAGAGATCTTTCCATAGTACCTTTGAAGTACAGAGCTAACATATTACATAATACATAAGAATAATCTCAACATGTGCAACGATCTCCAATTTATTAATTGAGAACGGAGCATGTAAGAAGCAGACATATCTATCATTTAGTACCTAGTCTGCAAAGTGGATACAGTGGATATTTCACGTTTACCATGCGCAGGATGAAGGTTTGAATTCTGCATTCTCAGTTCCGATTTTCAAATCATGACAACTTGAATGATATTTACGCAGACTCATTCATTTCAGAAATCTGTTTTGAGATGTAGTTTTGTCGTAGTTATGCTAATCGGGTCTTTCTCTCAAAATCATCGGTATCTCAATTTAATTTAATCACTCTCAAAGCTATAGTATTTTGGCATCCTAGTTCCAGGCAACCACGTGAGTTGAAAATCCTTAAACTGTAGAAATTATCACATTTTTTTCTTGTATTGATAATATTGAACGCACTGTGCCATACTTTCAAAGTATACAAAATTATAATTAGCCATTCTTTCCTTTTGTCGTCCAATTTAAAAACACAAGAGAATACAATATTTCCCAGTCAAAGAATCATACAATAAGGACATGCAATGATCTCACATCTTGCTTCGTAACTACTAAATTAAACATCGGTTTACAAACTGATGTCTATAAACAAAAAATATTTATTTTTGAAGTTAATACGGATTT
>CM063508.1:45720844-45723344 GCA_032207245.1 Pardosa pseudoannulata
ATAATTTACCTTAAAACTTCAAGCAAACAAATCGGAAGGCAATTTCTCAGACATTTATGGATGATTCTTTATTTAGAATCTAAATTTTATAATGATACTTTATTTATTATGATAGTATAGAAGTAAATAAAAGATTCACCGTTATCCATTTACATGTTTATCAAAGAGTACACCTATTTTAACAACAGCAGATTTTAAGCTTTTTGAGCCTTTTCTTCAGTAATTGCTTGCTCAAGAAGATGCAGATTACCTAATTAAAGGTGTAAGGTTGTTACGCACTCCAAGATATTTGTTGAGAAAATTCCATACGTACAAAAAACATTTTCGGCCGAGCATTGGATTTCATCAAGTCCAGCCTTAGAAACAAAGCCGAAATCAAGAACTGAGATGGATAAGATATTTAGCATGTGTTTGAAACATGTTGTCAGTTTTCCAAGAGCCAGAAGATCAATGTAGCTACAGTTGAGCAAAGATAACTGTTTAATTTTAATTTCTTAGTCCAAATTATTTCACTTCCTAATGATTAACGGTGGGAGTCAAAGGTTGTTGTTATAGGATAGTGATACATATAATGGGAAGAGTCAACTCGATTCCCCCAAACACAATTGGAACTATCTGTTATGTTAAATGTTAGTAAGTAAGCTGGAAACGGGACATGTCATGTTAATAGGCAGTTTAAATAGTGTGAATCCAAAAGGGTAGTGATACATATAATGGGAAGAGTCAACTCGATTCTCCCATACACAATTGGAACTATCTGTTATGTTAAATGTTAGTAAGTAAGCTGGAAACGGGACATGTCATGTTAATAGGCAGTTTAAATAGTGTGAATCCAAAAGGGTAGTGATACATATAATAAGAAGAGTCAACTCGATTCTCCCATACAGAATTAGAACTATCTGTTATGTTAAATCTTAGTAAGTAAGATGGAAACGGGACATGTCATGTTAATAGGCAGTTTAAATAGTGTGATTCCAAAAGGGTAGTGATGGAAATTTTAGGGTGTTAGTGGTGGTGGACTTAGTTACCCGAGGTAACTAAGTCCTAGAACTATTGACAAGAGGACTAAAGATTAGATTGAAATTATATTTTGATGTTGTTCCTGAGAGTTTATTTCAAATGATCTATTAGAAGTTTACCTATCGCTTGGTCTAAAAGCACTTTTTTACTCTGTGTTTGTATATCAAGCTTGTGAAAAAAAAACAATCATTGGAGTTTCGGGAGAGTTGTTAATTTTGCCATTCACTTGTTGTCTCGTTTTAACTTACGGCTTACTTATATAAGCTGATCGCTTACTGGCTCTCCATTTTAAATATTCTCACATTAAGAATGTTACTCACTCGAAACAACAAAAGTGCTTACTTTCTCTTTCTATTTGTGACTAACTTATGTTGGTTTTGCTTTCTATTCTAAAACAACTTATGATTTACTCAGAGCCTTTTTTATGTGTTTCATATAATACTCTACAAATAACGTAAATATAAAGATAGAAATAATTAGAAATAAAACCTTAATCCGAAATAATATCTTGTTTGATTTTCACTATTCACTGTGAATTTGATTTCGACTGAAAAGAAATTCTTTTACGGAAATAATAATCTACCAATTTAATGAAAGTTATCACTTAATTTCTCCACTTTCCGACTGCTGGATAAAACTCCGTTTGTATTTGTTTTTACTCTTTGTTCTGAGATATTTATCACGTCTTAGAGAAAAATGCATGTTTGCTAAGCTTTATCAATAGACACGTTTATATTTGCTTAATGATTAATTCCTCTGTTAGTATTTGTTATTACTTCACAGTTTTATTTGTTCAAAGCAAATACAAACAAAGAATTTTGTATTAGCTATAACTGAACATATAGATGTATCAGCCTTTAATCATAGAACACCATATTACATAATAATAGTAGTAGTTATTGTTATTATTATTTTTAATATACAAGCAGTTTCTCTAACACTTATATTGATATGCAATCTATATTTTTATACAAACGTATTTTCTACATTTAAAAATTTTGAAAATATTATTTTATTTCTGACTAATCAGTTAATATTTAGCTCATTTATATATCAGAGTAAATTTATTATTTTGTTTTTAGTTCTATTGTTGTTACTTTTCCACTATCTTACTTTTAACTTTTTTAATATATTTAATATATTTTATTGTAGATTTTTATGGTATTATTAGTTTTATTAACATATTTTATATTATTTTAAGTTCTATTTATATTATTTTATAACTTTTCTTTGAAGTAAATAGACTTCCAAATTTTGAAAATCTATAAAAAGTATATTTTCTTATTATGCATATCAGTTTAATTTCTCCATTTATGTAAAAAGAAAAATTTAATCAACTACCAAAGTCAATGCACAGATGTATAATATCTAAGTATGTTTTCTCCAGCTATGTACAAAGATATATTTAATCAACTACCAAAGTGAATGAGAAGATGTAAAACATCTAAGTATAGTATAAAATTGTATATCTATACTGGAA
>CM063508.1:45733344-45755844 GCA_032207245.1 Pardosa pseudoannulata
TTTTTTAACATAAAAATTTTCAATGTAAAATATTTTTGTATTGACGTAAGGATTATAAAGTGTTATTGTTGAAATATGTAATCGCACTCATACTTGGCGACTTGGCTGATTATTGTTGTATATAAGTAATAGCTTTCTCGGACGTACGAGGTTTTCTTTAGTTGATCCTTTTGTGTTTTGATTGGCTGTGTTTAATTAGTTTTGTTTGTGCCTGTAATTTGATTGGCTGGACGCAGGATCTTCTTAAAACTATAAAAGCCCAATGTACCTCATATTTTTTATTATTTTGGTGTTTTCAATAAAAGGTGTTTGCGATCTGCGGCTTTTCATTATTCTACAATAATTATAACATTAATCATTATTTTTAATAGACAACATTATATTTACAGACAATAAATATAATAACACTATTTGAAATAGTGTTACAATTTTGCACTGGGTATCGTTCTAATATTTGAAATATACAGTTTGCAAGTACTACACGTAGTGATTGAAACTTATATCCATAACGTTCTTTATTTATTTTTATGAATTTTCAAATTTTTTTAGTCTATATAATTAAATATTTATTGATACAAGATCTAAATTTTATGAAGGCCGCACTAGAAACTCACAAAAGCCCCAATCGGTTTTAAGGCCGTATGTTTCCCATCTGTGTTACATTGTCACGGGTAATAATATAGAGAGAAAGCTTTATAGCATTTTCATGACTTTAATCTCGGATCAATTTAATCTGACTAAAACTATCTGCAGGTCTACCTGACTTATAATGCAAAATTTCATAAGTATTAATTGTAAACAAATGCTGTTGTGGGGGCGTTGTATATGAAACACGGTGTGTGACCTGCCCGCCTACTTAACTCGGGAAGGCATCGGTTAGATTGTCTCTGGGATGCTTAAAATTACACTTTCCAATGTTAAATGGACAAAGCAAGAAAATTTATTTACAAGATTATACATAGTGAACTGCAAACAAATCATATTCAGAGTCCCGGAGCATAATTTTGTCTGCAACCATACACAATATGGAGGAGCGGCCTCCTAATGAAATGTCAAGCGTCTCCGTTGAAACGGGCTCCGTAAACGAAAAAAAAAAAGCTTCTCTAACGAGAGATGTTACCATTGTGAAGTCCCCTCGTTATCGGCCAACCGTTCCTTGTTTTGGTTTGTCCCGGAGGAGGACGAATCAGGGGGTGACCGCGACCAAGACAAGGGCCGGGGGAGTAGCGCAAAAGGAAGAAAAAAGAATAAGAAGGGGACCTGCGAGAGGGACGCTGGGCAGAGACAGGCTGAGTGTAGTAAGCTGACGATGTAGATGTAAATATTGTGTACAACTTTGTGTCGTTTGTGTTAATAAAACCATAGAAAATGCAAGAGTTCTAGAGATGATTCTTGCTTACTGTTTCCCTAACTCGAACCAAATGCAGGAGCGGGTTTACAACCATGTTGCAGGTTCTCGGTGTACTTCTTTCTCTAGACCAGGGATGGACAAACTTTTTCGGCCGCGGGCCAAAAATCGAAAGAAAATAAGTTTGGCCGGCCAAGATAAATTTTTCTAAAATTTTAAAAACAATATACAAGTATCTAACGGTTTAAATACGTTAATGAGATGAATGAAATTGCGATTTCATTTTTAAAAGTTCCTTATACTGAGGTTCGAAGTGAGATGTACTGATTTTAAGGAACGATGCTAAATGCTCATCTGTCAGTCTACTTCTGAAATTATTCTTTCTAAGGTTCAAAGTTGAAAACACTTGTTCACATATAGGAAGCAAATATACCGCTGATCTTCTGGGCGTGAGATAATAAATTTGGGATATAATATTTAAGCAAAGTAGAAAAGGAGATGGATATATAATGTATAAATATACATTTCTTTTAATTTTTCTCTGACCGGCAACTTAAAATTCTATCCGCGGGCCGGATAAAACCTTCCTGGGAGCCGTAGTTTGCCCATCCCTGCTCTAGACCAAACTCACGGCAGACTTCCCCTTTTCCTTTCTTCGGCGGTCAGCTGATGGTAATCCCCTCCCGAAAAAGTATTCCTCCCCATACAAAACCATCCCCTTCCTTCAGCAGTCTGTCGGAAAACCACCTTCATCCTTTTTCAGTCCACCTCCGCCCACGACAAGTCCGAAGACTTTATGGGCCCCATAGCCGGCTGACTCATATTCTCCAAAATACGCCTAATTGAGGGGTCACGTGGTTGACTACCAGATATAGGAAGGTGTGCACAGCTTCAACGACGGGTCGTGGGTCCATATTCCTTACATTGATCTTGACATTTTAGTATACAGACAAAACAGACAGACCTGTAAATTATTATACATTGAAAGATTATAATTTGGAATTAAAGCGTAACAAACATAATGTTTGCTATAAAATTTTAATCGTTTATTTCCATACATTAATTGAAATAGTTTGCTGCAACACGCAACTTTATCCACCTTTTACAGTACATATTCTAAACATCATAGCATTACGGCAGTATTCTAAAAATCCTTTACATAATATTTTTATTTATTTTTGTAGATAAAAATAACTAAAATGTTATCTTAAACTTAAAACTGCCTCGTTATATACGCATTCTTTGGTCGGATTTAGTGTTAATCCGATAAGAACATGACAGTTCCTAAAACTATTTCTCGTCTTATTGTATGCGACTTTATTTGTATTTTACTAAGATCACGTCTTGTTAATCCATTAAAATACTATGCAATTTCAGTCTTTATCTTATAAGAAAAGGAAATATTTTAAGAATTGTTTCCTATTTTAAAGTACTTGACTATGTATGTGAAGATTTTTAATCTAATTAGGATTTTTTATTTCCTATTTATTTCCAGAAGTAAAGGATGTATTCTAATAGCATAAAATTAAAGTGTTCATATTTCAATGACTATACACATTTTTTACCAATTCTTAAATCAATTTTGATTTTTTTCGGCTTTACGTGTGTACGTAAGTTCAAGGAAACTTTAACTCTGAAACTGTAGATAAACATTTTGACCATTCTTGAATTCATTTTGACTAGTTTCACCGTTACGTATGTACATACATGTAATGGGTGTTTCATATACTCTTTTTGTTAAAATATTTGTTAAAAACTGGAAATTGAAAAAAAATTAATTCAATGTATATTGTACCATAAAGTTTGTTAGTTTGGGTTAAAATAAAATTAAACACATTTTGACATAGCATCTCTTAAAAATAAAAATCAATTAGACGTAGATTGCTAAAACTTTGTATTTAAGACTGAATACTTTATCTTTAACGGCAAAGACATTTGGAAAAATCTTATTGGTCCTAAATAAGCATTGGATTTATTACTTTGATAGGGTAATTGTAATTACCTCAACGTTTTATTTAAAAAGAATTCAAATTTACATATCCTGTATTTTTTTGTATTATTGTTTTATCTATGCCTTAAATAATTTGAAGTATTTTTAGTGTGTCATAAACCACACAAGGTTGAAAAATAAACTGCTACAGAATGTGGTCCCTCCTTCTCCTTTTAAGAGTTTCTTGGCAATTAATTAAAGGAGACATTCTTCTTTTCCAGACTGGGTATTAAATATTAAATGATTTTAATAAATTTTACAATGATGTTTGATGCTGCCGATTCTAGGAAGTAAAGAATTTTGGTCCGGGGTATTTTTATAATTTTTGTTAACTCTTTCGAAAACCGTGCTGAGATTACTTCCCATGTACATGATCTTACAAAACAGAAGTGTAAAACTAATTATAATATATTTTCCTTGCTATTATAACGATGGGAAGACTGATTCCTGCTTCAGTTTTACGCTGTCATCTATTGTTTGATCAATTGAATATAACTAGCACTTCTGTTTTGAAAGTTTGAAAACTTTGTGGGAGAAATAAATGATTGAGATGACACCCACGAAAGGATTAAATGATCTTATTGTTTGTAATTTTTATAAAAATTATATCCATTCACGGGCAGTTTTAATAACCAGAAACACTATTTGTAATACTAGACTCAAGACTTGTGTTTGTGTTAAATGGACACCTGCATTTTTTAAGGCACTAAGGAGCAAAGACGGACACATCGACAAGCCCTACTCCAGTGAGGTGAAAGTTCACCAGGAAGGGGAAGGATGCCATCTTCGCCCGCGCCAGTTGCGGAGGAGAAGAGAGACATTTTCCCATGGAGGCGACAGCCTGACTAAGAGGGGGGGGATTCCACCCCGGCCCTCGCCAGCAGCGGAGGGAGATGCCAGTTTGGAACGATTTAGAACGGACATGCTTGGAGGAGAGAGATGAAATCGAGTGAGGTGCGTGCAGACCGCTTGGCATTTTTCGTATCCTCGGCACGTTTCAGCTAGAGATGTGTTGTTCCTATAATAATGTATAATTTTCATATTTTCGATAATTGTAAATAATAAATACATAGTCCAGTATATGGTCGCTGCAGCATTTAATTGCCAGCAAGACAGGCTTTAGTGAACTGCTCCAGTAACAATAAGCGAGCAGGTACAAAAATAAGGTGTACAGTCATCGAGAAAGACAGTCGCGGACGCACACGATATGTTATAATACTGATATAGAGTCATTACCAAGTGGCAATTCTAAATTTTAATTTTAGAAGTTACTTCCTTCACGACAATCACAATATGCAACCCACAAATTAACGTTTGGGTACTTCATTGAATAAAGGGAATGCTTATACTATTTGAAGATTTCTTGCAATTAAAAGTGTAGATCTTCGACCGCCTGTTTCTGTGTGCCATAAACCAAACAAGGTTAAAAAAATTGCTATAGAATATGTTCCCTCCTTCTCCTTTTAAGAGTTTCTTGGCAAAGAATTACAGGATACATTCTTTTTTTCCAGACTGGATTTAAATAGTAAATGATTTTAGTAATTTTTTCAATGATGTTGGAGGCTGACAATTCTATCAAGTAAGGATTTTTGATCTCGTAGTAGCATTATAATTTTTTTAAATGATTTTATTGTTTGTAATTTTTATAAAAATTATATCAATTCACTTGCACTTTTAATATTTAGGAATAATATTGATATAATCTAATTTTTAGTCATTACCAAGTGGCAATTCTGAAGTTCAGAGGTTACTTCTTTCACGACAATGACAATATGCAACCCCCAAAATTAATGTTTGGGTACTCCATTGAATAATGGGAATGCTTATATTGTATGAAACATTCTTGCAATTAAAAGTATAGATTTTCAACCACCTGTTTCTGTGTGCGATAAACCAAACAAGGTTAAAAAAATTGCTATAGAATATGGTCCCTCCTTCTCCTTTTAAGAATTTTTGGGCAAAGAATTACAGGAGACATTAGTGTTTTCCAGACTGAATTTAAATTGTAAATGATTTTAGAAACACCCAACATTCAATGATGTTGGATGCTGCCAATTCTAGCAAGCAAGGATTTTTGATCTCGTAGTATCATTATAAATTTTCTTAAATGATTTTATTGTTTGTAATTTCTATAAAAAATTTTATAAAATCCCGTGCAGTTTTAATTATGTGGAATAATGTTGATATAGCACAATTTTTTTAGTCATTACCAAGTGGCAATTCTGAAGTTCAGAGGTTACTTCTTTCACGACAATGACAATATGCAACCCCCAAAATTAATGTTTGGGTACTCCATTGAATAATGGGAATGCTTATATTGTATGAAACATTCTTGCAATTAAAAGTATATATCTGCAAACTACCTGTTTCTGAGAAAAAGATAAATTAAGAATTTAACTATGCACCTTCATATATTTTCCTTTAAATATGTGCAAGTAGCATGTGTAGTAATAGATTGCAATAACATTGTTAACATTTGACTTAAAATTGGGCACTTAACAAGAATCTCATTCAATTCAAAATAGGACATTATTTTAAATAAATCCTAGAGAAAAAAAGCTTTTTTTAATGATCTTTCCACAGTCTTTGTACTTAAGGAAAAGTCATTAGTTCTAGCAATTCCCCATTTTATTTTAGAATGAAAGGCTCAGTTGGGTCTCGAGGATTTACCCAGTAACCCACTATCATTACCCTGATGAGTGTTTGGGGAAATACCCGACTTCGTGTAATGTTTGAATTATGTAGTAACATTTCGTAAAGATAAATAGCTTCTTTGAAGCTATAAAATATAACAATAGGGTGACGTACTGTCTGAGTAGTTTCTCGGTGCTTCAAACTTCATTATATAATAAAATGTCAGGGCCGTGGTGATGTCCCTTGTTTGTCTTCCAAGTAATGCATCTGATTTAAAAAAGGAATAAAATGTTATTTAACCTTATTTACCTAAGCAATGATAACAACGTAAATTGTTACAGAAATTTAACGATGGATTATGAGGCACACACAATGAGATAATTGGTTTCTGATATTGGTTCTGAAAGATTTCTAAAATTTGATGGAAGGTGTAAATGTTGAGATATGAAGGTAGTCAACGAACTTCTTAACTGCGACTTTCAGTAAACCCTTGTTGGATCTTATTTAAACCAGGATTGAAAAATTCGGTCCTGTAGCTTAGAGTTGTGTACAGTAGTAATTTATTATTTACATAATTTCAATTTTTAGTATTTATCATATCCACTCTTCTGCTAATAGTATTATTTCCAGAACACGTCGCATATTTAGGTCGGAAGTAAGTAAGATGAAATAAATTCACAGCTGTTAAATTTAAACTACACAAGAAAGTCTTTTAATGGATTGAATGTGAGAAGAGGAAAATACACAAAACAATCTTAATCCTTATACTAAGGCAGCAATTCCCGATTTTGGTCTGTTCTCCAAAGGTTAATTCACGACATTATTGTATTGTGAAACTGCTGTTTACTCCATTCATATAACTGCTAAATAGATTGCAATGCTATACCACTTACTTTATCATACTCAATTTAACCACTATGTTTGAACATGCCATTGTGATACCATACATCAAAGGTGATGAAATATAATTAATAAATGCAAACTCATCTTTTACTTAAATTAATCAACTGCATATAATAAGGATTTCAGAATGACGTTAGTAAAATATTTACAAAATGGGAGGGAATATTTCAATTATTAAGGCTTTAGTAAATATTTAGGAATGATTATCTAGGTCACAAAGATATATTTTCCATCCGGTCTGCCATGAATAATTGTCTATAAAATTCTTTTTGCTCACGTTTAAAGATATTTTTGGATGTACTGATGTTAGTTTTAATGCATTTCAAGTAAGATATTACAAGAAAGAAGCTCGATTTTTGTACTTGTTTTAAGTCAGATAAGAATGTCAGAAAAGGATATGTATTTCAATACTTTGAACAAGCTATTATTATCTATATAATAATAAAATTTTGTTCTGTAAGGTACTAGACGAATGATGGATATATCGGTAGGGCGCTGCCCTTCGGAACCGGAGTTCGAAGGTTCAATTATGCTGTTATTATGGATGGTCGGAGCCATTTGGAACTATTGTCTTTAAGTAGTAGGTCTTTGTCTCATTAGTACTCAAGTAGCTAATAAAGTAAACTGTATCGCTCCAAACCCAATCAAAACCACCTAAGAATTGCTATATTAGTCAAACTGTTTGGTCAAATACACATGTCTTAACACTTTGACGGACACTTGCGTCTATAGCCGTCAAAGCGAAGTTCACTATGTGGCATGACGGCAACAACCGTGCAAAACGAAACGGTCGTTTTTAGACACTGCGGCTATAGCGGCACAAATGTGCATTTACTACCATACAAGAAGAAGCCTAGTGTCATGTTTTCAAAACAATCTTTTAGGTTGAATTTCGTTTTCCACACCGAAAAAAAGTGTAATAATTATAAAATTATAACAAATTTTTTGTTATTTATTCATTTTTGTTTGATTATAAACTAACATTTCGTGTAAAACTCCCCAAAATACTTTGTTGCACACAAAAAAATTGCTTATTAGAGTCATTAAACTTGCCATTTACGTTTTTAAGTTTTTGCTGTTATAGCCCATTGTCCCATTACTTAGAGTCTAGAGTCCGCTGGCGCCATTACGGTTATAATCGCAACCTAATTAAAGGTGATGAATTAATCAAAATTAACTTTATTTAAGCAGAAAGAGTAAAACTATACTTCTAATATTCTAAAAAATACAAAAACATATAGTGTTAATTTTAGAACTTCACGTGTTCCTACTGTCCGTCAATCCCCTATATAATAATAGTCTAAGTTGTCTGTCCATCTGTCCGCGAATTTATGTCCGCGGTTGTACCTGGAATCTATAGAGGCATCCATATTGCATTTTTGATGAGTTAGGTTAGTAAAATTCAAAGCGAGTTTGAAAACGTTCAAAATCCACCCCTTCCCCCGTTTTCGAGTGTTTAATGCCATTATTTCAAGCTCTATTGTCCCCGGTTAAAAGCAGAACATTAAATTTATCCATTTATCATATAATAAATAGGTAAAATTACAATTGTTTTCTAACATTATGACGTCATTTCTTTAACCATCTCTTTAATAATTTCTTATTTTAAATTATTTAAATATCGTCTGCATTATTTTCATACGTTTTATCACTCAACTTAAATATTACGTAAATAATTTTCTTTTATAGCTGTATTAAATAATAGATTAGGTACATATGTGATAATTTTAAATTGAATCATAGATTATTTTTTGTTGCAATGAAAATTTTATCACCGGTATTAAAAACAAATTCTTTTTATAAAAGTCTAGGAGTCTATTTCACGGACTAATAAATATCTAGCGTTTAAGTTTTATATCTTTGAAAATTAAGAAGTTTGTTCGTTTGTGTGTTTGTTTTTTATACATAACCACACGGTTTGCAATCGATTCGTTAAATTTTGGACATTATTCATATATACCGCCAAATAATCACTGTCAATATTAAAATCTCTGCTCTCTATCCTATCGAGTAATATGACAAGATAAATTAAAGTTGGCAACTCATATGCGGTCAGTAAATATAAACAAATTATTGAGCTTGTACCAGATAATTATCAGCCAAAAAACAAACCATTGTTTTTACCTGTCTTTTAGGGTACTTTACAATTCTAGAAAATTAAAAATTTTACTGATCCCGTCATTTGACGGGCTGTATGCTAGTGTTTTAACCCTTTACCGGAGTGTGGTTTTGTAGCAAACCTCCTATTAAACATTTTTCTCTCTAATTTTTGGAGAAATGTTTTTTTTTTTATGTTTTTGACATTTAAAACTTACAATAGATGATAGTACTACATTTATTTTTTCTTTTGAAACATATATATTTATACTTGCTATACCTGGAAAGTTAGTAATGCAATTGTTTTTCACTTATGACCCCTAACAAAAGTATCTATTCAAACAACACTTATAAATTATTAAACTATTGATTTATTTTATTTTTTAAGAACACTTATTTATTGTTCATCCAATATAATTAAAATTTTAAAAAGTGTTATGTTCACGCTCTACAAGGGGATGGGTTTGTCAGTCAACCTCCCCTCAATTCCTACTATGGTATCCTCTAAGGCAAACCCCTCTAAGGATTGCAAAGAAAAATTTTAATACATTTTCCACTTATAAGGTGCATATATAACATTTATAAACTAATTTCATTAAATTCCAAAGAATTCATGTAGGTGACCTTTAAAGAGTTAATAAATATTGACATAATCGTGTCATAATGTTATCTGTCAAATACTTCTTGATCTTGTATGATTTAAAAGTAATTTACTACTACATTTTCTTTCATACGAAAATTGATTTATTTATACGTATTATTAAAATACATATGAAATATTAATTAACAGCAGTAATATATCATCTATTTGGCCATCGTCAACTCTACCTTGCATGCCTTTCATTACGACATTACAATACAACTCTGCGATGACACGAACACTAATGAAAACTCGTCTCTGACTTTATTTAATGAAATGCATTTAATCAGAGTTATATAATGACATTAGTAAAATATTTTCAAAATGCAGTCAAATATTTTAACTAATGTGGCTCTAATAAATATTTAGATACATATATGTTGAACATTTTCAAGAAACAAACTGCAGAGATATATTTCATGTTCAGTTTGACGTGAGATATTATCTTAAAAATTCATTTCGTGTACATTTTCTGAAATTCTTGATGTGAAAGGATGTTTCGGGTAAATAGTTTGCATGTTTCGTCCCGATGTTTAGAATAAATTAAAAATAAAATCTATTCCGTTAAAAATCCGAAAATTCCTTGAATATTTAATATTTATAATATGGAGAAGAGCATAGTGAGAGTATTGTATATTTATGTAGGAAATATTGCAGTTTGGATAAATAAATTAATATACATTCTGAAATAAGCTTATCGGTTCATTCCGATTTCATTATAGAACTGGAAGTAGTCATTGAGATTGAAATTCTTTTGTTTCATTTAATTCTTACTTGCATTTTGAGATAATACAAAAACAGTGGTTCCAACTCAAAAATCTTCGGGGGTGGGGGGCAACTGTAACAGCTTTAAAAAATCTTTAAAGGTAGATGATTTATATATATATATATATATATATATATATATATATATATATATATATATATATATATATATATTATATTTTATAAATGTATGTAATAATTATTCTCTGCTCACAAAAATTATGTAGCTCCTCAAATTTTTTACTTGCAAGGTCTACTGAGCAAGGAGAAGCCTAATCAGCTAGCAGTAATAACGAATAATAGAGTGTGGCCACATTGAAGAGAACGGCATAAATCTAATTAAAACTATTTTAGAGCTACTTAAACTTACATATATACTAGTCAACAACAGACAAAAGAGAGACACGAAAATTCCCTCTGATCGAACAGAGGTGTCACGTAAGAGCAAAGACAGAAAGAATTTTCCCAAGGAACAAGAAACTTAGCGAATTTAAGTTCTTAAGTTGAGGGAAAACGCCGATCCATTTGCCGGCGACAGCTGGAAAACTTGCTGAATAGACAGAAAGTTTACATCTATAGGACAGAAGGCTTTGGGAAATGTATCGAAAGAATTTTAAGTCGAAGACACTCTTTTGATTAAGATATTTAGAGGCTAAGAAAAACCTTTTAAGGAATTAGAATGGGAGAGAGGAGGTTTTTAAGGAAATATTAAAGTTAAATAATTTTGATATATTGCATATATATTTATATATATATATATATATATATATATATATATATATGTATGTATTTATATATATATATATATATATATATATATATATATATGTATGTATTAAATAACCAAATAAACAATAGATATGTTCTAAGCAATCAAATAAACAAATGATAATATGCACATGCATATTTTTATGAGTAAATTTGAAGCTTATTAAATAGCTTTTTTATAGTTCTATAACGTTCTAATATTCTTGGCGTACGTTCCTTGCCTATTGAAATTATCTTCGAAACGGAACTCTTTGTAAAATGAGCAATACCTGTAAGGATAAAAGGAGCTATTAATTACTCACAAGTTTTAAATAAAACGCAAGCTTAAACTGTAACTACAGAGATACCAACCCACACATTACATTTGATATTTCTAGCTGTCTTCATTTGGTAGTATTCTCAGTTGATACAAGAATGCCTTTTTCTATAGAGGTTAATTCGATTTTTTTAATCCCTCGCGCCTTTTCTGAGTTTTGCTGACGTCATCTCCGAAGATAAATTCGGCGTCTCATAGTCTGTGCAGCAATATGGTTTCGGTAATAAAAAAAAATCTACTTAATGTGTTCATCATAAGGGGACTTTGTGCTTTTTTTAAGCAAAAATCGCATTATTTTCTGAATCTCATAGATTTTAGGGTTTTTTTCCCTGGATGAAATTCTCCTCTGAACTGTTACTTAAAAATTAATACTTCATTTAAATTGAGAACAACTATTGTTGTGATTTATACATATATACATTGTGGGAAAACCCCTGACATACTAACTGCTAACTAACTGAAACCATAACGAACAAACTTAGACGGTGTCTGTGCCGCGAGTGTATACAGGCCGCTAGCTCTTTTTACATGTACATAGTTTTCCGCGTTTTTGTAATTTCTTTTAAATGTATCCGGTATTGTAATAAATTTTATTTTTTTTTACTCAAATGTTTTCGAGCATCTAATGCCAAAGACGGAATTCTGAAGGTGCTTATATAAGAGTAAAAACAGCCCGGCCCGGGACAAATTGACGAGAAGCAGTGCCATTGGAAATTTGAAGGTAAGGCCCCTTTGCTTTATCTATTATCGATTTATTTGTACTGTATTTTCTTGTGGTTTTTTGACATGCATATCACTATCTCACTTCACATGTAGAAACACACTCACGGTAAAACAGAAACATGTTTGTGTATGTTTGTGTTTTCATATATATATATATATATATATGTATATATATATATATATATATATATATATATATATATATATATATTATATATATATATATATATATATATATATATATATATATATATATATATATATATATATATATATATATATATATATATATATGAAGATTTATTCCCATTGTTGAAAGATGCAAAGGCCTTACTTATTTAAGATATTTACATATATTTACAAAATGGTGTTTAGGGACAATTCAAATAAAAATGGGCACCAGTGCACGTCTTGAATAATATTAGTGTCAGTCTTGGTGGTCAAAAAGCGATAAGCAAGAAGTGCCACCTGCACACATTGCTGTCGGCCCCTCGTCTATAAAATGTAAACATAAAGAGTTCGTTTCTTTCTTGTTGTCTCGGCGCGATTGAATTGTTCTTTTGTTCTAATAGTTGTCTCTGCAGGGTTGATATGTCGTTTGTTTCTATACACACACACACACACACACACACACACACACACACATATATATATATATATATATATATATATATATATATATATATATATATATATATATATATATATGTAAAAAAAAGTAAACTAGATTGGGAAACTTATGTACGCATTTTGTATAAAACCCCTAAGACACCCCGAGAAAATTCTCAGGGGTTTTCAAATCTTGAATCAAGGGCAAAAATTCCCGCGTTCTTTTGCTTTCCCCTTTTTAACCCCTAACCTAAATTGACCACTGGGGCTACAGTTTACGCCCTCAGAGAAGGGGGTCTAACCAATTATAACTCTACATTGCCCTAGCGGACAATTTAGGAAATTTCCAAAGAAAAAGAAGATGCATGCTATCGTAGGCATATTTTCCTAGAGATTTTACCACAGATTTTAACTGAGATATTAACCCAGGTGTTAAGGGCTTTTTACTTCTAACTTCGTACTAGCTAACCCCTCCCTTTGTCCTGTCCCTATAATGAAGTGGGAACCCGTCCTCCAACGTTTTGTTAATAAACGTCTTTAACTAAAACGGTGTCATTTTTATGGGCCATGACTGCAACCACCCATCGTGAAGTCCGTCTTTTTACATATATGTGTATATACATGTGTGTGTGTGTGTAATATATCAAAAAATACTTGGCCTTAAAATTCTTCAAACTTCTCCTCTTTTGCATCTTTTTTCTCTAATCTAACTTTTCCCTGTCATCCAAATAAACTCTCAAGTACACAAATCTCTGATATTGCAACTCCTACAGTTTACACAACTAAAGCTTATTAATATCTACGTGTGTCCATTTTTTTCCCTTTTTAGAGCAGATGTCATCTTTTCCAGGAAAGCTGCAGATCACTGCTATCTTTATGCTGTTGAATACAATATTTTACAGTGAATGTAAAGTTTAAAGTTCTTTCTCTAGTTCTTCCTAAAAACGTATATATGTCATTTACCCTTCCTGATTTTCACAAATCAACAGATACCCCGTTGTCCTCTTGCCTGTCAGACATACACGCCAATTGTGAGAGTCATCCACGTGGACTGCAACATATAATATTCTCGAATGTTTCCTAATAAAATATTTAATATTTAAAAATAGAGTTCTAATACAACACACTACACATATATAACATAACATACACAATTAATAATTTATATATATATGTAATGAGACGGTAAAGACCTTTTTTAAGATAACATTGGAGGACGGGTTCCCACTTCATCATAGGGACAGGACAAACTGAAGGGTCAGCTAGCATGTACAAGACCCTTAACACCTGGGCCAACATCTGTGGAAAAATATCTCTAGAAAAATTTGTCTTCGACAGCTTGTCTCCTTTTTATTTGGAATTTTTCTAAATTGTCAGCTAGAGACATGTAGGATTATAACTGGTTAGGCCCCTTCTCTGAGGGCGTAAACTGTAGCCCCAGTGGTCAATTTAGGTTAGGGGTTAAAAAGGTGAATGCAAAAAGACGCGGGAATTTTCAGTCCTTGATTTAAGTTTTGAAAACCCTTGAGAATTTTCCTTGCATATATATATATATATATATATATATATATATATATATACACACACACACACACACACACACATATATATATATATATATATATATATATATATATATATATATATATATATATATATATATATATATATATATATATATATTCATAGTTTTTTTTTAATATCCATAATCTTAACTTAAACATAAATTAATAACATAAATTATTACCAAACCTTATAGTACAATTATTTTTTTAATTATAACCAGGCTTATTCCTGTCGGATATATAGCGAATACCTCGCATAAAAGCATCAAAAGTTAGTGTTGAATTCGATCAGTATGCTGTAAAGTGGTGGATACCTGCGCAAGAGCGAATACTCTATCAAATAATTTTTTGTCTAACATAGCAAAAACAATAAGATAACTCATTATTACGTATTATCATTATTTTTATTATAAAAATTTTCCTATAAATCACCTTTTAATAAATTAATAGAAAAGAAATTAGTTTTAAAAATTCCCTACTGCCTTAAACAGTCTTTACTGAGAGACAGAAAATAGTGTCATCTGGTGACAAAAGCATGAACTAAAAAAAGCATCATGCATCGAAGAAAAGCTCAATAGACATGAATCCAAGAATTCAACGTTCGTACAGATAAAAGTACATAACAATTTATTATTCATATTTAACAGAAGTTTGTTTATTTAAGCGCAAAGGATAAAAGGTGAAATATTAAAATGCATTAATCTTTTATTTATTATAGAAAAAAGTTTTGATCTTTCCAATTAAAAATTTCCTTTGAACAGTTAAAATTGCTCAGGCATCGATGTATAAACAACCGTAAGTAGTTAAATATTTAATGACATTTTTAACAAAGCTACAAAGCTTATAAAATATTAATAAAGTAAACATTTTGGATTCTAGGGAATATTCTTAAATTTATTACAGTTATTAATTGTTAAGAACGAAAGTTTTAATTTACTTTTTTATTTTTTATTCTAATTATTGTTGACAGGCAATGGCTTTCTTATATTCGTGAAATATCCTTGGTCATCAATTTTGTTTTTGTGTAATTGTAGATACTATAGTTCTACAAGACCTCTCTTTTTTAAAAAAAGGGGACATAGTATCTTTCGAGACTTAAAATTATCATAATAATAGCCTTTATACGATATATCATAAAATAAAATATTCTTATCCTTTTAAAATCCTTTTTTAATAAAATTTTTTGTTTTATCATGACAAGTGATAAGTTTCTAAGGTAATATAAAAAAATTAACCAAGTTAAAAAAAGGACAACTACCGATCCGAAAGTTAACTTTTGAAATATGTAAATAGGAAACAAAATTTTTGTATCAATTTATATTGAAATAATTGTTTTATTCTGTAAACCAAAATTTTAGAAGTATGGATATTTTTAAATGAACAAATAAAAGATTTTTTTAAAAATGTAACAAATTAAAAACTAAAAATATTAACTTTTATCATCCATATATTAAAATATATAATTTATTTTAATATAATTAAGGTATTATAATTCAGGTTCGTATTGTATTGGAGGCTCGTTTTAATATAATTTGAAAATAAAATTGAATATTAGCTTCTATATAATTTAAAAGAATTAATTTCTAATTTACAAATTTCAAAAGTTATTTTAAAAATAAATGAAAGTAATTTTTTTCAATTGGTGCAGTTTTTTTATATGTTTTAAAGAATGTATTGCTTTTAATAACAAAGCTAAATAATTTATATGTAGAATATTAACCTTGTATAGATATATGTAAACATAAAAATTATTCCACTTGCATGAAATTCTAGAAAATTAAATATTTAGAAGTAGCTTTGAATTAATGAATTTATTTAACAACATATAAATAATCTTAAAATTCAACATGAAATAAATTTCTGCTTTGTTTAAAATTAAAATTTATCTAGCTGAATAATAGGGATATTATTCTATTTTTTAACTTTGTTATATAAAGCAATACATTTTTGAAAAAAAATATAAAAAATTGCACCAATTAAAAAAAAAATAAATTAATTTACCTTAAAAAAAATTTTGAAATTTGTAAATTATAAATTAATACTTTTAAATCATACAGATGCTAATTTTCAGTTTTATTCCCAAATTATATGAATACGAACCTCTATTACTATGCGAGTCTGAATTATTATTTATAGCTTTCTACTGTATTTACATCTTATTCTTTTAACTTCAGCACTATAAAAGGTTAATACATTTTAATTTTTCAACAAAGTAAATTAGATACACAATTCATGAAGGATGAAAATTAAAAAGTATTTACATTATTCCGATGGCAAGTAAGAAGATAAATATGAATTTTTAAAAAACATTTTCTGCCTCCAAATAAGCTCTAATAACATCATCAAGCATATTTTCCAATTTTCATAATGAAGAAAGAATGCTACTATGTTTCTTCGTTTTAACTTAATTTTCATTGTAATTGCAAGACAAATGCGTCTTTATTTCTTTTTTAAGAAAGTAAAAATAACAGAGAGCAGAAATTACTAATTAACAATCATTGCTATTTCTTACCGTTTCCAATATTTATCTCCGTTTGTTTGAGATATTAGAGAGATTGATTTTCTTTTATCATTGAAGTTTATTAAGATTTTGAAGTAATCAAAGACTGATTTCTTGTGATACTTGTTTACAGTTTAGTACAAATATTGATAATTTTTTCGTTAACTGTATTTTCTTGAAAGAAATTATCTGGCGTATTTCAAATGAAATACATTTAAAAGTTAAGGGGGGTCCAGAGTTAATATTTATATATTCTTTAAATTAATGTACTTTATATACTTATATACACTCAAGAGCCAAAACATTATGATTACCTCTACATTTTGCAATGAACTACCGTGGATGACGTGGATGACACGTGATCAGGTTTAAGTGGTATTTAACTGCTGCTGGAGAGTTTGAAGAATCATTCTTTCACTTACTTCGGTGTGTGATGGGAAATGCTACGGATCTAAGCAATTTTGATAGAGGGCAGATTGTAATATATATATATATATATATATATATATATATATATATATATATGAATGTATATATATGTATATATATATATGTATATATATATATATATATGTATGTATATATATATATGTGTATATATATGTATATATGAATGTATATATGTATATATATATATATATATATATATATATATATATATATATATATATATATATATAATGTATATATATGTATATATATATATATATGTATATATATATATATATATATATATATATATATATATATATAATATATATATATATATATATATATATATATATATATATATATATATGTATATATATACACACATATATATATATATATATATATGTATATATACTCAAGAGCCAAAACATTATGACTACCTGTCAATAACGAGTTGGCTCACCTCTGGCGCTCAACAAAGCTTCAACCCGCCTTGGTATGGATACCACAAGTCCTTGGTAGATGGCCGGAGACAGATTGTACCACATGTTTAAGCAACGGTTACGCAAATCTGAGATATTGCGAATTGGTGGTCTTTGAACTCTGAGCAGCCGTCCAACGACATCTCAAATGTGTTCTATCGGATTGAGATCCGGTGAGTTAGGCAGGCGGCCAGTACATTAATTGGAATTCAGCATCATGTTCCTGGAACCACTCCAACGTAATTTTAGCCTTGTGACACGGGGCGTTGTTCTGTCGGAACATTCCATTTCCAGCTGGAAAAACAGAGGCCATATATGGGTGCAACTGGTCCGCAATGATGTTTAGAAGACCAAGAAAACGTCCCCGAAGAATAATACCGCCAGCACCGGCCTGTGTAGGATCTACTGTACATTGAGAGAGCAACTGTTTGCCTGGAACACGGCGTATCCTGACAAGGCCATCGGCATGATGAATGACAAAGCGTGATTCATCTGACCAGGCAACTATCTCCCACTGATCCATGGACCAGTCACTATGTTCCCGGGCCCAGCGTAGGCGCAGTTGGCGATGACCCTTGGTCAGCAAATGCACACGAGTGGGACGTTTGCTGCGTAGCACCATATCCAACAGTGTAAGCTGAACAGTGTACTCCGATACTATTCTATTTGGTACTGCATTGTATTGGGTTGTCAGCTGAGCCACTGTCTAGTTCCGGTTTTGCTTCACCATGAGTGACAGTCTCCGACGACCTTTTTCTTTGATAGCTTGTGGTCGTCTAATACCATGTCGTCTACAGCTGGTTTCCCCGTTATTAATCCACTTCGCATAAGTACTAACAACTGTAGATCGCGAACAGCCCACGAGTCGTGCAATTTCGGAAATACTTGTTCCGAGCCTTCGAGCCATTACAATCTGCCCTCTTTCGAAATCACTTAGATCCGCAACGTTTCCCATGACACACAGAAGTAAGTGAAAAAAATGATTCTTTAGACTCTCCAGCAGCAGTTAAATACCACTTCCACCTGATCACGTGTCTTCCACGTCATCCAGGCGAGTTCAATGCAAAATGTAGGGGTGGTCATAATGTTTTGGCTCTTGAAGGTATATATATATATATATATATATATATATATATATATATATATATATATATATATATATATATATGCATATATATATATATATATATATATAATATATATATATATATATATATATATATATATATATATATAATCGATGTTTTTATCTACTTCAATCTTAGAAAGTTATCTATGCTGTATTAAGTATATGTGTTACTGTATGAACGAAATCAGCAAAATTTGAAAATAAAAATGCTGGTTTTGTTCAGACAATCCGTCGTTGGTTCTCTCTTTCTTAAATGTTTTAAATTCGCTTATGTAGGGGCGTGAAGTCACAAGGGAGTCACCCAGTCAAAATTGTAATATTATTCCCAATGGGGAAGTATCTAAGTAAAACTAAGTTACGCAAAAGAGTTCTATAAGAATTAGTTCAGCCAAATCGAAATCAATTTTGAGCTCTCGCATTAGGTTACCAGAATTAAAAGATAAGTAAAAACATTGTATTTTTAGCTTTAGAATAGCCAGAATTTTAATTTTTAGTCGAAAGAAATAGGTAATTAGAATAATTTCTAAACCGGTGAAACGGGGATCTTTTAAAATAGCTATGATGTTTTAGTACTGAATGAATCATTAATAAGAATAAATGTAAGTTTGAACTCGAAGTAACGAAAGTATTAAACTAAATTCTGTTTATGAAATATTTTTCCTCCGCGCTTTTTAAAATATTCAGAAATAGCATTAATGCCAATTGTCGATTCAGCTGTTATTTTGAACTAAACTAAACTCCTCGGCACAACAGCCCCTAGGGGACCAGGGCCTACGGTTCCAATATCCGTTTCCTACACCAAGGGCTCTGGGGTTCGAAGCATAAGTTCCGGTTAGGTGGTCAACCCTACGCGGAACACCCAGTTTTTAGTTCTCAATCATGCTTGATCCCCAGTTTGTCTACCAACTGAAGGGATAAAAGGCTGAGTCACTATTGCCCAATTCGGGAATAGAACCCCGGACTTGTGTCACGTTAGCGCGAAGCACTACCCCACCGCCATTGTGCTTCGCGTTACTTCTACCCTTCGAAGATAATAGAAAAAAATATAGAATTCTTCCCTAGGGTGTAGCATTTATAAAATATGTTGTAGGTTTTCATAATTAACATTAATAATACCGTGACTAGTTAATAATATGTGCTATCATTCAATATCGATTTAAAATTAATTTAGATGATTTAATTCAGCAGATAGTTCACTTTAAATTTGTCCATTCGCTTGATTCGTGTTCTTTTTCCTTTCACAATATTTCAGAAGGAATGTAATATTACTTTGAAGGAACAACCTAAGAATGTCTAGAAGAGATTTGAATAGATGCCAGCAAAGAATATTCTGATGGTAGTCCCTTCAGGTTAAGTAATTTATTACGTTAAATGTATTGTTTCTACTAACATTTAAAAAAAAAGTCCACAAAGAGAAAATGAAAGTCTAAAATTACATACCCCTTACAGTTCCTAGACTATATACATTCTTAAATTTTACACAGAAAAACAGATTCTAACTTTCTTTACTTTCCTTTGTCTGCTCTCTAGTTTTCTTAAATATTTTATGAGGAATAAAGCTCACTTTTCGGTTATTGCTAGACATTATTTTGAAAGGTTAACGAAGAATAAGTACATAGTTCTTTGTATTTTAAATGTGTAGCGCTATAATGAAAATGTATAGGCTAGATTATTTTCTCTTAAAACACGTAGAAGAGCAGACATAAATCTGAAAGTGATGTTTGCTTCATCTAAGCTGTGAGATCTCAACTTTAAGACAATTTAGGACTGACAGAAAAAAACCTATTAGTCTAGGATTTCAGAGAGATTTAGAAATAACAAGCAAGGTCTTAATAAGTTAAAATTATTAAGACCTTCAATTAAAAAATATTTCATTGAATGTTAAAAAAAATATTATGATACATTAAACATTATGATATATGAGAACACAGTTTACTGTTAAAAACATTATGATATAACTATGTTTCTTAAAAACATTATGATATATGATAACACAGCTTATTGCTAATCTATCACTATCTATGTTTATTGTTATCTCTTGAAATAGTTACAGATTGCTTCACATTTGTACTATACGTTTAATAATTCTTTTTTGTTCATAGTAATTCTAGAAATAATTATAATAATGAATATTAGTTTTAGAAATTAGAAGATTTGAAGGATAAAATGTATAAACGATTAGTAAAATATCTGAAGCTCCTTCTGGATCAGAAAAAGAGTATTATTTATAGGTTCTCATTGCTATTCATAGTTATACTTTACGTTAAAAAATTAAGCATTCTCATTAAATATAGACTTTAAATTCATTATGTCATTTTAATACACTAGACATTTCTCTTTTCCACCATTTATCTGCCTAATTAACCACAGTTGGAGTTCATTTTGATATGAGAATATTATACAAGTGATGTAATATTACTTATACTGCAGGACAGTCTAAGAATGTGCATAGGGTGATTTGATCAGAAGCCAACGGTGCGTTCCAACAAGGAATATCCTGACACTATCCATCATAATTTAAGTAATTTATTCCGTTAAATAGATTTTTCTCTTAACGCATTTTAAAATTAGTGGACAGATATAAAATATAAATCTAAAAGTACATGCTACTTACGCTTCCCAGACTATATACTTTCTTAAACTTTACTGAGAAAAGCATATTTTAAATTTCTTACATTTAATTTGTCTTTACTTACTCGTTTTGCTAAATGTTTTATGAACAAAGATGAGCTCTTTCGGTTATTTCCTGACGTTATTTTGAAAGATAAATTAAGAATAAGTGTGTACTTGTTCCCATTTTAGATGGGTAGGGTTATAAAGAACAAGGACGGGCTAGATTCCGTTCTCTCAGAACACGTAGAGGAGCAGACATAAATCTGAAAGGGCTGTTTGTTTCATTTACGCTACAAGATTTCATTTTAGAATACTACTGAAAAAATTCATATACCTGGTATATCGGTGAAATTTAAGTTAATGATATTTTATGGGACCTTTTGTGTTTTAACAATGGTGACTACCACATTTTTCAGGACAAATAAGTGCATTGAAAATTATTACGACCTTCAATTTAAAAAAATATTTCGTTGAAGGGGAAACGTTTTGTTAAAACATTATGATAGATGATAACACAGTTTATTGTTAATCAATAAGTATCTATGTTTATTGTTATCACTTGAAATGTTAACAGATTATTTCAAATTTATACTATATATGTTTAATAATCTATTTTGTTCATACTAGTTCTAGAAATAATTAATAATGAATATTAGTTTTAAAAATCAGAAGATTTCAACGATAAAATTTATAAATGATTAGTAAAATATCTAAAGTTTTTAGTCACATCAATTGAAGTTACTGAAGCCATTATAATCTTCATTTTCTATTTTTACGTAAGGAGTTCAATGAGTAAAGTTTTGGTTTGAAGCTCTACGGTCTACTATTTTGCTCACGAAGGTTAACGAGACGTATATCTACTGTTCAAAACCGATTCCGAAAGGCTATGAACCAGCTAACTGCAGCACTCTATCACTGAGCCATCGTTCAGCTTTAATAAGTTATGAGATTCCTTTTATTGCGAAGTAACACGTAATTAAATAATA
>CM063508.1:45761882-45771882 GCA_032207245.1 Pardosa pseudoannulata
AAATTCAGGGTGTTTCCTACCGGGTTTAAATGGTAGGGGGAGCTGCAAATGTTTGTATGTTAAAAAAATTAAACAAAACAGACAATGCCCTGAAAAAATTTTAAACTTATATAAAAATTTTATATCGTTATAAACTCTGTTTGCAAAACTTATTCATAGTGAAGAGAAATAAAAAGCAGGAATAAATCTTTTGTTTATATGGTCACTTCTTTTGAAAAATCTGGACTATATATATATATATATATATATATATATATATATATATATATATATATATATATATGTGACATAATCCAGTGTTAAGGCGAAAGGAAAATAGTCTTTCTTGATAATACTAAGGTTATTAAATCATCGTTTCATTTAAAAGCAAAACTTGCGCCATTTTCATTTATTCGTCGAAGACACGCGTAATTGTGTTGACAGCTCCATGCCCACGCGCTAACTGAGTCGTATCGGTTTGCTTAATCACCAAATGCTTCAAAGATCTTTACGCATGACCGGATGATCCGAAAAAGTTTGCATGAGCGTGGGTCATTTTCATTTAATTTATTATATATATATAAACGTAATTTCCAACTACCCCCTTTTATGTGACATAACCAGTGTACTATATATATAAAATAGTTTTTTATATATACTATATTTATTATAGATCATTGTTTCTATATATACATATACATATATATATATATATCATTATATATATATATATATATATATATATATATCATATATGTATATGCCCACGCCCTATATGAGTCGTATGTATATATAATATATATATATATATATATATATATATATATATCCGCATATATATATATATGTATGAAATATATTATGCATGAGCGTATCATTATATATATATATACAAATTTTATTATATATAAAATTCCCTATATTTATATATATATATTATATGTATATCACGTATATATGTAATATACCCCTTTTTTATACATCACATATATATATATATATATATATATATGTATGTTGTATATATATATATATATATATATATATATGTATATATATATATATATATATATATATATATATATATATATATATATATATAATATATATATATATATATATATATATATACATATATACATATACATATATATATAATATATATATATATATATATGTATATATATATGTATGTATATATATATATATATATATATATATATCTGTGTGTGTGTGTGTGTGTGTGTAATAAGACGGACTTCACGATGAGTGGTTGCAGTCATAGCCCATGAAAATGACACGGTTTTAGTTTAAGACCTTTATTAGCAGAACGTTGGAAGACGGGTTTTCACTTCATTATAGGGGCAGGACAAACTCAGGGATCAGATAGCATGATGTTATAAGTAAAATGCCCTTAACACCTGGATCAACATCTCAGCTAATATCTGGGGGAAAATCTGTCTCCGATAGCGTGCATCTCCTTTTTGTTTGAAAATTTCCTAAATTGTCTGCCACTGCAATGTAGAGTTATAATTTGTCAGACCCCTTCTCTGAGATTTGAACTGTAGCCCCAGTGGTCAATTTAGGTTAAAAAGGTAAAAGCAAAAGGATGCTGGAATTTTTGTCCTTGATTTAAGATTTGAAAACCCCTGAGAATTTTCTCGGGGTGTCTTAGAGGTTTTATACAAAATGCTTACATTACTTTCTCGATTTAGTTTACTTTTCCTTATATATATATATATATATATATATATATATATATATATATATATATATATATATATATATATATATATATATGCGTGCTGGTGTGTGTGTGTGTGTAATGGGTAAATTTATCTGTTACAAAGTTAGAATGTTATCCGTGGTGGCTACAGAGCAGTCGTTACGCTATAAAAAATACGCGAAGATTTGAAAATAAAAGTTTTTGAATTTATTCAGAAAATCCATTTTTAGCGCTCACCCGCAAAAATTTTACATTCGCTTATACAGTGCTGCGAGGTCGCAAGTAAACCAGACAATCAGAATGTTAAAATTAATCACAGGATGACACTTAAGCAATGAAACTAAGTAAGTTCCATAAAAGTTTTATATAAAAATAGTTGAGCTAAGTAAAAAAAAAAAAAATTTGGTATTTGCAAATTCGCTAATGGTTATCATAATTAGAAGAAATACAAAAGCATTTCAGCAAAGATTGTATTTTTAGGGTTAGAAACGCCAGAAAATTTATTTCTGTACAGTGGCGTACGCAGAATTTTTTTCAAGGGGGGGGGTTCATAACTATTAAAAAAAAATTCGAGTATGTAATAAAGCACTATTATTTCCCTAATTTAGACAGCTAGACAGTTTTGACTTTTTATTTAGACAACATTGTTTAGTTAAATTTTGATTTGATTTTTTAAGTTTAAGAACATAATTTTTTAATAATAAGAGGTAAAAATAAGAGGTTAATAATAAGAGGTAAATATTTTATTTTTATTAAAAAGTAGGAATTAATCAAGTCAGAAAAAAACTACTCATAATGTAACGTCTACCTAAATAATAACTGTATAAATGTGAATATTCTATAGAAAATCAATGAATTTGACCGAAAAAAAAAAAAACCTTACCAATAAATAGGGAATTAAACCAATTTACAAACACGCTAAAAATTTATTAATTTATACAGTAATAGCCAAACGACGGGTTTTTTTTTGCCAGTTCGTTTAAAAAGTCTTCAACAGCTGGGGTAAATTGTATATGAATGTTTAAGAGGGTCAATCCATTCATTCTATTATTACCCGTTGAATTGCGTAAACAAGTTATTAAACGGCGTAAAATCGAAAAGGATCTTCGCTTGCACTCGTCGAAACAGGTAGAACGACCAATATTTTTAGGAGTTTGAAAATGTTTGGTGTTACAACTTTATTGCACATTCCAAGAACATCCCCAGCAGTTTTTGGAACACTACCTCCGTCTTCACTAATCCTTTTTAATCTTTTTATAGCAGAATTTTCGTTCAGCTTTCATTACAGGTATCCAAAGGGTACGCCCACAGGTAATCAAGGAGGGGGGGGGGGGGTAAACCCCTAACCCCCCTTGCGTACGCCTCTGCAACTGTAATTAAGTTTAAGTAATTACAATTAAAATTAATAGCAAGTGTGTTTGTGTAAAGTTTCGATAGAACTGATGTGGATTTTTTAAATTGTATTCGGAATTTTTTAAAATAATGTGTCATGAAATTTGATTTGTAGCTTACATACTTGATGAAGGTCAGGGACTGCTTACCCTAAACTAACACTCACGACATATGCCTTGTGAAGACTCCCCATTGTTCCGAACATGCGCCAAAACAACTTATCGGATCCCACCTGTTTACTAGGACAATAACGTGGCGTCGCAGTGTCTGTGATGCTGACAGTTCATTTGAATAGGCGTCACGCCCCTTGATAGGTGGCGGTAATGAGACGAGAGGATTGCACCCAGTTTTTAGAATCGGAACAGTCAGCGAATGAGGACTCATCTATAAAATCTAACTGTAACTTTAGCTGGAGTTCTCAAGTAACTGGGATCTTAACTGGGACAAAAAACAATTGGCGGGACCATAACTGATCCCCCTGTATAAAAAGCCTACAATTTTGCAACTCGGGGCTTTTCGACATTTTTTTTTTTTTTCGTAGGTGGTTGACATCGTGAAGGCTTTCGCCTTTTTTCTTACCGGAGCCAGCTTGCTAGTTCGGGAGATTCGTAAAGTCCGCTCCTATAGGGAGCGGCAGAGTCTCGGATACCGAACGGGAGATAAATTGGGTTGGATTGCACCCTGAAAAGCCTCCCCATTTGTAAGAGATTATTAAATCTCTTGTTTTACTTTCGACTGTGATCGTCGTGAGGAAGTTTTACCGGCAACCATCCTTTGCAGTTCTACATGATTTGGGAATTAACATCCTCTTGTAAATAGTCGTAGTTAATCAAGAATAAAAGTGAATTTCCAATTTTATCTTTGACTGTGATCCATTCTTCACGTTACCTCTCACTCGAGAATATTGAAGTCGTCACAGCCTGTTGCATAACAACCAATACGATGTAGAGTCTTTTCGGTTGGGAGGGCTGTAATCTCCTCGTATCTCCTCGGAACTCGTATCTCCTATTCAGGAGTTTGCTTGATTAGAGACCGCCAGCGTCTCTGTTTACTAAGAAGTCGACCTTCGACTTGGAAATCCCATTCCCGTTATTTTGCTAATTTTTTTTTTTACTTCGTGCAGAGAAGTAGGTAGCCGAGAGTGACCCTTGTTCTAAATTTGGATCGTCCCGATTTTTCCTTCACGAACCCCAGCGTGATACGCACTCTGAACTTTCGAACCTTGGTGTGAAAGCCGACTGTACAAATCGTCAGCCAGGAGGTGATAGTGTCAGCGTTTATTACCGGCACTAATTGGTGAACAACAATTCCAGTGATTTAGAAACCCTAGCCATACTGTAACTGGTATCCCACGCATCCTTATTGTGTGAATGTCATCTCAGCACGAGATCCCAGAATATTGAGAAATCTACTGAATCTGTGCATAGCTGTACATAATTTATTCACCTGAATAAAATATTTAGTCTAGATTAAACAGTTTTCTAGCCTCTTTCATTGACGGCTTCGCCTACCATATCTCCAGTACGTTACAATATACACCAAATACGACCTAAAGTCTTTTGGGTTGAAAGGACTGTAATTATCGACGTTAGTCTAAGTTCGAGTGAACTGAAGAATGGACGAATGACGCAAACCACTATCGATTGATATACGACACACGAAGCCCACTGTCGTAACCTGTAAAAAATATAAACAAATTATATCCCACTGTGAGGATATTTCTGGCTGCATCTTGTGCCTTCTCGTTTTAGACGTCCGTAATCATTTGCAAATGAATTTTTCTCCATTCCCAAAATATCGCAGGCGTCCTCCTTCATTCAGGTTTGGACCTGATCACAACGGGGAAAATTCTGATAAACAGGGTGGTCACGCCGCTCCTTAATCGGCCGAATCCGAAAATAAAAATGTGCGGAACAGAAGGGGGGGCCCCCAATCGAGAGGATGACCAGAGGAAAGCGAACGGCCGGTGCCCGCGGGGCCTCGCAGCTGCAGCCTCGTTAGGAACGAGTTCGTCGGGCCCCCTTTGGGCTCACTTCGAAGAGGCAGTTTAACGCGCTGTGACATGGATGTTTCGTCCTGAAACGGGGACGGCCACTGCCTGTCCGGAAATCGCATACGCGGAAGATGCAGGGAAATAAGGTTTGCAAATTAAAAGTCCTCACAAAATCTATACTACAACAGGGGCATGCACAGAAAGTGGTGTGGTCTGGGACAATCCCTCCAGTTCAGATTTTACTGACAATGGTACGCAAATAAACTCTGAAAGGATATCGGAGTGATTTGGGAGTAAAATAGATAATAAATAATGGGAAAGTCTAAAATTAAAATATACGTTTGCTTGAGTTCGGGTAGTTAAGTAAAAGTAGCAAAAATATAAAGTACACCAGGAGGCAATAAAAATAATCTAGTAAATAAATTAGAAATAGAAGAGTATGATACACGATTACATAAAGAATGTTAAAAGAATTGGGCTCCGCTAAATGTGATCAATTTGGGATATCGTGATTTTGATAATAATAAACGATATGCAAAATTAGATAAATTTCCCTTTAATACACACGTATTACATTCAGGCTTGCAATTCCGTCACTTTTCTCACTTTTAGTCACTTTTTGTACAGTTGATCACTTTTAGTCACTTTTTTAAGTAAACAGTCACTTTTAGTCACTTTTTTCATGGTGTAGCACAGCAAAAGTCTGTTGTTGAAAAAAGAAAATCTGAATTAATAAAATATTTTAATAAAAGACCAAAAATGGGATGCTCTAATCTAATTTTTCTTATTAAAATGGAATTAGTCATATGGTTTTCAGAATTAAGTGATTTTAAAAAGTCGTAAAGAAGTTCCTGAAATCTACATTTGTTCTGAAATGTACATTTAATGCATTAAAGTAATTTGCGTCAAAGCACACATTTCTCTTTTTCTTCACAATTTTTGTTTAGATACTCTAATTTAGCTATGTACAGATTTCAAAATATCATTGATGTATGCAGAAAATTGTGATTATAAAATTAATGTATTGTATGTATTCAAATCAAATTTATAGATTTTGTTGAATAAAAAGCAATGTTGAGTTGTGTTAAACAAAATTTTTAACTTTTTTGTATTTGACGCTAAAATCATGTCTTGCATGAATCATTTGATTTAGAGTTAAAATAAATAGAAAAATCTTAATAATAGCATCTGTGATCAAGAGGAGAAAAAATAATCGCTTTTTCTTTTTCAATGTTTAGTCACTTTTTAGTCACTTATTCTGTATTATTTGTCACTTTTCTAACCTTTTTAAAAGGGCCTCAACAGTTGCAAGCCTGTACATTTCAAAATAAAATGATAAACTCACCTTATATTTATGTACTGTATATTATCCTTTAAGACATAAGAATTGTTAACATAATAAAAATAATTGATGCATTGTTGACTGTCTACAATTTTTTCTAAGAAGCTCATTGATAAATTGTTCGTAATCGTAATCAACCTGTCATAACGATTTAAAATTTCGATATTTAGTTTTAATGTTAAATCATTTCGCTTTCTGGCTTCCACATCGACGAGCTGCATGTCAGCGAGTAAGGCATAAAATGTGAATACGTTCCTACACAGTTTCAGTAAGAACGTGTTGCCGTCTGCTTATCTGACAACCACTGACCACTAGCAGTGTGTTTGTATTCCGTATTTCTGAAAAATTTCAGAGACATGTAATACCCCACTTCTTTGTTCATTCCCCATTTCCGTAGTTAAAAGAGGGAGTATTTTCAAAAATTCAAACAACAGCGAAGGAAAAGAAAGGATAGGTTCCTTTCCTGAATACATTGTGAATATTCCTTTGCCAGTTAAAATGAGGTTCGAAAACTGATAACATTAACCGATGTAACGATCCCATAAAGCGATCATTTTAACATACGTTCGTAATCATAATGTTTTTTAAAGTCATCGGAGCGGTGTTGTACTCCACGTTTCGACGCTTTCAATGCAATTCAGAAGCTGAGAAATGTTTAACTGCGCTGACTCCTATTTGGTAACTTGTCATAACGATTTAAAATTTCGGTATTTAGTTTTAGTGTTAAATCATTTCACTTTCTGGCTTCCGTGTCGACAAGCTGCATGTAAGCTAGCAAGGCATAAAATGTGAATACGCTCCTTCTCAGTTCCGAATAGAATGTGTTGCCTTCTGTTTATCTGACAACCATTGACCAGCAGGGTGTGCGTATTTTTGAAAAATTCCAGAACGGAGGGAAAGAAAACAATGGGTTCCTTCTGAATATATTGTTAATTGCCAGTTAAACTGAGGTTCGAAAACGGATAACATTAATCGATATAACGATCCCATAAAGCGTTCATTTTAATATACAAATGAATGGAGAAAATCGGGACCAAGTGATTTCGATAAGAATAAGCGATTGATAACATCAACCACTATCACGCTAACCGGAGTCCACTGTTTATATTTTGGCGATGCAAACATACAGCTCTTTTTAAAACATTTATTGAATTTTTATTTGGTTTTAGTAGAGATTTGTAAGTTAAGAAATGAAATAATATGAGCAAGTATTAAATAAAGTAGTCTTAGGTATTAGTGCTTCTAGTGTACAAGAGACAAATTAAATAACTTGTCCACAGTATTGTTGTAATTCTTTAAGGGAACATAGTGCCTTCCCAGAAAATGTTCCACTATAACAGTTTTTTTTTCCAATTTGTCATAAAATAGAAATTTTTTCTCCTTTAAAATTTTTTTTCTGATAGTTGTTTAAAAGTACTCTAACTTTGAATGATTTATTTAAGAATAACCAAAAAAATGAGAAAGGAAATTTCCTTTCCTGCAAGACAGATAACTTTCGAAATATGCATATTAGAAACTAAATTTTTATGTTAAATTGATGCAAAACACCTGTATTGTTTTAAACCAAAACTTTATGTAGCCTCCAGACTATGGGCAATTGTTCACCATTTCCTAATGGTGACCTCGAACGATGGTTCACGGGTTGCGTCCACACGCTGGGCCACTAAATGAACCAATCACGTGGATCCGTCCATAGGGTCTACTGCGCACTTAAGTTGCGCATCTCGTTGCCTTCGATCTATTATATGAGCTATTTTATCGTCTGCTACCACTATCGACCACTATAAACCAGACCCCTCCATAAGTTGGTAATGGCTTGCAGTGGACCATAGTGTGGAGGGGCCTTTAGGGGTCTGTTTTTTTAAACTAAAAAAAAAAAAAAATTAAACGGTTAACATTAAAATAGTAAATAAATTGAAAATTGAAAGTTAAAACAGAATTTGCCTTTGTCATGCTATAAAATAATAATATTGGTTATATTAATATAATTGAGTTTCGAGGAATAAAAGAGATAAATAACTTCTATTAGATATAAAAAATAAGTTTTTAATCAATAAATCTCACGACATTTTGAGGGTGGGTGGATTTCTTTTTTATCTTACCTGGTGTAAATACTGGGCCATACCTGGCCATAATTAAACTGACAGTGCTCACAGTGTTCTGTAGCGCGATCTATTTGCAAGAATGACGCCACATTTTGTAGGAAGATTAAACAAGACGGAAAACAAAAGATTCCGAAAAAAAAATAATAAAAATAAAAAAAATAAAAAAATAAATAAAAAAAATTCCAAAAGTCACCGCTAGGGGAATATTTGGCAATGTGTTATAGAAAATAGACTGCTAACAGATGCAAATCAATACGGAATAAAATTACCTTTTATTATGCACATTTTCTGATTTAGTTCAAGTGCAATAGGGCAACACTTTTAAAAAAGCGTAAAATCTACATAAACACCGCTAAAGGTCAAGTGATCTGCAATATCACGTACGCTGAGCAGAAGAGGAAGTTCTTCATTCACATTTCACGTTACATCCATTGGCACAGTGCCAGCTGCTTGGGTATTTATTTCCTTACTGGATGCCTCTATTCCTTCTAGGTCCAACCGCTTTATAAATTCGAGGACAGAGGGACAGATAATTTACGCTATTATTAGGGGATATGTTTTGGGAGTTCAAGCTCCTCGATTGTCCTTCTACGAGTGCAATGCTTGTGACAAGATGTCCTCTGTTAGCATTTATTCCACGTTCTAAGTCATAATTTTGATTCGTTTCCATAATGAGAGCAGAGGGTTGGCTGGCACGGGTGCCTTGGAGACATTTAAGTGTCCTACAAACGGCCTTGTGGACACTATTGAAAGCAACTTCCTCAGATGTTGTTGGACTTAGCACTTAGGAGCGTATTTAAGGACGCAGCCGAGCAACCGGTTCGCTCCAGAGCGAGGTCAAGCAGACTCTTAAAAAAGAAAAATAAGTAATCGCTTGACCATGCCTGCGACATTTCTCTGGAGACCTTCGACGTATCAGAGGTCAGGGAGTACGTGCTCGCCCAGTATCCTCTTGTCCAATCTTCAGTTTCTCCAATCGCTTTCACCTCCCGAATTTATTGGGAATCGAGAGACGTGATTCGATTTTCAGCCGCTGGATTGACCCAGAAAGCGAGTGACACTCGGTTGCCATTCGGAGGTGAAGAAAAAAAAATTGGAAAGACTCTCAACGTACTTGCATCCATGATGATTGAGATACGGTTTAACCTCCGGGGTGAAACTTTAGAGAAAACGGTTAAAAAAGAAAAGGGTACCTCTCGCGAAAAAAACCCAGGTTATGCAAGAGGTAATAACCGCTTATGACTTTTGCCTAATTATCTGAAGCTTAAAGGTAGAATACAGATATCTGTTTGTTTATTCAGACCTAGAGACACACATTTAGTGCCAATTATTCAAAGCTGTTTCGAGAAATTTTGTAATTACAGAGAGACACCCAGTAAAATTGTTATAATTAGTTAAAGAAATATCAAAATGGCTGAACGTTTTTGGCGACTCCAGCGACTTTTGGTTAATACTTTGGTTCC
>CM063508.1:45786882-45839382 GCA_032207245.1 Pardosa pseudoannulata
AGTAGACTGGACCAGGGGTAAACGTGGCGCCCTAGATCGATTTTTAATACGCCTTGCTGGACTAATGTAAATGTATGATAGCCAGAGCGATTTACTTATTTGTCAAACGGCGATATACAGCAAGTAGTCAGTTGAGTTACTGTGCATAGATGAGCTTTTAACCTTGAGCGTTTCTAATAACACGCACGTATTTTTGTAGTGTGTGATCGTATTTCGCATAGACATAGAGTGCATTTAAATCTACAAGTAATCCGAAATAATTTTTTTTTTCTTTTAAAACCCATTACAGCATACAATTGCGAGTCTTGGTTCTCAAATATGAAATATATTTGAAATCAAAATACCGAACAAAGCTTAATGACTCACATTTAGATAATGTTTACGGACCGGAAACTCTAAGATATCCCCAATTATAAGAAATTAGGTGAAGATATGGACACCCAAGTTTCACACTGAATTATATGTATCATTATGTATGAACCAACAAAATTAATATTAAAAAAAATAAAAAAATCTGTTTTTAATGCCTATTTATCTGTTGATTATCTGTAAAATATGCGCCTCGTGATTTTCAAATTTAGTATTGCGCCCTTAAAGACAAACTGGTTGCCGATGCTCTAGACCAAACCTAAATATACTTGATATTATATAGTTAGTATGAAATATTCTATTTACCCCGTTCCCTTTTACCCTGTTTATTCGTTTCTTGATAATTAGAGTATTACCTCTTCTTTTTCCCTGCCAACAGGATTTCTGATTTCTTTTCACACGATAAGCTTTCATTACACAAGCAGGTATTGACCTTCAAAATTTTTGATTAGCATTTTTAATCTGCGACCATGTCGTGCATTTTTTTCTACTGTGTTTTATTTCGTAAAAGAATTGCAAGACATGTCGAAGAAAGACTCTTGATTTTTACTTTTCTTCTTACGAATGAGATCGTTAAGTACATAACCAGACAAAATCCTCATCTGTCTATTTTCTATTATTCTAAAGTGAATTACAAAGGAAAGGATTGTTATACATAAACTAAGCATGTCATGTAACGGGATCAGTCAAATTTTTAATTTTACAGAATTGTAAAGTCCTCTATATCGTAAATAAAAAAATGGTTCGTTTTCTGGCTGAAAATTATCTGGTATACGCTCAATCATTTGTTTATCTTCATACTCCTCTAAAGTCTCCCGATACTGTGAATGCAGTTTAGAATCACGTTGAATTCATTTAGAAAGATAATTCAAAATTTTCTTAGCTCTGTCGAAATGATCGTTAAGTTCTTCCCCCCCTTTTTTGCAACAGTAATGAATGGAAGTAAAGGAACGAAACTGTTATTTCCACTACACCCTGGAGGTAGATAGAATTTTCTGTTAATACATGTGATAAAATTTTCATTGTAACAAAAAATAATCGATGATTGAATTTAAAATTATCATATATGTACCTAATCTATTATTGAAGCCAAATATAGAAGAAAATTATTGACGTCCTATCTAAGTTCAGTGATAAAACGTATGAAAATAATGCAGACGATATTTAAATAATTCAAAATAAGAAATGATTGAATGAGATGGTTAAAGAAATGACGTCCTAAAGCTAGAATTTTTTTATTTTTTATTTTTACCTATTTATTATGTGATAAATTGATAAATTGAATTGCCTGTTCTTAACCAGGAAAAATCGGGCTTGAAATAATGGCATCAAACTCTCAATAAGAGATTTGAAAAACAATTTTCAATTTTACAACTCCTCTTCAACCTCCACTCAAAATACAGTTTCTTTTAAGTCAAAGAGTTTTTTGCTGGATGAGATCCCGCCTACCCTCCCTCATCCCTTTGGACTAAAAAAAACTCTATTTTAAATTAATTTTACAATTTACACTAAATCACAAATTTGTGATGAAAATCACACTCAGTTTATTTAATTTGTGATTAAGTGAATGTTTCAGTCTATTTAGTATGAATGTTATGTGTTTCCTTTGTGTTTTCTTTGTTAATTCAATTAGATTTTAAATATTCAATTTTTGTAAAATTTTTCCTCAAATGTTGTTTTTGTTTATGTATCAATTTGTTGAGTTACGATCCCCTCGCCAGATTTCAAACGCCACTGCAAGCACGCCAATTTCGCCAAATGTGGTTGAAGCACCAACAAGATCCATGATTAGAAACAGGAGAGTGGGCTAAGAAGAGGAGTTGAAAAATGGGGGAAGGGGGGTTATTTTGAACGTTTTAAAGACTTGTTTGAAATTTGCTAACCATAACTCATCAAGAATCATGGATGCCTCTATCCATTCCAGGTCCAACCTCTTCCTGAATTCGAGGATAAATGGACAGATATCTTAGGCTATTATTATATAGGGGATTGTAACATTGTAATATGTGAATTCATATTTTACTTTTTCGTACACTCATACACAGAATGACTGCGGATTCTTCTTTTGCCATGATTTGTTTATCTTCATACTCCTCCTAAAGTGTCCGGATACTGTTCATGCAGTTTAGGATCACGTTGAATTCATTTAGAAAGATAATTAAAAGTCTTCTTAACTACGTCGAAATTATCTTTAAGTTCTTTCGAATCTTTTTCTGCCACACTAATTAATGTAAATAAAGGAATGAAACTATCATTTCCACTACACCCTGGAGGTAGATAGAATTTTTTGTTAATACCGGTGATAAAATTTTCATTGCAACAAAAAATAATCGATGATTTAATTTAAAATGATCACATATGTACCTAATCTATTATTTAAGCCAAATATAAAAGAAAATTATTGACGTCATATCTAAGTTTAGTGATAAAACATACGAAAATAATGCAGACGATATTTAAATAATTTAAAATAAGAAATGATTCACTGAGATGGTTAAAGGAACGACGTCATAATGGTAGAAAATGTTATTTTTATCTATCTATTATGCAATAAACTCATAAATTTAATTGCCTGCTCTTAACCGGAGAAAATAGAATAATGGAATTCATTTATTATTAAATATACTCATTTATTATTAAATATATATTTCATTTATATTGGCATTATATTATTAAATAGAATAATAGAATGCAATAATGGCATTAAGCGATAGAAAGGGGGAAGGGATGAATTTCGAAAGTTGCTAACCCTAATTCATCAAAATCCAAATGGATGCCTCCATCCATTCCAGGTTCAACCGCTTCAGAAATTCGGAGACAGACGGACAGAAAAACTTAGGCTACTATTATATAAGGTATATCATCAGCAGGATAACTTCCCTACATGTCAGTTTTATTGCTTTCAATATTTGGTCAAAATAGATATTTTTGGTGAAATATGAGTCTGAAAATTATTTTGATTACAATACTTCCATTATTTTACACAAGGAAGTAAAAAGTAAAAAACAGCAAACGAATACCAAAAAATTATATTTTTATATGACACCGGTAAATCTTCTAACTATATAAAAAGCGATATATTTATGTCAACCTGTTTATTTATTACACAGAGTCGTCCAACAAAAATGAAATCTCTTCAAAGTAGCAGCATGACCGGGCACAACACATGTGTTTCCCTAAATTTGAAAAGGATGTGGTGGAAACAAGTTTCGCAAATGAACTTTAGTTTCAAAAGAGGAAACAGCATCTTCCTGCAAGAACGACAGTTCATTGAAAATCTGAAAGTAAGTATTAACGCACTGTAAATCTAATAAAAATTGAACAGTTGCTTCATTATATACAGTAATTATCGGCCTATATATTATACGCCGTGAAACAGAATTTCTTAATAATGTATATATATATATATATATATATATATATATATATATATATATATATATATATATATATATATATGTATATATATATATATATATATATATATATATTTATATATATATATATATATGTATATGTGTATATATATGTATATGTATACATATATATGTATATTTATGTATATATATGTATATATAAGTATATGTATATATATATGTATATATATGTATATATAAGTATATGTATATGTATATATATGTATATATATATATGTATATGTATATACATATTATATATATTTATATATATATGTACATATATATATATATATATATATATATATATATATATATATATACATATATATATATATGTATATATATGTACACACACACATATATATATATATGTATATATATATATGTATATATATATATATGTATATATATATGTATATATATATGTTAGGATTGAGAGAGCAATTCTAGGTTTCATGGACGTAACAATCGTTTATTACAAATACGGACGGTTACACAAATACAAATACATAAATTTACGTCGAATGAAAAAAAATAAGTTTAGATAATAGCGTCAAAACAAAAGGTCGAAAGATGCGTCTACTCCTTTCGCCGTCTCTCTCTCATCGTTGTTCTGAGTGTTCTCTCTGGCACGCCACTCTGTGTTGCGCGCGCAGTCCAATCGGAGTACAGCGGAGATGAGGTGTTCTCTCCCTTCACACTCGACCATCCTGAGGAGTCTTGGACCCTCAAGACTTGAAAGAAAACAATCGTCAACATCTGCAAATAAAAAGAAAACACAAGGAAAACAAAAGAGAAAAAGAATAATGTTCAGGAAAAAAAATGTCCGTCGATAGCTGCAACGTCAAACAGCAAGTGCACTCAGAAGAATAGCTCAAATGTCACTGGTAAAAAGAAAGTCCAAAATTTGTGCAAGTCGTCAACAGTAGATCAGTCACAAGTCGTTGTTGAAATCAGGTGGGAAAAGATGATGAAATGTGAGGCCAAGGCTTCATATGATCAGCTGCGGTCGATGTAGTATTGGGTCCGGGATGTTGACCTAGCTTTCGCACATCATATCTGTCGTTTGTCTTCACTGCAGTAACTTCGTAGGGACCGTAAAATTTTGAGTACAATTTGGAACCAGTCGAAAATTGTGTTTTTTGAATAGCTACTGTGTCACCAATCTTGTAAGTATTTGGTTTTTTTCGACGTTTGTTGTATTGAATTTGGGAACGCTTTTGATGTTCGAGAATATTTTTTCTTGCTGTGTCTCGGAGGTTATGTTTTTCTTGCATGATGATGTTTGAATACTCTTCGTCCAATATTTGTTTGATACGTAAATCTTCTTTATTTTTCATTTTGATTCCAATCATTAGCTCAAATGGGGTAAAATGCGTGGTCGTCGAGGTGGTACTATTTAATATTCTTTGGACGTCGGGAACAAATTTAAACCATTTTGCTGGATCGTCGATGGATAGTTTAGCTAGTACAGGTAGTAAAACTCCTTGTAAACGCTCTACCTGGCCGTTGCCTCTTGGTATACCGGTAGTAATTACTGCGTGATCGATGTTTTCTTGGGAGCAATATTCAGCGAAATCGGAGGATGTAAAAGCTGAACCACGATCTGATATGATTCGTGATGGGTTACCAAATGTAATACTTTGCAGTTTGAGCTTTTCAATTGCATCGCGGGATGCTGTTGATTTGACGGGATATAACCACGTAAACTTGGTGAAAGCATCTACGACACTGAAAATGTATTGATAAGTCTTGTTCGTCGTCGGGAGTGGTCCTAGAAAGTCAATATGGTATGTTGATAATGGAATGTCACCTTTCGGAATGGAGTGTAAAAGACCTTCCTTTCTTTCCGCGTTTTTTGTTACAAAGGATGCACTCGATACAATTGGCAATTACATTCTCAATCTGTCGTCGGGCTTGTGGAATGTAAAAATCTTGACTGAAAAGGTCTTGAGTTTTAGCAACTGCGAAATGGCCTTTGTTGTGAATTAAGCGTATGATCTCAGTTTGCATGATTTGGGGTACAACAATTAATTCACGATCTTTCTCGATTTTGTAAACAAGGTTATTTTTTAGTATATGTTCGGAGTCTTGTCCGGTTTTAATTAGGATTTTGAGTGTTTTGATGTAGTCATCTTCGCTTTGCGCTTTAGAGATTTGTGATGTAAGATCTGCATCAAGACATGTCGTTAAGTAAACGGGATTTCGACTTAAAGCGTCGGCATGTTGTAAAAATTTTCCAGGACGGTGTATAATTTCAAAATCGAATTCGTCCAAATACATTGCCCATCTGGCAATTTTGGGGGTAAGATCTCTTTTTTGCAATGTTTGCTGGAAAGCAGCGCAGTCAGTCACGATTTTAAATTTGCTTCCTAAAAGATAATTTCGAAATTTCTTTACCGCTTCAATAACGGCAAGTGCTTCAAGCTCGTAGCTAGAATATTTTGACTGCTGTGGCGAGGTCTTCCTACTCATATAATGTATGGGATGCCACTTGTCATCATCATCGGATTTTTGTAATAGGACAGCACCAAGGCCAAAAGAACTTGCGTCTGTGTGCAATTCTAGAGGTGAATTTTGGTTAAAAATATGCAAAACTGGTTGATTCGAAAGAGAATCCTTGAGGGCAAGAAAAGCTTGATGTTGTTCAGGGCCAAAATGGAAAGATGCGTCATTTCTGAGCATATCAGACAAAGGTCGCGCAATCAGTGAGTAATTCTTTATGAATTTTCGAAAATATCCTGTTAAGCCCAGGAAACTTTGAACCTGTTTCAACGTCTTCGGCAAAGGAAAATTTTGAACGGCAAGTGTTTTCGACGGTGATGGTTTGATTGTGTTATTCTCGATTACATATCCAAGAAATTCAATGCGGCGCTGTAAGAATTGGCATTTCTTAAGATTCAAAATTAAACCAAAGTCCGATGCTACTTCTAATACACGTTGTAATTTTTGGAGACCGTCGGCTTCATCCTGTGAGGGTATTATGATATCGTCCATGTAGATGATAACGATTTTTTTCACGAATGAGATCGCGAAACACTCTGGAAACAAATCTTTGGAAGACACTAGGACTATTGGAGAGACCAAACGGGACTTTCAAAAACTCATATTGGCCTTCGTGGGTGACGAACGAGGTGTATTTTGTGCTGTTAGGGTTCATCGAAACATGGAAAAAACCGTTCTTCAAATCAAGCGAGCTAAACACTTTGGCTTGTTGCAACTGGTCCAAAGCTTCGTCAATGAGCGGGATGGGAAATTTATCTCGAATTATTTTTTTGTTAAGGCGTCTATAATCCACGCAAAGTCGGTATAAGCCATTTTTCTTCTTACACAGAACGATGGGGGAAGCATAATCAGAACAACTATTCGCAATTATGCCAGCGTCTAACCATTCCTGTATCTGTTTTTCAACAATTTTTTGTTCCGCAAATGGCAATCTACGAGGTCTTTGGGCCACTGGGACATCATCTGTCAAAATTAGAGTCATTTGTAAATCAGTTTGTTTAGTTCCACGAGGCTTGTAATTATTTATCAGGGTTGACAACTGTGTTTTGAGATTCGGATCTAGAATGTGACTCAAGTCGTAGGACGATGTATCTACTGAATCAGCTAAATATGAAAATGGGTATGCTGAATTGTCAATAAGTGCATTTTTACTCATTGTCGAATGTTGTTGGGAATTTATACGAGAAGTAATACAAGTTTGATCAACGTTGTGGGTTGGTGAACTGGTTACAATAAAAGTAGTAGTCTTCGTCAACGATACAACACCATGGGAAATATTCAAATCACCTTGCGCCAGTACATCAGCACCAATCAACATAGGAAATTGCAAAGCCGTATTCGGGACAACACAAATATCAGAATGAAATTCAAAACCATCGATAAAAATAGAAGCTGAAAATGAACCTAATGGTTTCACCGTAGTATTTCCTAAACCGTGCAACAAAACGTTTGACTCATCTAAAAAACAGTTAGGAACAATTTTTCTAAAAATCTCTTCCTTCAACAGTGTTTTGTTCGACGCAGTGTCAACAACAGCAGAAATTTGGATATTGTTGATTGTTACAGTCTTGGCGAATAAACTAGTAGAATTTTGGGGATGCACAATTGTAACATGTGATTGTACCTTCTTAGACGGACAATTAGCCGCTTTATGTGAACCAAATTGTTTGCATTCAAAACATTTCATTCCTCGGTCTTTATTAGGACATAAACTGGAGATGTGATTTCGTTCACCGCAATTGTAACATAATTTTTCCATTAATTTGGGTAAGCGTGGTGCAGTGTTACCAGCAAAAGTCTGAGGTTTTGAGGTAAAATTATTCTGATTATTTTTTTCTTCAGTAAAATTTTTTACGATTATCTGTAGAAAATTTATTATTGAAATGCTTATGAGGTTTAAAAGAACGATGAAAATTATTTTCTGATTTGACATCCGCTAAATAAAGCTTTTCAAAGGAACGTAACTTTTGTTTAAATTCGGAAATGTTAACACAACCATATAAAATTAGTTTAGCTTGAGAGTCTGGTAAACCGGAAATACAATACTCAATTAGCGATTCGTCATCAATGTTACCTTGACTCGCTAACGCACGCATTGAGATAAAATATTCTGTAACAGTTTCATTTCGCTTCAATTTTCGAGAACTAAGTATTTTATGGACATCAATGGATGAAATTTTTGTGCCAAATTCAGTTTTAAGGTGCTCTTTAAGATTATCAAAAGAAGTAATATTTTTCAAAGACAATACAAAAATACGAGCTGGATCAATTAATAATTTTTTTGTAATCAAAACTTTTTGTACGTCATCATTGAGACCGTAAGTAGAAAACAATTCTTCTAAATCAAAAATAAAATTGTTCACAGAATAGGCATCTTTTCCTGAAAAAGAACGTGTAATTTCGCTTATCTGTGGTAACAGAAACCAAAACGAATGACCGTCGAATCTGCTAGCTGCTGGAAAGTTCATATAATTGTTTGAATCACCACGAACAAGAACAGAATTTGTTTCCTTTCCATCGCAAAGGTCGACGCGAGAGGAAAATTGCTGAGACAGACTGTCTGCAACGTCGGTGGCTGTAGCAAGCTTGTGATGAGGGGAGAAACAGATATTGGCGCTTTCGATTCATCACCGGAAATGATTTTGCCTGCTAAGTTTGAAGCGGTGGGAGAAGAAATACTTTCGGTTTGAATATCATCGTCGGAAGAAAAAATTTCAATCGTACTTCGAAAGGGAGGTAAGATCAGACAGGGATTCAAAAATTCTGTCACACAAAATATGTTCGGATCCGGTAAAGTCAATATGCAAGAAATTACACACACAAATAAAATCAGCTAAAGTAAATGATTCGAGAATTTTTTGTTTTCGTTTTACAACATCAAAATTTTCTGGGAAGTTAGTAAATTGTCTGAGTCTTTTACGTGTCGACCGGTCAAATGGTAGGTCCGACACGACGTCATTTAATAATTTAACACTTCGAGTACTTCCACATTTTAAAGATCGAGAAATTGATGGAATGTCATTTAGCGATATTGTCGCCATTTTTAAAATAATATGCAAAGGAACGGACTCACCAGAGTTGAATAGTCATGCGTCAAGTCGTCGGGAAATTGAAGTCGTTCATATCAGAATAATCCAGGGAAAAAAAAAACAGGTCAAACAGTCTTATAGTCCAAACGGCAAAATAAAAATGTTCAAAAGGAAACGCAGGATTTCCAAGTCAGGAATCATCTTCGTAGAAGGCGTCGAAATCAAAAGCGCGTAGGTCGTCAAGAACTTCTGATACCATTATTTGTTAGGATTGAGAGAGCAATTCTAGGTTTCATGGACGTAACAATCGTTTATTACAAATACGGACGGTTACACAAATACAAATACATAAATTTACGTCGAATGAAAAAAATAAGTTTAGATAATAGCGTCAAAACAAAAGGTCGAAAGATGCGTCTACTCCTTTCGCCGTCTCTCTCTCATCGTTGTTTTGAGTGTTCTGTCTCTGGCACGCCACTCTGTGTTGCGCGCGCAGTCCAATCGGAGTACAGCGGAGATGAGGTGTTCTCTCCCTTCACATATATATATATATATATATATATATATATATATATATATATATTTGGAAAAAAAATAATTATTTTGTAAGCATATATTATTTATTTATTTATAATCTGGAAAAATTACTTTGGGGTCTGTAATTTCAGCAGGCCGTAGAATCATTAACAGAGTATCTCCACCTTTTTTAGCGCCACTGTCCATTTTATAAGGAAAAAAGATTTAACGTCCCACCTTTTATTACAGGTCTTTATACAATATATTAAAGTATTTTTTCAATTTATTTATACCTATTTCATTTGTATATTCATCTATTAAGAAAAACAATGCAGAAATTAATTAAAACAAGCATCAAATGCAGTAACAGTTGTTTATTAAAATCTTAAAAGTAAACACAAAATCAATAAGAAATTTAAAAAAAAATAATGATATGGTTGAAGCGGGAGGAGTGTTACTAATTTATTAATCTCTAGCTTTAATTTCGGTAACATCCTAAAATTTAGGTAAGTAGATTATTGATTATTATAGACTTTAGTAAACTATAAGAAACGTGACCTGCCCTCCAATTAACTGGAGCAGGTACTATGGGTTCTTTTTATGTTGTTAGGATGCATAAAACTCTCAAACTACCTCCAAAGCTAATGAGATAACAAAAGTATTTATTTAGAAAACATTCATATTAAAATGCTATAAGAAATTATCATTAGTTTAATCTGGGAGACAAATCATCAGCAACCAAAATTCATGGATGAGTTGTCTAAAAAATATCTAGCATAATCAAACGCATGTTGTATTTTCTTTACTCCGAAAAAGAAAGCCAACTCTATAGAGTGAAATTTTACTCTGTCCAAGGACCACGGTTCACTACCCTCTTCAAAATCATCCATTTCAGATAAAAGCTTTTTCATCCCCTTGTTTGGCAGAAGACATCTGCACCAGTATCTGTTTGACAACCATCGGAGAATGTCAAGTCCGGAGACTTTATGAGCCCAGTAGCCGGGTGGATCGCATTCCCGAGGAACGTAGGGTGGAGGGTGTGGCAGCTGGTCACAAGAGAACCAGAGAGGGTGGGTCATTCTCAGGACCCGTGGGAATTTATTCCCCTGAAATGAGCAGAAGATCCAGACCCAGAGGGGTTTCTGATTTTTATGTCTCTGTATACATCTGAGTGGAATTCCTGCTATAATTGAGGAGTCTGCTCCGCTGACCACTCCCTTGCTCTTAGCCCTTTTTCTCCCCCTTCCTCTTTTAGGGGTCTTTCAAGAAGGCAGTTGGTTGTTAGAGGCTAGAGGGTAGAGAAGGTTGTTTCTCTCTCCCAAATGATGTTTTGTTTATCTTGTATATTTTGTATATAGTCAAGATAATAAAGTCTAGGACTTTAAGCGATTGTTTTTACTAAGCCCCCACAAACTCAGAGGTGTAGATATGTTGCGACGTTACAAGGGGAACACAGTAGATTATTTGATAGCAGGAGGAGTGCATATGTTGTAAACACTGGTCATGGGTTTAAAACCTTACAATAGATATTAATGATATTTAAAAAATATGTTATTAATTTTTTAAACAAATAAATATGCCATGACCTAAAACTGTTTTACCCCCCCTGTTTGCATCTGAACGCTTCACGGCATCTCTAGAAGCTCCAGAATCCACTGGGGTGCTGTATCACCTTCGTCGGGAACCTATGATATAGGATCCCAATGAATAGTACCTGAGGTTCTATTCGTTGACTATTCGTTATCAGAGGTGATATAGTACCAGAGGTTCTTAAACTTTTTGATGTGGAGACTCCATAATATTTACGAATACTTTGAGGAATCCTATAAGCATTCCGCAAATCCGACACACGGGAGTGAATAACTTGTAATATATACTATTGCAGTTTTAGGTAATTTATTTTCAAAAGTACAATGTGAAAATTTTTAAATAAATAATGAACTTGAGAATATAATAGAACAATAAAAATAAATTAAATCACTTGGGTAAATTCAAACATTAACTATTGTCTGTCCATTAAAAGTTGCCTTTTGGATTGCTACTACTGAGAAACACCGTAGCTTTTATGTGTAACCAAAACGCTCTGATCTTCCATATGCAGGACGTTTGATGAACTGACAATGTCACATTAAAAGTAAGTAAAATGGAATTGTCAAGTATAAAATATTTGTGGAAACTTTTTCCTTTTTTTGTCTGTATTGTTCTATGTATTTTCAGGTACACTGTGTAAAAATTTTGGTAATTCTAAAATTATTATAATAAATTAGAGAATTAGCAAAATGGCTAAAATATTTTAGTGAGCCCTGCTGCAGGTCCTACAGTTTCAGAAACTCTCATCTACATAATAAAGAAGAGAGTATGCTTACATGTCTCTACAGTTTCGTTTTGATCTCGATGAAAATTTTGTACACAAGATATTCTGGACGAGAGGACGCTGAATGTCTGCTGTAAATTTCCCTGGAAATTTAATAAACGAGGATAATCTTCTTTTAACTTTTAAAGTTTATCGACATTTTGCTATACAGTTCGCTTATTTTTTGCCCTTTTTATTAAGTGTGTAACACTACAGGTAGAGCAGCATCGCTCCCTTTGCATACTTTATCATCTTGATGAAAGGACGCTGAATGTCTGCTTTAATTTTAACTGAATCTTTAATAAACGATGATAACCTTCAGAGTGCTAATTTTTTCACCCTTTACAGTGCATTTTCCCGTGGCACTAGTGAAATGGAATGTGCGTAGATATTTGCTAATATTTTCGGACATTTGAAAGTCAGATCTGTTCGTTTTAGAAGAAATTATACTAAAAATAATAAGGACTGAATCGAGTAGCCCATTTATTTCTCTGTCATACAATATTATTTTTAAAGATAAAGATTTTTTACTTTTAAATTTAATTACGTAGGTCTCATTTTGAAATATATTTTTAATTTTTCTTGTACGTTTTCGCAATTCTTCTAGTAAGTACATTTTTGCATTTTGATATGTCCAGTATTTCCGCTCTTGAGCTGCGTAATTATAAAAAATAAAATTCCATTATTATTTTCAACAGTTTTTAAGATTGATATAAATCTAACTCGGATCTTTTTTTTGTGAATTCGGGGCATTTTGCCTTACAGTCCTCTGACTTTTTGCCCATCTTATGTTAGCATTAGTATAGGTAGAGAAATATCGCTTCATATGTGGGAACAATACACAAATACTTCCAAACCTTACTTAGGAATCGAACCCAAACCCATTGTCTAGGAGTGCAATGTGCTAGCTACTTTACGATCTGGATTGCGCCTTAAATTTTAATTTTGTGAATTTTCTTCCGAATGATACGATTTTTTTTTCAGAAATGTGTAAGAGATAAGCGAATATAGTCGAAATTTCGAAACGGTACCTCAAATATTATAGATTTTTCAAATATTTTTTTGTTTTACGGTTAAAAATTCAATATCGCCCTAAATTCTCATGCGACTATAATTTAATGGGAGAAAAATAATTAAATGGGAACAGCGCATTTTCTTCTGCATGCTAGATATTTCGTTTGTTTACTTTTTGGACAGACAAACGTAAAATACTGTGTAAATTCAACTTTTGTGTTAGAAATTATGTTTATATTATACCTATACAAATATAAAGTTTTATTTCACCGTAAAACACATTTTGCATCATTCACTTACAGTCAAATTAAAACAAATTTTTATACAAGTAAAATATAAAACTTCATTTTTATCCTGCTAACGCAAAAAATCGATGGATACCTGCTAATGTGCCAAAGTGTTATCCATTAGCATACAAGAAGATATGAAGAAAAAAGTAACACCGAAGAAAATGTACAAACAAAAAACATCATTTTGAATAATTTAGAAGTAGCATGTGAATTGATCGAATGATTTGGTGTAAAGGAAAAAATAACCTTGATACAAGAATGAAATTGGAATACGATATCCTCTGTTGTATTCACACAGGTTCTTTGTAGTTGTATCCTGTGTAAACAGCACGATATACAAGAAAAAAAATCGAGAAATGTACTGGAGTAAAATAATTAGTCTAATTTTCTAGTTAAAATATGTTTTCCTTTTTTATTCTGTAAATATTAACCCTTCCGTTATGATTTAATAATGAAAAACTGTGCATGAAATAACCATTTAATTTTTATTTAAAAAACTTGTTTCATTTTACAATTCTTACATATTCTTAATTAAAATACACTTTTTACATGGTGTTAAATAATATCAGAAACAGTAAAATTAAGAAAATATCAAAGCAAAACATTAATAAGGTATACAGGTAACAGTCTTCAAGCTAGTGGTACTTTTTAAAACAAAGTGCAAAGGAATTCTTAATTGTTTACACCGCCAAGTAGTCTCACTTTTAATTTGATTCTTGTAACACACACGGCATTTCTTAGTAGGTTTTCTTTTATTCTGACTCATTAATTTGGCAATGACTTGTACCAAGAAATTCTAAGTAAACACTATGCAATAGTGACTTGTGATTTTCACAAGTGATAAAAGTGTTGCCAAATTCAGTACACTAGAAATTTTAAACTAAATTAATTATCATATTTAACAGTAACTTTAATCGCATGACGAGTGTAGCTCGTCATTGTGCGGTATGGAATGAAAAACTAATGACGAGCTAGACTCGTCATTTTACCGGAAGTGGTTAATCTATAAAGTGTCTGATTAAATTTACTTTTTAACCTTACAAAATTTTTCTTTAACTTTTGGTCAATACTCATATATTTTTGTTTCAACTAAATGTAATAGGAATGGGAATGAATTACACTAGTGCCTTATTTATACATTGATTATCTGTAGAAAAGCAAACTGCGCTATATATGCAGGAAAAAATTACTTTTATGACCATATGTACTTAAAATCAATATTATACCTAAGAGTGCAAGTACAGAAATAAAGAGAATCAATTAAATAATTAAGACATAAAAATTCTAAGAACGATATCTTAATGTAAAAATACACATGTATTCACAATTTTCATTTTCTACATCTACAATTCTCATATTTCTTAATTATATATCAATGGTCTTCAACATATATTCTATAACAACTTTACTTCCAGCAAATATTGTTATGTGAATATTAATCAATTATAGTTTATCTACAAGGATGGAGTTTTATCTTTTAAATACAATGTATATTTTATCAAGAACTAAAATCACTTTTTCTATAGAATCAAAATAGCAGAAACAAAGATATTGGAATGTATAGAGAGAGCGTGGATTCCTTGCGATACTTTTCAGTAAATAATTACATTAACGAATTAACAGCAATAGGCATTTCTGTATATCTGTTTACGGTCTGAAAATATTGGACAAGTCAATAAATTTGGTGCATCCGTCAGTAATAATTTGTCTGTTTGTCAGTTATTCGCACTTTGCGCCTTCGTATTCACGGTTTAGTCTGTTTTACCATCGAAATAGCACAGGAGTTTCCTTGAAAGTTTATCGTCATGCATACTTTATCACTGTCGCTTTTCGAGGCTGCATATTCCCAGACAATCCCGTTCTGTTAATCCGCAAGGGTAATGCTCTAAACAAAGCTGCGGTTTAAGTTGAGGCAGATAGAAATGTTTTAAAATTTTCATAGAGAAGATGAATGGATTCACGATTAGAGGAACAAATGTTCAATCCTATATTCCTATTAATTTTGAAGATCATTTGAATGATTGTGTTAGAAGTAACACGTTCGGTAACATTTGATGCTTTTTGTTTATAAAAATTACAAAATCAAAAATTAATCATATGTGTATATACCATTAATTCCTACATGATTTCTGCCGAATTTATAACAATGAATATCTTACATTTAACACTTTAGTTAGAATTATTAAAAACATTTTAGTATTTAATTTTTTATAAATCTTTTACATCAATTTTTAAATGTGATGGTGGGTGTTTCTAATGCACTTGGTCATACTAAGCCCAAATGAGCGCTGCTCTTTCGAATTAAGGCAGAAGTGTGGGCCTTTCTTTGTTAACTAGCACCTTTACGGTGAATGTACGATTTACCTCGAACACACACGATACAACCTTTTTAGGGGACTGTGATGCCTTCAATATTCTCGAGTGATTGGTAACGTGAATAATGGATCACAGTCAAAGATAAAATTAGAAATTTACTTTTATTCTTGATTAACTACGGCTATTTACAAAGGAATGTTAATTCCCAAATCATGTAGAATTCTAAAGGATAGTTGCCGGTATAACTTCCTCACGACGATCGCAGTCGAAAGAAAAACGAGATTTGATAATCTCTTACAAGTGGGGAGGCTTTTCAGGGTACAATCAAATCCCCCCGTTCGGTATCCGAGACTCTGCCGCTCCCTATATGAGCTGACTTTAAGAATCTCCCGTACTAGAAAGCTGGCGCTGGTAAAAAAATATGGCGAAAGCCTCCACGAGGTCAACACACCTAAGAAAAAAAATGACGAAAAGCCTTGAGTCGAAAATTGTAGGCTTTTTATACCTAGGGGTCAGTTACGGTTCTGCCAATTGTTTTTTTTGGTCAGTTAAGATCCCAGTTACTTGAGAACTCCAGCTAAAGTTACAGTTATATTTTTTTAGCTGAATTCTCATTCGCTGGCTGTTCCTTCACGGAATATCCGAGTATTCATTAACGATATCCATCAGGGGCGTATTCGTCTATTCAGTCCAATTGTCAAGATCCCCAACTCTGCTACGCCACGCTATTGTCCAGGTAAACAGGTGGGCTCTGGTCAGCTGTTTTGACGCATGCTCGGACAAAGGGGTCTTCACACTGGTACAGCTTCCTCACGACGATCACAGTCGAAAGAAAAACGAGATTTGATAATCTCTTACAAGCGGGGAGGCTTTTCAGGATGCAGTCAAACCCAATTTATCCCTCGTTCGGTATCTGAAACTCCCTATATGAGTGGACTTTACGAATCTCTCGAACTAGAAAGCTGGCTCCGGTAACAAACGCGAAAGCCTCCACAAGGTCAACACACGTACGTAAAAAATGAAGAAAAACCCTGAGTCGTAAAATTGTTGGCTTTTTATACCTGGAGGGTCAGTTACGGTTCCGCCAACTGTTTTTGGGTCAGTTAAGATCCCAGTCTCTGCGACACCACGCTATTGTCCTGGTAAACAGGTTGTTTTGGAGCTTGCTCCGAAAAAGGGGAGTCTTCACAGGCTGGTCGAACTCATTCATACACTCATTAATCCATCCCCAAGTCAGAATTTTAGATCCAAGCCAGAGACTAACTCATCCCTCATTCAGTAACCCTAGAGGTATAATTTGTTATGGGAACTTTGAGGACTTTGCAGTTACAACCAACTGTCATTAGCAACACGGCGGTCTTTGGCCGAGACGAGGACAGCACTCGCCACATTTCGGTTACGAGACTGACGCTCTACCAACCAGGCTACCCCGGCCCCATTTTTAAATGTGAAATATAAGAAAAAAAGTTTTGTGAAATATATGAAAAAAAAATGTTTTACATTCTTCGGGGATGGATAGAGTTTAGGGTAGTGTAATTTCAGAAGAATCACCGTTGTATTGCGTTAAAATTATACTATTAAAATTTTTATTTTTTAAAACAACAATGAATAATTATGATTAAAAAGATATATACTTATAAAGATGTGCAATTTTCTTAATGTTGTTTTGGTAAGGACTATTATTTGGGGTCATGAGCGAAAGATGCAATTTCTCTTTAATTATTAAACATATTCGTCTGTGCAAAATTTTCGATAAATTCGGGTTTTAATATACTTTTTTCTCATGTCATCGTTGAAGAATATGAAGTCCATTTCTATATCTAATTTCAACTATTCTACACATCGTGGAATGTGAAATCTAAAATTCAGATGAAAATTTCTATTTTTAGCCGAGCTGTTGTGCTACGTGGTGGCCTGTTAGTATAATTTACGACAGGTCGTGAGTGAAAATTCAGAAAATTTTCCCATGTCATTGTTGAGGAATCTGAAGTCCATTTTATATCTATTTTCAACTATTCTACACATCATAGAATATGAAAGCTAGAACTCACATGAAAATTTCTATTTTTAGCCGAGCTTTTGTGCTACGTGGTGGCCTGCTAGTATAATTTACGATAGGTCCTGAGTGAAAATTCAGAAAATATGTTTTTTTTTTTCGTTTTGCAATCGTCTGTTAAAAATGGACTCATATTATCTGAAATTGATTAAAGTCGCATATATAATTTTTATATTGGTTTTCATGACAAAAAATGGGTACAACAAACTAATCTTTCCAGCATTCTTCAAGCTTCATCTGGTGAAGAAAAATAAAGCAAGGGAATTTTTGGATTTGAGGGCGATAGATATTTGAGTGAAGATTTTTATTTTATTATTCTCTTATGTCTATTTTTTAGAAATTAATAAAAATATTAAATTAAAGCTAATTTAAAATTGATTTTTGTAACCAGTCATTTATTTTCTTAATTTATTTCATAGAAACAAATTATCTTTCAATTTTTTACCAATAAATCTTAATTTAATTTTTTCATTTCAGAGCGATTGATTTATCTCTTTTTAATTGTCTTTTAATGAATACTAAAGTGTCTTAGATTTTAAAATATAATAGTTAATGATTAAATTTAAGATTTTTCTGAAATGATATACATCACTGTTTTTCAACCTAACTAATACAAGTATTTAAAAATAGTTTAGTTTTATTTGAATGGGACACATATTGAACAAATTTATTATCAATATTTATTCATTTCCGTCGTTGTCGTAAAAAATTACGGCTCGTCCGCACTCATGAAAAACTGTAATCATGGGAACTACAAGGTTAAAGCAAGTTTAAAGACATACATTCCAAAGAGAAAAAACAAGTGCAGAGCTGTCATCTGTTGATAGTTTAAACTATTAAAAATATTCAAAATCAGAAAATGTATATATATATATATATATATATATATATATATGTGTGTGTGTGTGTGTGTGTGTGTAATGAAACTGACTTCTCGATGGGGGTTTGCAATCATGGCCATAAAAAATGATACCGTTTCAGCTATAGACCTTTATTAAGATAACTTTGAAGGACGGGTTCCCACTTCATCATAGGACAAACTGAAGGGTCAACTAGCATGTAGTTCTATGTACAAGACACGTAACACCTGGGTCAACATCTGTGTGAAATCTCTAGAAAAATCTCTAGAAAAATCTGTCTCCGCTAGCGTGTATCTCCTTTTTATTTGGAATTTTCCTAAATTGTCCGCTAGGGCCATGTAGGTTTATAATTGGCCAGGACCCTTCTGAGGGCGTAACCTGTAGCCCCAGTGGTCAATTTATATTAGGGGTTAAAAACGCCGGAATTTTTACCCTTGATTTAAGTTTTGAAGACCCCTGAGAATTTTCCTTACATATATACATATGTATGACGAATTGGAAATGCAATTGGAAGACAAGCATTATAAGAAAACTCTATGCTGTAGTGTACTGCTCAAAATAAGTATACTGTGAATGAATGCATCACAATTTTTTGAAACTAACACGCGAAAATATTATTTCGTCACTACACTTTGCTACTCCACAGAAAACGATATTTTTCAAAAAAGTATTTTCAACATTTATAGTAATAGTATAAGAAGTATTTTAAACATTTATTTACACAATCATTCAAGGATTAGGTCAAAAGAGACAAAGCGAACTATAGGAAAATAAACCAAATTAAAATGCAATGCGATGTAAAAATACTCTTCATACTTCTGCAAGATATTGCACAATGAGGTCTTTATTACTCATAAAAATTGTTTTTAGTTAGTATTGATCAGTTAATCCTTAAATATGTTGTACAATGCAGATATAATCGTATTATATGTGTATTATCCCCTATATAATAATAGCCTAAGTTACCTGTCCGTCTGCCCTGAAATGTATGAAGCGGTTGGACCTGGAATGGATAGAGACATCCATGTTCGATTCTTGATGAGTTAAGATTAGCAAAATTCAAAGCGAGTTCAAAAACTTCCGAAATCCACCCCTTCCCCCCTTTTTGAGCATTTTATGCTATTATTTCAAGCTTTACTGTTCCCGCTTAAGGAGATTAAATTTATCAGTTTATCACACAGTTAATAGTGAAAAATAACATTTTTTCTAACATTATAACCCCACTCATTACCATCTCATTTAATCATTTATATTTTAAATGACTTACCTATCGTCTGTATTATTTTCGTACATTTTATCACAGAACTTAGATGTTACTTAAATAGTTTTCTTTTATATTTTTCTTAAATAATAGATTAGGCACATATGGGATAGTTTTAAGTTTAATCATCGATTATTTTTTGCTGTAATGAAAATTTTATCACCGGTATTAAAAAAAATTCTAGGAGTTTATTTTACAGACTAATATACGAGGCATGTTTTTTAAGTAAGTACCGTTTTGGAATTAAAAAAAGACGTGCAAAGATATCGCAATAATTTTATTTTTACATGAAAGCCTGTACCTTAATCTACTTTTCTACATAATTTCCGTGAATATTGAGGCAATTGTCATAACGTGGCACCAGTTTTTGAATACCCTCCTCATAAAATTCTGCCGCCTGACTTGTAACCACTGTATCACAAATGTTTTGACTTCGTTATCGTCTTGAAGACGCTGACCACCCAGGTGTTTCTTCAAGTGCAGGAACAAATGGTAGTCGCTGGGTGCCAGATCAGGGCTGTATGGAGGATGATCTACAGTTTCCCATTTAAAGGATTTGATGAGATCTTTGGTCCGATTAGCCACATGAAGGACGCCCACTCCGTTCTTCATCAGGCACATTTGTGCTGCCATCTTTAAATGTCCATTTCCTTACCATTCCATCACTCATAATGTTTTGTCCGTAAACTTCACAGATCTCACGATGAATATCGATCGGTTTTACACCTTTAGCACTAAGAAATCGTATAACAGCCCGTACTTCACAATCGGCGGGACTCATGATTGTCGGAGGCATCTTAAACACTCAGTAGACAACGTATACAATGAAGAATCAGACTGTAATGGCGTCAGTGCGTAGACAAGAGATGTAGGTAACCAGCCCGCATGCGCGGAACGCCGACCGTAGCGCTGCGGCGGCGGAATCGCAAAACGGTACTTACTTAAAAAACATGCCTCGTATATCTAGCGTTTAAGTTATATATCTTTGAAATTTAAGAAGTTTGTTCGTTTGTATTGCTGAAAGGTGCTGAATTAATCAAAATTAAACTTATTAAAAAAAAAAAGCAGAAAGAGTTAAACTATACTTCTAATATTCTAAAATTTACACAATCATATAGTGTTAATTTTAGAACTTCACTTGTTCCCAATGTCCGTCAATTCCCTATATAATAATAGATTAAGTAGTCTGTCCATCTGTCCGCGAATTTATGAAGCGGTTGTACCTGGAATGGATAGAGGCAACCATATTGCATTTTTGATGAGTTAGGGTTAGGTAAATTCAAAGCGAGTACGAAAACGTTCAAAATCCACCTACTCCCCCCTTTTCGAGTGTTTAATGCCATTATTTCAAGCTCTGTTGTCCCCAGTTAAAAGCAGAACATTTTATTTATCAATTTATCACATAATAAATATATAAATGTAACATTTTTTTCTAACATTATGACGTCATTCATGTAACCATCTCCTTTAATCCTTTATTTTAAATTATTTAAATATCGTTTGCATTATTTTCATACTTTTTATCACTCAACTTAGATATTACGTAAATAATTTTCTTTTATATTTGTATTAAATAATATATTAGGTACATATGTGCTAATTTTAAATTGAATCAGATTATTTTTTGTTGCAATGAACATTTTATCAGCGGTATTAGCAATAAATTCTTTTTATAAAAGTTTAGGAGTCTTATTTCCTGAACTAATAAATATCTAGTAGTTAAATTATTATATCTTTGAACATTAAGAATTTTGTTCGTTTGTGTGTTTGTTTTTTATACATAACCACACGGTTTGCGATCGATTCGCTAAATTTTGGACATCATTCCTATATATCGCCAAATATTTACTGTCAATACTAAAACCTATGTTGTCTTTTCTATCATGTAATATGACAAGATAAATTAAAGTTGTTAACTAACATGCGGTCAGTAAAAATAAATAATTTATTGAGTGTGTACCAGATAATTTTCGGTCTAATTAGCCCTCTTGTTGCAAAAAGTAGACCTTAGCACTCCAAACAAAACCAGATAATTTTCATCCAAAAAACAAACCTGCCTTACCTGCCTTATAGGGTAATTTACAATACTAGAAAATTAAAAATTTTGCTGATCCCGTCATATGACGGGCTGTATGCTAGTATTAGAATAAATGTGTATTCTATTTTTTGTCAAGTCAGATTGTTTTTTGTTAAAGTTTTCATTCAAAAATTAACACCCCCCCCCTGATGACACCTATTGACATCACGGCCTCATACTGGAAAGTGTTCAAGTTCAGAATCACTACGTTACGATGTAGTAAAATCATATAACATGTAACGAAATAAATATGATACTGAACGAAAACAATCACACTATACACAGTCAGTCATAGTAAACCTCGTGCGCTATGCATTTTTCGTTTAATGTGAGACATTAAAACGGAAAAAAAACACATGAAAATATTTTAGGAAGATGATTCCTAATAACGTTACTAATATGAAAATATTATGTTTTTAAGAATTCAAATATTGAGAATTTTGTAAAGTGTATGAGTTTTACTTTGACCTTGTTTTTATCATATCCATCTAAATAAGTGCGACGTTGTTTAAGTATTAAAAGTTCATTGTGTAGGTATCAATTACTAATTATTTTTTGTTAAATAAAATTGTGAAAACATTTAGTGTACGAATTTTACATAGGACGACTATATAACTCCATTTAAAATACTTTTTACTGTACGCATTGTAATGTTCAGCAGCATAGTGACGCTATAGTGGATGAGAGTCACAGGCACGGATGATTACCATTATGCTTATATGACTGTTCCATGTAATTATCACAGTGCCGTCAAAAGACCAGACGTTTCACACTACCACCATGGCGCCAGACATCGTCTCACCTGCTATTGTAGCATCGACTGTGTGGTTAGAAGTAATATCATAGTCTAAGAATATACAGTCAATGTCCCTACTAAATAAAGCTATGTTCATGTATTTTGAAAATAAGTAGAATCTGTAGGGTAATTGAAATTTTCCTTCTAAACAGATAATGAAAAAGCAGTCATTAAACACTAACCAATACAAAGAGTAATCCCAGACGCAAAAAGGCGGAAAGATAATTTTTTTCTATAATATCCTCGTGTTGTTTTAAGTTTTAATTAGAATATCTTAAGATTATTTTTTCAGACGACTGCTCTAAAGATTTTACCACCTGCGATCAGCCTTAGGCTTGTATACAGATATATATGTACATATAAACACATATTTTATGCATGCACATACATATATATTATATGGGTATCTCTGAGTGTAATGACTCAAAATTTATTGCCTTAATGTTCTTGAACACTCTCCCAGTTCACGATATAGTTTTCTTAATCTTGCCATCTAAAATAAGGATATAAATCATTGAGGTTGCATTCTTCCCTCACTTCTCAAAACTAAAAACTGAATTAGTAATTTTCTTACACTATCTGAACCATCTGTTATTTCTCTTAAGAAAAACTAAGGAATTTTTGCTATATTTACACGTTTGTTTGTAAATATTATGCCACAAAAGTACCATTGCTAAAGCTCTCTCTCTCTCATGAGAATTTTGTCAAGTGATTATCCACTCGTCAAGATGGTATTTTCAAAAATCATTAAGAGCATGCTTATGTTTTGCTTGTGTAAGACGTCTCCGTCAGTTCTTTGACTTTAAGATGAAAATAAAAGATTTTTGATACGCATTAGTAGGGGAAAAATAATAATGAGATATATCTGTTCAGGATCAATGAAGCTATGCGTTTAAAGACAAAGCTCTTAATTTCTTGGTCCATGCGAAATGTACGAAACAGACGCTTTCGCAACTTGTGCTAGTGACTTGTTGTATGAATACTGATGTTTAATGTTATCTTCATATTGTATTCATGTTATTTTTTTGCGCTATCCATTAAAGTTAGGTTAAACAATTATATTTAATATGAAATTTACTGAAAAATGAGTCTGTTAAAAGAATAGAATAAAAATAAGTATATATTATTGTAAAATTCTCGATCAATGTATGCTGTTACAGTACCCCTTGCTGTGGCGCTATGCTAGCGTGTGACCTGCCAGCCTGCTTTACTGGGACAGGTATGTTCGGTCGTTTCTGAGATGCATAGCAAATTAATTCTTCCAAAGCTTAAACGGACAACACAAGTTTATTTACAAGATTGAAAAAATTAAAGGTAGAACAAAAAGATATTCTCGGCTTTCCGGAGCCTGACTTAAACGCAACCCGAAATCAGGTGGATGGGCTGTTCCATTCATCAAACACAGGCGTTGTGTTCTCTCACTCCAACCAGGTAGATCACTTCAGGTAGCAGGCTCTATATGGACTCCCAGATGAGACTGCCAGCAGATCCTCTCTCCTTCCTTTGGGGGTCAACCTCTGGAAACTTGAAAAAAGGAATCCTTTTTTTCTCGATTCACTACCGCCCTGCAAAGGAAAACCGACACATCCGAAAAACTTGTCAGCCCCTTAGCCCGCCAGCTCCTATTTTTCATATGAGTGCTGGGTGGAAGGGTCAAATGGGGATCGACTTTCAGGTATAGGGAAGGGTGCACAGCTGCGAAAAACAGGTCGTGGGTCCAAATTTCTTACATATGCAAACATCTTTTGAATACATTATGGAAGACAAGTAGAATACCCAATAAAATACACTCTTAGAAAAAAAAATATAGACGCACTAAGGAGTTATCCGAATGGGACGAAAATCGGTAGATGTGATGATGTACATGTACAGAAAAACAAAGGATTACAATTTAAGAAAATTGGTTGATTTATTCAAGTGATGGAGTTTTACATAGAGAACAACTCAATCACGCGTTTGTACAACTCTGACCTTTACGCAAGCAATTATATGGCTTGGAATTGATTGATAGAGGTGGCGGACGACCTCCTGAGGGATATCGTGTTAAAAACTGGCTCTTTAGATCGTGAAAATCCAAAACTGGTTTTAGGATTCTGTCCATAAAGCTCCAAACGTGCAACAGGAAAGATATTCGGCGACCTTGATGGCCAAGGTAGCTTTCGAATAGCACGAAGAGAAGTAGTAGAAACACGTGCAGTGTGGGACCGGGCATTATCTTGCTTAAATTTAAGTCCATGATGGCGACATGAAGGGTAACACAACGGAGCATAGTACTTCGTTGATGTACCGCTGTGTTGTAAGGGTGCCACCGATGACCACCAATGGGGTCCTACTATGATATAGCACCCCAGAAAATCACTCCTGGTTGTCAGCCTGTATGCCGGAAGACAGTCAGGTTACTATCCCACTGCTATCCGGGGCATGTCTAGACACGTCTTCGCTGGTCATCGGGGCTCAGTTCAAAGCGGGACTTATAACTGAACGTTATTCTACTCCAACCAGTGATATTCCAGCTCGAATGAGCTCGACACCAATGCAAACGTGTTTGTCGATGTACAGAAGTTATGGTAGTCGGCGCAAGGGACACTGTGATGCCAGCTCCCTTTCTGTGAGCAGCCTATGAAAGTCCTTGCGTCACTGAAGCACTAGTTGCACATACAGCCAACGATAATGCTGGATCTAGAGCTGTGAGTGCAGCTCTGACGATTGCTCGGTGCTCACGATCTGTTGTTTTTCTAGGCCGACCATTTCCTTCTTGACGCTGTGTTTGGGCATGGTTCACCCATTTCTGAGAACATCGCCTTATATTGGTATCGATCCTACTAAAATGTCGACCGATTCACCAAATTGACCAACCGACTTCGTTGCGCTCCCAGCTACATCTGCTGACATCTGAGCATATCGTTCACGCACCTGTATGCGAGGATAGTTATTATCTACTTGAGTACATGGAATGAAATTCGAATTTATGACCTGGAATAGAAATTTAAATATCCTTCCAGTTGGGCAGATAAAATGCGTTGTAGCGACACACATTCATTCATTCATTGGTTGCCAAACTTTAAAATTTTGCATTTTTCGTCTAAACCTGTAAGCATATTCATTATAGTCTAATTTGCGTTACATTTTCTCTGCGTCGGGATGCGTCTCTCTATTGTTTTTTATCTAAAAATGTATTTACAAAAATTATGGTTTTATATTTTTTAAAATTAAGAATTTTGTACATCATTCATAATTTACTTTATTCTTATATTTTTCCATATCTATCTAAGTAAGTACTACTTGGTTTAAATATTGTGTAAAGCTTAGAGTCTTTTGTGTACAGATATTTATTATAGTTTTTGTTGTTATTTAAGAAAATAATTATCAAATTACATATTTATCACTTTTGAGAATCAGTAAAAGCGTAGTGGACAAGTTTCGTTTTAACTCACCGTATATATTTAATTATATGAAGCTTGTAGTTATTACTGTAACAAACAAAATCTAATTCATCGCTCTGACTCAGTAATGTTAGGATATCACCTGCTAAATATTCTTATTCTACTTTGCTAGCTTCTTTGATGCATTGAATTATCTTGAAACACATTTAGAGTGCCTTTATTACCTTAACACTTCGACTGCTGACCGTATAATTGTATTTTCTCGAAAGTTAATGAGAACGCCGTTATTACTTTAGCACGCTAACTGCAGAATGTTAAACTTTATTCCATCTGTTGAGTCCCAGGAATAATCATGTTTAAGCAGTAATGCAAATCATAATTTTTAAGGGCTTTAATGTAACGCTTAATTAAATAAATGTAAGATCGTTAACGTCTGTTGGTCATATTATAGCCAGCGTGGCAAGGTAGACTACCAGGGAAAAAAAGACTCTCTTTTTGCAAGACCAACTGTTTTAAATGGAGTTTTGGTTCCCTTAATACCTTAACAATGGCATAATTTTCAAGAAAATGGTCCTAAAAGTGCCTATTTTTATTTAAGAAAAATATATAAAAATAGATGTATGTACAGTATATGTTTTCATTTTTAACTTTTGAATTCTTTTAGCTTGAAATTAAATAAATTAAAGTATTTAGGAAAAGCCAAAGTTCAGGGTTCTTGTAAAAAAGTTGGTATTCTAGGATCCAAGAAAAATTAAAAAATATATATTTTAAATATTAAAGTTGAATTTTATTAAACTTACGTATAATATAAATAAAAATCAGTATGTGGTAAATTTCAGAACATGAGATGCAAACTCTAACGTTGCAAAGTGGAGAAGTACCAATTGTTTTTATTTGTTCTGGAACAACACTGACTCCATAATGTACATAAAAATATAGATTTTACTCCAAAACACAAATCACGTCTATTCACACAAACAGATTAAGTAAGTAGCTGAGATTAGTATACAAAATACATAACAAAAATACACATATTCGGATAGTGCTGAAATGCAGTTTAAAATAAATTAACTCTCTCCAATTACAATAAAAAATAGTCTGGTACTGCTATCTGGTGTGTTAACCATTTACCAAATTTTATATTTTTGCCAGAGTGTTAGAGATGTCGAAAACTTGCGACCTACGAATTGCGCTGTGGCTGACGTTTTGGACCTGAATAAGGCTTTTGATAGGGTTTGGCACAATAAGATTCTTATTAAGCTTTTTGATGTATTTGGTGTGAAGGGAAAGGCACTACTTCGAACGCGGATTTCTTAAAACCTAGAGCTATTAGTGTCTTATTTAATTATAGACTCTTTCAACAGATTTTAGACTTAGACAGGATTTCAGTTTTAGGGCATATGCTTTTTCACTGTTTTTTTTTTTTTGTAAGTACTGAAAAAAGTGATATCTAAAAGATTCAAAGTTGGAATATTTGCCGATGATGTCATTCTCTGGCAGTCTGGAACCGATATTAAGAGTATTGAAGATAACATTAATCTCACACTCGGGGAAGTGAGGGACTTTTCTAAAGAGCCCAAATTGACCTTTAAAGCTACAAAATCTGTTATTAGTTTTTTCACTACTAACAGACATCTTTACAACTATCAACCTATACTTGTTTTGAATGGCCAGATATTAACCAATAAAAAAAATGCTAAATACTTGGGATTTATAACTCATCAAGAGATTCTTAGAAAACATGCACTTTCAAGCCTTGGATATGAGATCTAGAGAGAGATTTAGTATTTTAATTACATCTGGGAATTCTTTACATGGATATCTGGGGCATTTTTACATATTATTTACATCTGGGAGTGATTTGAAGCAGATACTTCTACTTTAAAAATGACTTATACCTCCCTCATTAGAACAGTATTGGATTACAGGCTTCGTATTTACTTTTGAACATCAGATTTTAATTTTAACAGGCTATAAAAGGTTTATACTAATGCAGCTAAAATCATTACACGCTTGAGGCGTAGCTGCCCCGACAATGTAGCTCTTTATGAGTGTGACCTTCAGCCTCTTTGCCTGAGGAGAAGAGCCTCTCTTGTGAAATACTAAAATAAACTCATCAGCTATGGGAACCAGAATAGAACTGTTTCCTGTCTCAGGAACTGGAACAACAATCAAAGACTGAAAAGAAATAGTCCTTTTTCCCAAGGAGTTTTCCCAGATGTAGATAGTTCGGCAACTTCCTGTCGGATTGAACATCACTCACTGAGGTCGTTTTTTAGCCCTGTTAACGTATTTAAAGGCATATACTTTCAAACTGAACTATTAGACTCTACCAGAAAAAAAAACCCTGCAGATAACCCTGAATATGAGGCAAATAGCCCTTGGAACGATCAGCCACATTACAACTGACTCTCTTCAAATGTACATTGATGGTAGCAGGAGGGAAAAAGACCACTTTGATAGCGGTGCATCAGAACTCTAAATATTACTTCAGATAGAGAAATTCTGACTACTGTTCTGTGTTCAATTCTGAGTTTATCGCAATTGAGAATGGCCTTAATTTTGTCGAGGGTATTACCGAGCCAGATTTTACAACTATATGGATACTCACCGACAGTAGATCTTCCATTCAACACCTTAGTAATTGAAGGGAGGTTGGGGACAGAGCTGGGTTGTCCATTTTAACTCTTATCAAGAGACTCTCTGGTAATTTTGATGTTCATCTTCAATGGGTCCCATTTCACGTTGATATTTCTGGCAACGAGATGCTGTTACTCTGGCAAATGCTGCTGCTTTTATTACTCCTCATCCAGATATGTGTTACATATTCAGTGTGGTTTTCTCGGATTAAAAGAAATTGAATAAGGACTTGTGGAAACTCTCGTTGTATCATCACAGGCATTCTAGGAATAGCCCTGGTGGTGCTTTTCTTATGAAGGGTAACAGGAGTCAGCAAACTTGTATCTTACGTTTTGCCAGTGGGCACTTGAAGTCTCTCTCCTTTGAGCAGGAATAGAGAGTTTTTAGACTTGCACCAAGTGTCAGTCTGCCCAGGTTTCACCTGAGCATATTTTAAATTGCATCGGTTTTAATTTGGACGGGGTGTTTTCCAAACCTCTACTGTCTTTAGATTATCCACAAGTTTTCGGACTTATGGAGTTGGTTGGAATTAGTCCTGCCAACTACGGATGAGTAACAACAATAGCAACACAAAAACTTTAAATGCATTTTACTGAAAATGGTATTTTTTTCAACTTGCGCTCTCTCTCTCTTAAAAAAAGAACTTTTTCACATATTGATTTCAAATTTTCACAGTAAATGTATTTTAGACATACAATGAAGCTCTACTTACCTTTTTCGTTATTTGTTATTTTATTTTATATTTATAGTATTCGGAATGGAAGTTTTAAACATTGTTTAAGCTCTTTTGAAAACTTAATTACCTGGTTTAATATTTCTGAGACTTTTTTGAAAAATTAGACAGGTGGAGAATGAAACCTAATAGGTATTGTTTTCAAAAAATTATAAAGTATTAAGAAAACTCACATTGTGTTGTAGAAAGTCTGCACACAGTGTGTTAAAAAATGTTTAAATTGTTAAAACAAACTCTCACTTTTCATTTTATATAAAAAAGTTCTTATTTTTTAGCAAAAAGCAAATTCAGTAAAACTAATTAAATAGGTTTAGAGAACAAATGCTGAAAAAAAATCTCATGTATTTACGATAATAAATAAAAAAGATATAATAAAGTGGAAAATAAGAAAAAAATCTTCTATTTAAAGTTGTTTAAATGTAATATTTTCCCTAAAATGTATTTAGATAATAATCTACATATTGAAACTTTTATTTTTGTTCTTAATTTAGATAAATTTATGTTCCTATTGGATATTTTAACTGAAAATTTCCTTACAAGAATTTCTCAGTTCGATGATCTTAAACATAGTTTTAATTTACGCAGACGTTAATTTACTACAAAGGGAAATATTACCTAGCTAGATTCTAAATATAGAATAAAATCATGCAACCTTCAGGCTCATGTTTATTACGTCTAATGAAGCATCGGGAATAGATCACTTCAAACATTTGGATAAAGAAGAATGTATCCCATTACAAGATTTTGGAATTAAATTATTTCTATTTTTGGAAGTTTCTTCCTATTACGAGCGTCAGTTCTCCGATATGAAATATATCAAATGGAAGTGCTGAAACCCTGTTAATAATAGGGGAGACCGGGGCACCTTAGGACACTTTTCAGTTAAACATTTTTATGAATTTTTTAAAGCTTATTGGAAAAAATAAGTGTGCATGCATATATTGTCATCATATCTGCTTCTCATAAACATTAAACCTACTTAATATCTCATTTAGTTAAATAGAAATAAAAGAAATAAAATACCTTTCCAATGTCCCAACCTGCCCCACTGTATGGGGTAGGTTGGGACACTAAACAACAAATACAAAATACTGTTCAAATTATTTTTATTAACTGTTATAAAAGATAAATAGCTGAAAATTGTTCAAGTTAATACATTTTTTCAACAAATCTTATATTTGCAGCTGATTCAAGCATATTAGCATTTACAGCAGAATACTTTCTGTTTGTTTCTCTTGTTCTCACCATTTTTTTCTGAAAAAAAAAAGATTAATAAATTAATATTTTGACATGTTAAATCAATTAAAAATTAGGTACCAAAATATTAATTATTTTGCTTGAATTGATATTTGTTTACACTTTTTAAAATGCCCCAAGGTGCCCCATCTATGTGTGTCCCAACCTGCCCCATTTTACGTAGTATAATTTTGTAACTACTATACAGTTAGGCTTAACAATACAATTTATTTATTAGCATAGAAATAATAATAAATGAATTTTCTTTCATAACAATACACTTTTTTTTAAAATATTTTAATTTTTTTTCAAAAAAAATTACTTTTTAAAATGCACATTGATGTAATTTTGGGTTATTCAAAACAAAGAAAATGAAATTGTTCCTTGTCTATAAGCACTATTTTCATCAAAATTCTTTGAGAAGTGAAGAGGAAGGCCATCTATCAATACACATAAAAACTAATTCCTGGTTGCAAATTAAAGCCTGAAAATAAAGGTGTCCCAAGGTGCCCCACTCTCCCCTACTACTTTCGAAAATATGTTTCAAGTCGCAACAAGAAATATTGATATCGCCTAAAAATCTTTGCCTATCAATTACATGCACAGAACTCTCATTGAAGTTTTCCATATATTTTATTACATTAAAATTTATACTCGCTATCTTTTTGAGTAAATAAACTAATTATTATCAAAGTAATTGAGTGTTTGCTTACTACCTTTATTTGGTCCTTGAAATGCTTATAGAAATGCAACGTGGATCACAGTAAGATGGACAGAAAAGTATATAGTTTTGGTGTAGAAAAGTTTCCTCTTTTTGAATTTTTTATATTGTATGAAATAAACAATTATTACAATGTGACAGTATTTACAGAATGTGGTTAATATGGCGACCCACATCACTTTAGCCAAATAGTTTCATATAAACAAAAATAAAAAGAAGAGATAATGAGTCTTTAGAGAACTATAATCTACTAATTTATTACTTTTTTTGTAATTACAAAGCTATTGTTACTGCTGTTGTCTTATGCCACTTGGTCAAACCAAGCACAACTGAGTCATACGCTACTCGTATTAAGGTAAAGAGGTGCTCCTTTCGTTTTAACGAGCACCTCAAGGGTGAAAGTATAACTTCTTGTTCAAGTGGGTCCTCGTAATTTTGAAGCAGGGACCAAGCACAAGACCCATACGCTTGGCCTGCCACCCCCAGAAGTACTGATTGAGAACTTGGAGGACATTGGGACCACGAACCTATTTTACGTGCCCAAGTCCCCTTTAACAAACACGGCGGATCTTAGGCCGGCTCGGGCTCCGAACCCACAACTCTCCAGTTACGAAAGATTATTACAGAGCTTCTATGTTTTAGAAAGGTAATATATTTTGATACATGGATAAAAATATACTCCAATTTTGACTTATTAAATAACGTAATTTAATGTTTATATATAAAAATAAAAAAATGTACAAGCAAAATTTACAACTATATATATATATATATATATATATATATATATATATATATATATATATATGTATATATATATATGTATATATATATATATATATATGTATATATGTATATATATATATATATATATATGTATGTATATATATATGTGATATATATGTATATATATATATATATATGTGTGTATATATATGTGTATGTATATATGTATATATATGTATATATATATATATATATATATATATATATATATATATATATATATATATATATATATATATATATATATATATATATACATACATATATATATATATATATATATATATTATATATATATACATATATACATATATATATACATATATATTTATACATATATATATATAGTATATATGTATATATACATACATATATATATATATATATATATATATATATATATATATATATATATATATATATACATATATATGTATATATATGTCTTATATATACTATAATATATATACTATATATATATGAATATAATATGTATATATATGCATATAACTGTATAGATATATATATATATATATATATATATATATATGTATATATACATTATATATAATATATACATATATATATCCAATATTTTCATATACATATATATGTATATATATATATGATCGCGTTACATTAAATTTATAGATACAGCAAATGTGCCTTTTGTGAGCACTTGAACTGAGCTCTTCTTTACATAGTGAAAGGACGTTGTTTCTCGCAGAATAGGATTCTGAATAGAGGATTGTTAACACCGAGGACCATCTCAATCATTCTGTCTGAGAAATTCATTGGGATGCCAGCGAAGTGTATCCAGTGTTCGTTTCAATGGCATCCCAAAGAAAGACTCTCACCCGACAGCAATCCTCTACATTGTAAGGTACGCAGCAGTACTTCCTATTTTGTTCTCCAAAGTTTTGTCCAGGGACATGGATTAATGATCGGCGAGATTGCTCCCGATTATGGCTAACTTCCTTTTCACCTGTCTGGCGAGAGCGAGTCTACGTGCGGTTTCCCCACCACGTCATCAACCAGCTGTCCGATCAGCTGAGATCGACATTTTGCGGTGAGACGACGATATAAAAGAGGAGAGTTTCACAGAGAATTTTTGACTGATCGAGTCTCCTGTGAACTTATCGGCCCAGAACGACGGAGGAGCGACTGAGTGTCCTCCCCCCTTTTTTTCTCTTAGGAAGATGATTTCCTGCATCGATCATCATTTTCATTTGTATATATTCATCGTTTCATCTGTATTTATCATAATTAGAACATTGTGTTTCTAAATAAATATCATTAGTCTGTACGTAAGCCTCCTGCTATCCTTTTTCGGGCTCACTTAGAACCCTAATACGCTACAATATATATATATATATATATATATATATATATATATATATATATATATATATATATATATATATATATATACATATATAGTTGTAAATTATATTTGTATTTTTGTACTATATCACTGATATGTTTGTATACATTTGTGTTAATTTATTATCTAATAAAGTATAGTGGATGTGGTTTCTATCACTCGCGCTTGGCTTTGGCTGCTAGAAACCTTGTGGTTGGCAACGAGTGTGGGACCCTTTAGTCATTCTGTGTTTATAATATCTGTTTAATTATATACATGTAAAGTTATATAACTTGGTTTGTCACTTATCTCTGTACTTGTGTTTAATCCTTAACTCTTTCTCTCGTACAGTGTACGGGCTATCCACATTTGACTCTTAACTGGTTTCCCGTCCTTAGCATCGATAGTTTTTCTTTCTTTTTTGGCTTACCTTTATTTTTAATTCTTTTAAAGAGACTTGTTGACTGAAGAAATGGAAAAAAGTATAATTTTGTTATAAATTTTAGAGGTAGATAACTAGGTTTTAAATCTGACAGTCAGTTATTTTGTGGAAATCATTACTCCCACTGACAGCAGTCAGAAATTCAGAAATAGTGTACAGTTGTTTCTTCGAAAAAAAAAAATTAAATAATTGGAAAGAGAATCCAAGAAGAAACCCCGATTTCGTCTTAGGAATTTGCATTACAATATGCTTTAAATTGTGAAGCATAGAAAAAAAGCTTCTAATCAGAAAAATTAAAAATAAAAAAATAAATAAATAAAATGTGAGAAAAAATTACAGTCAAACCTGTCTATCTCGAATCTCTTGGAAGTAAAAAAAAAAATTCGAGATAAACAGGTTTCAAGATACACAGGTTTTATGAAAGAGTAAAAAAAATTTCTTTACACAATACAAAAGATTGAAAATTGGAAGTACTTTTAGTTTTATTTACATATCTTACAAAAAGTAATCAGTTAGGAATTTTTAATGCAAAACTGTTTTAGACTGGACAGTGTTTGTAGTTTTGACTCAGTGGCGAAATAATCCTGCTCAATATTTTCTTGGGATTCAAGAAAAATTCTTAGTTTTTCAATGGCTTTTTCTGCTTCTTTTGGCGTAACATCTCTTTTTGCATTGATGTTGTCCTCTTTGTCATGATACTCTCCATTATCAGAAGTTCCCCGAACGTTTACTAAAATTTTGGAATCAGTTAATAATGTTCCGCTCGTTACCACTGATTCATCTACTTCTATAAAATTTTTAAATGAAGTTTCAGTATTCAGTTTCTCTCTGATTATCATCCATTCCTTCGGGTTTTCTTTAGTTTCCTCGCCAGTTGCTCTTCGGTTTCTTTTAGATGTTGTTCTCCGACTGTGCATTTTTAGTACAGTTCCCACCCAGTCCCTGACCAGTAACCACCCGAGAGAGAAAACTAGAAGTGTATTTCCTGGAAATGGGAACTTGTGCGGTTGTCAACGCAATAAGGCTCTAAACTGGAATGTTGTGCTTTTTACTAAAATTCGAGATAGACAGGTTTGGGAAAAAATAATTGGAGATAGGTTTGGAAAATACGTTAACTTTTTATTAAAATTTTGGGAAATGGAAAAAATTCGACATAGACATGTTTTTGACATAATCAGGTTTCGAGATAGACAGGTTTGACTGTATCTGAAAAATTATGGCATATAGAGTATACTTTAGAAAATGAAATATTTAAAGACGTTTTTGATTCAAAATTGCAATAAAAATGGTGTAAAAGCGTTAAAAATAATATTTTTTATTTTGCTATGTATGGTGATTATTATTATATAGCAAAATTTATAATTTTTTGTTTATGAAGACTTTAACAAAAGTTGACCAGTTAAGAGTGTAACTGAATCAAACTTTTCTGGAAGCATTTGACGTTCTTTGCAGTTCATATTCACCGTGATCTTCAACTGTGGTATTAATCTGAAATGTTGTTTTTTACTTCATGTTATACATAAGTTAAGTGTTTCAAACATCTATAAATACAAAAAAACTGTCTCCCCACTCTGCATTATACTAAAACACACCGCAGTCAAGCGTGACTTCACAGTAACCCTGATAACCCTGACATCAATCATGCCGAAAACAGTTTCAAAATGAATCAACAAATGATTTAGCGTAATTTTGGATCACATTTAAAAATGTAGCCAAAAATCGCCATCCTGCACACAAAACTTGGCTTGGTAAACACCTACAAATTATGCAGTCTAATCAGTGGCGTCTAATCAGTGGGTCATATGTGCAGGAGGTGCACTGCACACCCTGGCAAAATTATGAGGGACAATAATTTTCTGTATCTATGTCTACCTATCTTTATATGGTATATAATAAATATTATTTATAATATACTCAAATATTATGTTGATTTGCTTGCTTGTATTCCCGCAGTGCATACGGTACTAGGTGCTGCATCACGTAGCTCGTTCAAAAGCAAACGAACATAGGAAGTTCTGATGTGTACGCACTGCGCACTGAATGGAAAATTACCCTTTATATGTATGGGCTACTGGAGAAGAACAGCATACTATAGCACTGAGCAAGTGCAGCTATTTTTCCTGCACTTGGCATTCCGAATCATCCGAAGGTACAGATTATTAAGCGCTGTATTAGAGCGGGGACTTAAGTTCTGAAACGATTTTGGTTTTTTTTAACTAACTGGCCATATGATTTTGCAGACGATTAATGTTTAAATTTATATATTGTAAGATTTTGTTTTCATAGAAATATAAAAGAAGTATTTCATTAATATAAAATGAAATATTTTAGTGTGGTAAATTAATTTCAATGATGTATTATATTTATTATATAATTATCTGAAAAACAATTTTGTTTTGTTTTAAAGCAACGAATTTTAACAGAACCCTCCAAATTTTACCATTCATTGTGTCTTACAGACAGTATATAAGTTATATTATGTAACATCATATCCCTGGTTTTGTTTTTAAAAATTGTCACGATGTTTTTCGCAGAATATATGATTTCCAAATGTGAAAAACAATTAATAAATATAATTTAATTCACTGACCGAATAAGAAACAGTTCGCTATATTGTGCCAGCTTGCAGTGAAATCCTCTGCACGTGGAATAGATGTTCGGTTTGTCGCATCAATGAGCATCCGGATGAGGCACCGCAGCGGCGGGTGCCATGTGGTGCTACATTTGCTGAACATTATAAGTTTTTCGTGGAAGCCCGAAGCGTTGCTTTTTCGACGCAGATATGACACCATACAACAAAAGACGTGATTTTTGCTTTAGTGCTAGTAGAATTCTCATAAGTTTAGCTGTTTTTATAGTTATAACTCGACTACTCGTAGGTAAATATATTATTTATTGTATTCTTTAAATTTATATTCATAATAAATAATCCGTTTCAGAATGGAGAACTCAGATGTTTCAATAATTAAAGATTTATTGGAAAATCCATGTTCTCTGCACACCCTGCATGAAAACCTATTGCATGCCACTGCGTCTAATATTCTACACTATTCTGCTGTACGTACAAATCCGTTGGAATAATTGGGTTCAAAATTAGGTATAGAGCTACCAGTATGCCATAAAGTTCAATTTCCAACTTTAATTCCTCTGTGATTTTCCTATAATTTCGTAATAAGGTAAAGGGCTTACCTTTCTTTACAGTCCAGAATTCGTGGGACTGATAGCCGGCCTTCCATTTCCATCATCAGTACCATCACAAAACACACCACTCTTTACAAACACATTTTATTACTAACACGCACAGAAACGGTACAATGACTAGAAGAACATAAACAAAATAATAAAAAGGAGTAGAGCGCCATCTATCGCCCATAAGCGAACAATATTTAACATCGTTTATCTCGTTCATATTTTAGTTCTTGTGATCACACACAGATTGAAAGATGCAGTTCCAGAAGTAACTTTATCAGATATATTGAGGTCTATAGCTGGGATATTTATCAAAATTTTAACTGTATGTGTAAAATTTATCAGAGTTTTAGTGGGGTCATCGAGTTGAAGAACAAAAAGAACCTATGGCAGTGTTCCTTAAGTACTGTACTTGCCATACTGGATTTCTATGAATCAGTGTAAGTCTATGGTAAAACTAAAATTTATCTTTTAATATATTTTTAAATAATTGTACCTCTGTATAGACCAGGAAATTCTCTAAACTGCTATCTTTTTCTTTTTTTGACTTTATGTCTGTTAAATGTTTTTATTCGCGTTTGAAAAAGAGTATTTCAAAATTTCTGACAAATAATTTAAAGCTAATTATAATTTTTTAGGTGGTTTTTTAAAAAAGGAAATATAGTATGTTAGAAAATGTGTTGTTCTACCCCGTAATATATATATATTTTTATATGCAGAGGGAATTTTACTTTTCCCATGGGTTATCATTGAAACAGAGTAATCTAATATGGCATATATAGACTCACCTTAAACAATTTAAACTATCAACGTACTTGGAGAATCCAGGTATTTCAAGGAACTGCTTTTAATTTTCCAAAAACTGCATTTTGTGAAGTAGAAAGAATTTAGAAGCAGGTTGGGTAAAAATAAACACGTTTTAGCCCAAATAAAAATTAATGTCATATTTAATAAATTTAATTGTAGGTATTTATGTGTCTGTTAATCTTTGCATAATTCCTTTAACTGTATTATTAATCAGGAGAAAGCTATACTTGTTTCCTCTGCTACATTTCTTTTATGGTGCAAAAGAAAGTGACGAACCAAGCTTCTTTCCAGTTAATCACAAATGAAATGTATCTACACAAAAGCAAAAAGTTTCTAAAGCTTTCCTATGTAAAAAATTCAGGCAGAGCATTTTTTAAATTAGTAAATATTTAGGTCAAGTAAAAATAAATAGAGTACATTTTAACTCGCATTATAATTAAGGGAAAATTTTTAAATTAATTTAATCAATAGATCATTCCCTAATTCATCAAGCCTTAAATTCCTTTAATCATATAATTGAGTTAGACAGACTTACACTCATTTCCTTTCTTGTACAGTATACTTTGATATTTAGCACGTAAGTAAATACAAGATTTTTACAAATAAAAAGTACCAAAGGCATTAAATTCTTTGAGCTTTAGTATTTAGAAGTAAGTCATTTTTAATGAAAGTTAATTCCACGCTGTTGAATTTCGTTCGTAGCAAATTATCGATAAAACTATGTTGAATTTTTCACTTCTGCAATAGTAATTTCCAATGGAGTAGTGACATTTAATATATATTGAATATATGAAAATTTATAAATATTTACATCATTTTCGGTTCTTGGGGGTTCTTTAATTATTGTGAACCCTCCTGTAAAATCCACGAGAAGGCATTCCTAAAATATTCATGATTTAATTTTTTTAGTTTACAGCTATTTATAATTTATCGAATTACAGATTTAGCATTTAAGGAAAACATCATGATTATATTAAGAAATATTTTGTACTTAAATTCAAGGTAGTATGACGAAACTTGCCAAAATTATATAGCTGATTCTTTTATCACGTTTGTTTTGAACTCCACGGAGATAAAACTGCAAAATAAGAAAGTAAAATACTTAGTTGTTTCTCCTATTAACAGAAAAAAATTGTATTAGATCATTAAAACATTTAAGTCAATTTTTATTTTAACAAGGGGCCCTCAAAATGGCAGAATTTAATCAAATATTGGAAACGTTTATTTAACCTCAAGAAGTCAAGCCAGGCATACTTTTCATAATCAAATGAAAATTGTCGTCTAGTCATTATTTTACTCCACCATAACCTGTTTTTTTAGTCTTACATCTTTATTTTAAAAATTAAAAATCATATACATTCGACTGTTTGGATGAGTATTAGTGACTTCAGAATGATCCAGGTCTATAAGTTTCTCTCATTTTTGAACATTGTCTAGTACTGTGTTTATCAAAAATTGGCTATGCTTTTCCGGAACGTAAAGCGTTTTTTCAAATCTCGAAGGATTAAATGCCGAAAAACAATGAAAAACAACCGAATTTCAAATATATGTCTTATTACATCCATAGTAAGGGAAAATTTAGTTTTTTATATGAAAGTTATAAAAAAGTCAAGAACATATGAATGCAATTGGATGATATGCAGTAGTCTAGGAATATTTTAATGAATATTGTTATGCAATTTTATTTTTTATAAAATGACACTTAATTGAGTTAATATTTTTGCGCAGATTTTAGTGTTTTACAAGTTTTATTCAACAGAATTATTTATACTCATTACAAATGTACAGTTAAAAGTAGAATACTCTAAAAACAGGAAATTGAAGTTCCTTTGTCCCATTAACACTTTGAATAAGATTATCTTAATTCTATTTTTCTTAATCATAAATGCTTCTACCACCTATCCAATATCTACTTACAGACCTTCTTGTCCGATACTTAAAATTGACAGAGCACTTAGTCGAATTTGCGTTACTCTGCTCCTTACGTAATGCCTTGTGAGTTTTGGAGAAGCTTCTTTCAGCTGCAAAAAATCTCAGTTATTCCTCCCCAGTCGGGGCCTCTTATGTCTTGGAGGCCTTCCTGTACCGCAAGCCTCGCGGGCTTTGCATCGCCGCTGATTACCCTTCTGAATGTATTTCTCAAACCAAGTGATAAGAGCTCTTCGAAAACTAGTTTCATTGGAAATCAAACGTTGTTGCAGCAATGCAAAGCATTCTTTGCCTTCGTGTTCATGCAGCTTTTCAAAAATATTATTTTCAAATAAATGCATGAAAAGTACATAATATCTGGCAGTACCCTTATGAGTATTCTAATGAACTTCGAAAATATAAGACTCAGAAACCATGATAAGATATGATTTTCTAATTTCATATTCATACTTGTCGCATCGGAATTTTTAGGTAAGTTTTCCTAGCTATGAACTCCACTGGTCACGTGTAAAATGTTGGAAATTTTACAAAACTATAAATCCTTTGAAAATGTATACCTTCTCCCCTTGCTTTCCTGACACTGTTTATCAGGTTAGATAAAACACACATGCATCTCAAACAAACACAAACATCTGAAAGGAAACTTATCAACATTTGTAATGTTTTTATACTATATAATTAAATTTCTAAAAACATGATTCCTACAGCATAGGTCGTCACTTGCTGATGGGGGAACCTATGTCCACATGCTTTTACTGTAAGTTTGCTATAACAGTGAAACATATTCTTATCGAGTCCAATATATAATAATTACAGGTTTTATCACTTTCATTCGAATAATATTTTTAATTAACTTGCTTAATGCTACTCCTTATCAAAATATTTTTTAAAGCATATTGGGTTTTATCCACTTATTTGATTTTACTCTTTTATATTCTTATTCCTGTTTGGCACAATATGCCCCTGGCGGATTCAATGCCATAAAGCATCAACCAACCAACCATCTACAGCTAATTTTATTAATACAACCAATACATATTAATACAAACAATACATATTAATACATACAACCATAACATAACACCACATAATACAATCATAACATATTAATACAACCAATATTTTATTAATACAACTAACCATCTACATCTTTTTACTAATGGTTTTATCTTCTCTACAGATTTTACAATTGTATGAGTTTTATATTCTTATCCCTGTTTGGCACAATATGCCCCTGGCGGATTCAGTGCCATAAAGCATCAACCGACCAACCATCTACAGCCAATTTTATTAATACAACCAACATATTAATACAACCAATACATATTAATACATACAACCATAACATAACACCACATAATACAACCATAACATATTAATACAACCAATATTTTATTAATACAACCAACCATCTACATCTTTTTACTAATGGTTTTATCTTCTCTGCAGATTTTACAGTTGTATGAGTTTTATATTCTTATCCCTGTTTGGCACACTATGAACCTGGCGGATTCAGTGTCATAAAGCATCAAACAACCAACCATCTACAGCCAATTTTATTAATACAACCAACATATTAATGCAACCAATATATATTAATACATATAACCGTAACATAACACCACATAATACAACCATAACATATTAATACATCCAACCATCTACATCTTTTTACTAATGGTTTTATCTTCTCTACAGATTTTACAATTTTATGAGTTTTATATTCTTATTCCTGTTAGGCACAGTATGCCCCTGGCGGATTCAGTGCATAAAACATCAAACAACCAACCATCTACAGTCAATTTTATTAATACATACAACCATAACGTAACACCACATAATACATCCATAACATATTAATACAACCAATATTTTATTAATACAACCAACCATCTACATCTTTTTACTAATGGTTTTATCTTCTCTACAGATTTTAAAATTGTATGAGTTTTATATTCTTATCCCTGTTTGGCACAATATACCCCTGGCTGACTCAGTGCAATAAGCCTCAAACAAACAACCATCTACAGCATAGAATTTCTTTCAGTTGTACTTAATACTATCCCGTGTCATTTTGAGGTAGTCACTCCACCATTAAGGATTCTTAATAGGAAAAACTTGGATGACGTGCATCATGATATCATGTACATATCAGGTTAAAAATTCATTGCGATTGATTATAATTTGTTTCAGAGTATCTCGTTAATAGATAATTCTTTGCGGGCCACTTTCTAAAGGTTCGTGTTGAAAAGAAATAGAATCTACCTGAAGTACTGAAAAGCAACGTCATACTTTGCATACATTCCTTGCCCCTAATTGGACTGAATCTTTATAAATTAAATATTTGTAAATGTTATTATGCACAAATTCAACCATTATTTGTACATTTTATTAATACGTTTCATAGTTCTTCGGAATTATTTTTTCATAATATTGAGATTCTTTCAAATTACAGTACTTACAAGATTTTTGTTTATTGCTTACAAAAATATTTTGTATTTTCTGTATAAGTGACTTTAAAATTAATTTGCAAAGTTTAAGTAAGCTTATTTGGAAAATATGCTTATGAAATAAGAACGTTAAATTCAATTTGTTTTGGGAATTCTTGGCGAAGTAGATGAATCTACGCTTTACCTCAGAATTTAATAAATGGTGGAAAGCTAAGAAGGGGTAACGCTAGGGTAGGATTAAGCTCTAGAGAAAACGCACTTGCTTTCCAACTATTAAAAATAATAGAAAGGCAACTGCTGAAATGGAAATCAGGGCTTTGAAAAAGAGTAAAAGGTGTAGTCGACTTGAACAGTGCGAGAAATGTGAAAATCAGTTCAGTGCAGCTAACTTTAGTTCGCGGGAAGAAACAAAAATGTTTTACAGAAAATGAACCAAGCAAATAAATTTTAAAAAAGGCCATTACTGAAAAGGGAGCTGAAAGGCACACAACGCTTGTCCGGAAAAAAGAATGAAGGCAATGGACAAAGAAGTCCTAAATAATAAAACTAGTAATGATGATAATAATAATAATAATAATGATAATAATAATAATAATAATAATAACAAAAATAATAATATTAACAATAATAATGATAACAACAGCAACAACAACGATGATGATGATGATGATAAGAATAATATTAATGACGATGATGATGATGATGATGATAATAATAATAATAATAATAATAATAATGGTAATGATAACAATAATAATAATGATGATGATGATGATGATGATGATAATAATAATAATAATAATAATAATAATAATAATAATAATAATAATAGAAATAATAATAAAAATAAAATAATAATAATAATATAATAATAATAATAATAATAATAATAATAAATTAATAATGATGATGATGATGATGATGATGATGATGATAACAATGACAATAATAATAATGATGATGATGATGCTGATGATGATGATAATAATAATAATAATAATAATAATAATAATAATAATAATAATGATAACAACAATAATAATAGTGATAATAATAATAATAATAATAATAATAATAATAATAATAACAATAACAATAATAATAAAATGATGATGATGATGACAACAACAACAACAACAACAACAATAATAATAATAATAATAACAATAATAATAATATAATAATAATAATAATAATGATGATGATGACGACGATAATAATAATAATAATAATGTTAATGTTAAGAATAATAATGTTTTAGAAGTTAAAACCGAAAACAATAAAACTAAAATTAGAAAAATACAACAAAAAGTGCAAAACAACCTGCCCTTCCTCCATTTTGCGTGACAGTAGAGGCATCAGGTCTACTAGCAAGCGCTGTAGACCTTTTCGAAAGAAAAGAGTATTTTGACATTAGATCACAAAATAATATTAGTTAACCATATAAACATCACAGATGTAAAACTGAACACCTTATCAATTAAAAGGAAATCACAGCTACTTTACTGATATTTACTTAAGAAAGTTTTGAAAATTAAACGTTGATTTCCATTCTAGTGAACAGACTTTGAAAATTTCTACAAGATTAAAAAGGTCTGATTTCTAATACTTTAACTTAAACTTGAATTCCACTATATAAACATAACTTTTTACTTCTTAAAAATCTTAAAACTCATTAACTAATTTTTATATCTGATAGTTTTAAGTGGTGATCTTTACAATTTAGTTGAATTTAATACTTTTCGGCATCACCTTTTAACAAACCCACCAGTCTAAATTCACTAAAGTTTATTTTAATCAGAAACAATTTCCTCAGTTGAATACTGAGTTTTCTTTTACAGGACTCTTTTATCTGTAAATGTTAAAGGATTAAATTTTACTTTCAGGAGGGAGTTTAATGGGAAAAGTTCGGAGTCCACGCATGCAATAAAAATTCTTTTTCAGTCATTTTAAAGAAAGCTTATTTCAATGTTGGCTATCTCTTTTAATCCTAGAAACACATGAAGTTTCCTTTATAATTCTTTTAAATTTTTGGTGTCTAACTCTCCTTGAATATTCTCTTGTAAGGATAATACATTTAATACAAACCCTCTGGGACTGAATGGAAGAATACAAATAGCTTTACATTTCTACTTACTAGGTCAAATGTCACAGCCGAGGAAGTAAGATATACTTTTTTAACCTAAAACTGTTACTGTATTTATTCTTCTCTTTGCTTATACTTGCATTGTTTCGACGTGCTATTTATGTATCAAATAAATATATACATGGTAAACTGTAAAAGTAATTTGTCTTTAAATAAATTTTATGAAAATTTCAAATAATTGATGTTACATATATTTAGTAAAATCTAAGAAAAAAACATATCCAAGTGATACTAAGTGTAATTCTAAAGATTTAGACCAGACGCAGGGAAACTTTTCACTAATAGAGGCCGCATTTAAATTAGGAAGTAATAAAGAAGGCTTCATCCGTTGTTAAAGCTATATGTGAGTTTGGTGAAATTTCTATAGTTTTTGCATAGTTTCATCAATTTATTGCATTGTATAAAAATAATTAAAATTATATTAGTAATTCTGTATGTATATATGCATACAGAATTTTTTAGGTATATATACAAAAATTATATATATATATATATATATATATATATATATATATATATATATATATATATATATATATATATATATATATATATATATATATATATATATATATACATATATACATATATATATACATATATATATATACATATATACATATATATATATACATATATATATACATATATACATATATATATATACACATATATATACACATTTCTTATATAAGTGGGTATAAGTGTATGCAACGTACACACCACGCATGCATATATGACTCTCTCCCCCTCTACCTATCTACCCTATATTTATATATCTATGAGAGAGAGGCTGTATATATGTATATATAAGTATTTTATTATTTCTTTTACAAAAATGGATAATACAAAGTTTTTTCTTATTCACATAATAATAATATAATGAAACTTTAAATGTACTCTTTATTTTTTTAAAATAAACAACTACATGTTTATACACTACTTCAAATAATTACCATTTTGCATTAGGTGGCATCCTAACATTAGAAATCTACAATTAGATATTACCACCAGAAGTGTCTAACAATTATATTCATACAAATCTTTTTATTCAATTCTATTAATTTAAAATCTTTGTCATTTATAAATTTGTATATTAATTAATTAAGTGCTAGCAATTGTGAACGTCTCTCAGCTTGGGTTATCTCAATCTTAGTTTTCTTTTATGTGTAACATTTTGAATAATATCCCAAAATTTTCATATTAACCTTTTGTAATGCCAATTATGAGGAGGATACTGAAATAGAAATTTATGTACACTTTATGTAACAATTTATGTAACTTTATACTTTATTTTTAATTGAGAAAAATTATTCCTCTTGTATAAAGAAAATATTCAGCTGGAGATGGATTTGGATGAATGGAGAAAAGTTATATAAAAAAAGAATTATAGGTAATATGGAACAGATTATTAAAGGTTTGGACTAGAGCTGGGAAACCTTTTCAGCATTGGAAGCCGCATTAAAATTTAAGGGTTAATAAAGAAAGTCACATAGATGATAAAGATTTTAATGAATGAAAATAAAACCACATATCCAAGTGATACGAAGAAAATAATTAAAGATTTGCACCAGAAAGGAGGATTCTTTTGCCTTTTAGAAGCCACGTTTAACACTAGATTGCCCGAGATTTCTTGTATACCTATATTGCCCCAAAAACAGTCAAAATGACTGCATTGTGAAAAAATAACAAATATGTAAAGAAATTTGTTTAAAGTTAATTTTTAATATTATATAATAAAGGAGGGCGGAAGTAACTACAATTATTCATAAACCCATTTATATGTTATAGAAAAAGTCACCAAATTCTAAGAAATTGTGTCATTATATTTCATAATTGTTTTTCTAATTGAAATAAAAAACAGTCAAAATGACGGCTTTGGGCAATCTAGTGTTAAATTAGGCAGTTATAAAGTATGTCTCATAAGATGATAAAGAATTTGATGAATGGTTAAAGAAGACATATCGATATAATACGAAGAAAATAATTAAAGGTTTCGATCAAAGGTGGAGAAACTTTTCATCATTAGAAGCCGCATATAAATCAGGCAGTAATAAGAAGGTTACGTAAGATCATAAAGATTTTAATGAATGAAAAAATACATATCTTATCAATACGAAGAAGATTATTAAAGGTTTGCACCTACCTTAATATTATAAACAGCTAGAATAATGCTTTCCCTTTTCCAGGAATTTTGTTTAATTTTTTAAATACTAGACATCATTCAGGAATGATTCATTCACTATAATTTATTGAGGAATAATTCATTTAGTAATGATTTAAACAGTAATGATTCATTTAGAAATGATTCATTAAAGAATGATGAATATTTACTTATCATTTTTTTTACTCTTACAGAGTGAACTGTTTCGCGGTAAATATCTCAAAGCCTAATTTTGATTACCACGAAAGGTTTAAAAAAAAGAACGATTGGACCAAATTTAGTGTTTTTTCACAATTAGAGGCCGCATTAAACATAAGCATTATATAATGACCCAAGATGTTACGATATAAGAGTATACATCCGGGAAATTGTTGAGGTATTAAAGTCAGAATTGTTTTATATAATGTGTAAAATTTTAGAATTTTCTTTGCTTGCTTAATTCTTCATCTATTTGATTAAAAATATATTGTTTAGAAAATATCTTTACTTTGACTATTTAATTTTCTTTCTGAACCACAATGATGTATATTTTTTAAATGCTTAAATATTGCACTCGAAAGTTTTCTGATGATATGTTAACTACATTTTTATTTGATATCTTTTTGGATGTTTACACTACATAAAAGATCGAGAGCTGATGATGTAATGCTGCGAAAATATGTAGACTACATTTTATTTGATTTATTTTTCAGCGTTTACACTGCATAAAAGACCGTGATGCCCTGATTTATATCCATCAAAATGATGAAGCACTGAAATAAATCCAGTTATACATCCTGTGTACAATTTTAGGATTCTCTTATCTTGCTTGATTTGTTTTTATTCGAAAAAGAAAAATGTTTATAAAATCTCTTGACTCTGACTTTAAATTTTCTTTCGTGACCGCAATGATGTCTTTTTTTTAACTTTCTAATAATATACTTAAAATACATCTAGTGATATATACACACATTTCGTTTTAGATGATAAAAGAATGAAATGTTGTAGGTAATAAATGTATGTTTACTTGCCAAGGAAAGATTAAATAGGAGGAAGGTACTATAATATAAATTCATATACATTAAAATTAATACTTTGTTAGTAAAAGAGTAGCTTAATTCCTAATGTTTAAAGAAAAGTGTTCAGCCTCAGATGTATTTTGATGAATAAAAAAATATGTTGCTAAATGAAAAAACACATATCTAAGTGATACAAAGCAGATTATTAAAGGTTTGGACCAGAGGTGGGAAAACGTTTTATCATTTGAAGCCGCATTTAAATGAGGCAGTAATAAGAAAGCTACATAAGATGATAAAGATTTTAATGAATGAAGATATACATATCTTAGCAACACGAAGAAGATTATAAAGGTTTGGACCTACCTTAATACTATAAAAAGTTAGCATAATACTTTTCCTTTTCTATGAATTTTATTTAATTTTTTTAAATTCTAGACGTCATTCTAGAATGATTCATTAAAGAATGATGAATATTTGCTTGTCATTTTTTTCATTTACTCTTTTTGTTTTTACTCTTACAAAGTGATTGCTTTTCGGTAAATATCTCAGAGCTTGATTTTGATTACTACCGAAAAAGAAAACCGATTGGACCAAATTTAGGGTACTTTTTCACAATTAGAGGCCGCATTAAACATAAGCATTATATAACGACCCAAGATGTCACGATATAAGGGTATAATATCATGAAATACTGGGTACCAGGTAAATCCCTGAGGTATTAAAGTCAGAACTATTTTACATAATGTGTAAAATTTAAAAATTTTCTTTGCTTAATTCTTCATCTATTTGAAGAAAATATATTGTTTAGAAAATATGTTTACTTTGACTATTTAATTTTCTTTCGCGACCACAATGATGTATATTTTTAAACACTTGAATATTGCACTCGAAGGCTTTCTGATGATGTTAACTACATATCTTTTTCGATGTTTACACCACATTAAAGATCCAGAGGTCATGATGTAATGCTCCGAAAATATGTAGACTACATTTTACTTGGTATATTTTTCAGTGTTTACAGTGCCTAAAAGACCTTGATGCCCTGATTTCTATCCATCAAAATGATGAAGCACTGAAATAAATCCAGTTGTACATCCTGTGTACAATTTTAGGATTCTCTTATCTTGCTTGATTTGTTTTTATTCGAAAAAGAAAAATGTTCATAAAATCTCTTCACTCTGACTTTTTAATTTTCTTTCGTGACCGCAAGGATGTCTTTTTTTTAACTTTCTAATAATACACTCAAAATACATCTAGTGATACATAGACAGATTTCATTTTAGATAATAAAAGAATGAAAAGTTTTAGGTAATGAAAGTATGTTTACTTTGCAAGGAAAGATTAATTAGGAGGAAGGTAGTGTAATAGAAATTCATATGTATTAAAATTAATACTTTAATGAAGAAATACATATGCAAGTGATACGAAGCAGACTATTAAAGGTTTACACCAGAGATGGGGAAAAATTCACCATTAGAAGCCACATTACAATTAGGCAGTTAAAATTAATACTTTGTTTGTAATAGAGTACCATAATTCCTCATGCTTAAAGAAAAGTAGTCAGCCTCAGATGTACTTTGATGATGAAAAAATATTTTGATAAATAAAAAATACATGTACAAGTGATACGAAGCAGATTATTAAAGGTTTGGACTAGAGATAGGGAAAATTTTCACCATTAGAAGCCATATTAAAATGAGGAAGTTAAAATTAATACTTTGTTAGTAATAGAGTAGCATAATTCCTCATACTTAAAGAAATGTATTCAGCCTAGATGTACTTTGATGATTAAATAAAATGTTTTGATAAATACAAAAATACATATACAAGTCATACGAAGCAAATTATTAAAGGTTTGGACCAGAGGTGGGGAACATTTCTCCATTAGACGCCAAATTAAAATTAGGCAGTAATAAAGTAGGCTTCATAAGTTGATAAAGGTATTGGTGAATTAAAAATGCTTATTTGGCAAGAAAATTTATCCGAATTATCTTCCCTCTTCTAATTTCAAAAATTCGTTTTCGGGCAGGAACAGTTTTAGAGCTCTTTTTATACACTATCTTTTTTCCTTTGGCTTGTGGAAATCACCGTCACTTAATCGTTTACAAGCCTAGATGTAAATAAATAACAGTAATCATGTAAAATTTAAATTTTATGGCTTCTATCCCTAGTAAATTTTTAAAGTTCCTGAAAAATATTTTCCTATTCTTGTGGTATGTATCATTTTTGTAACATTGGAGTTTTGAATGAATTCTATAAAGAAAAGTTAATAATCAGAATTGAATTATCTTCTCATGTTGCCTTTTAACACCTACCCTAGCTTTAGTTTTAGAAGACATAAAAACTAAATATATATGTATATATAATAACTTAATTTAAAGGCAAAAAATATTCTAAAGTATGAATATGTACAATGCTAAATATTTAGTATTTTACGCATTTCTAAAGAAATATTTAGTTATATATCATATTCCGTTTTTGGATCTTTATCGGGTAAACAGTTAACAAGAGAAATTAAAAAATTCCCGAAATGCTAAGATTAGAGAAGACCTATACTCACTGGCAACCGTCTATACTAGAAACTAATATTCAAAGTATATAGGGATAGAATAACTTTCATTTTAATTATAAAAATTTGACTGGTCACTTGCCAAGTATATATAATCAAGTTTTTTATTCCATTCCTCAAATTTTAAAATTCCTTTACCTGAAAGAACTGTTTAAGAATGTTTTAACCAGATCTGCTTTCGTTTTTATATTCATTTTTCTCTCTAGTTAATAAAAATCACCTAAACATAAAAAAGAAAAAATTCTCTGGCTGCTGGGTAGTTAGAAGACTAGCAAAGTGACTTTTTCATCAGAAATCCCCTACCCTACTTAAAATTTTAACTTAAAATTTTAATTATTACACTTGTAGTGTATTTAATTATATATAGACCACGATTCATTTTGAATGACAAAAAGTATGCCTGCTCACTTAGAGAGCAGGCAAGTTGTTTTCATTCCAAATATTTTAACATTCGTTTACTCGAAGGAACCATTCTAAAACAGTTTAATCAGAATTGCTTTGATTTTCATCTTCATTTTTCTCTCCTGTCATTTAAAAAATCCTGTCACTTAAAAGAAAATTTAAAAATTAAAAAAAATAGTGTAGTGACAAACTTGAAGGTCATCAACTACTCTTGAAACTTCATTTCTCAAATATTACATGTGACACGTATTTAATGATATTTAGACCATATATCATTTGAGACCAAAAATTTAGCTGTTAGCTTAGAAACATACGAAAACAAGTTCTTGTCATTACAAATTTTTTTTAATTTTCTTACTCTGTTTTAAAACACTTTCATCAGAAATGTTTTAATTTTTATCATAATTTTTGCCTCTAGGTTATGAATATCCCTCACACTTAAAAAAATATTCCCTCAATTTCGATGATCAATTTCGAATTCTCTCAATTTCGTCAAGACTATTGAAGATACTTACCCACTGGCTATCAACTACCTTGAAACTATAATTTTGAAATATTACATTTCAAGTGCAATTAATGATATATCGACTACATTTCATTTTAGATTATAAAAATTTCGCTGTTCACTTGGCAAACGTTGATTTTTTGTTTTCATTATAAAAATGTTTAAATTTGTTTACTCGTTTACTCGTTTTAGAACACTTTCAACAGAACTGTTTTCGTTTTCACAATTTTTGTCTCTAGGTTGTAAAGATCATTCGCACTTAAAATAAAAACCTTTAATTTTCAAATGTTACGTCTGAAATGTATTTAATAATGTATAAAAATTTCGCTGTTCCCTTGACAAGCATATAGAATCAAGTGGCTCAAAATTTTATTCAATCCACTTTCTCTAAAGAACTGTTTTAGAACGCTCTCACCATAACTGCTTTCGTTTTCATCTTAATTTATTTTATCTAGGTTATGGAAATCTCTCTCACTTAATATAAAGAAATAAAAAAATTCCCTCAAGTACTGGTTACTGTCAAAACTAGCGAAACGACTTACCTACTCATTGTCTCAAATACTTTGATGAATCTTTCAAATATTAGATTTTAAATGTAATTAATAATTAATAGATCACATTTCATTTTAGATTTCAAAAATTTCGCTGTTCAGTTGGAGAACATATTGTATCAAGCTATTTTCTTTCTAAAAAATTAGAAACTCGCTTACTCGAAGGAACTGTAGAAATCACTTTTCCTTATGTATATTATATATATATATATATATATATATATATATATATATATTATATATATATATATATATGTATGTATGTATGTATGTATATATATATATATATATATATATATATATATATATATATATATATATATATATATAATATATATATATATATATATATATATATATATATATATATATATATATATATATATATATATATATATATATATATATATATATATATATATATATATATATATATATAATGTAATCAGCCTTGGGACCAGCTGTCCCAAACTTACACTTGAAATTTCTTTTGAAATTGCCCCTATTACTTTCCTCAGCCCGGGCATGCTGAGCTGCCAAGAGACCAGCTAACCGTCTGTTCGAAATAAACACATAATTCGTCGTGGCCGACCGTAACTTTTAATTCATCCGATCAAAATAGCAT
>CM063508.1:45844382-45864382 GCA_032207245.1 Pardosa pseudoannulata
ATGACTGTAGAAACAAGCTGAAAACTGTTTTCGAAAGCTAAAGAACTGATCTTTAAAATAAACGAATAAATTTTTTTTCGATATTTTTCTCGAAAACCGATATTTGAACGTGGTCAGTTACCTTATTTCATCAACGATGCTTAACTGCAAAAGTTTTATTATTATTTAAAACACAAGGTAATAATTTCAAAGTATATTATTTTAAATATCAAGTGTTTTGTGTATATTTATTTTCGCGCTGCCATTAAGGATGTCAAAGTTAAATTTGTAAATTTGTTACATACATAGTTGTATAGAGTTAAAGTTTGAGAATCACTGATTTGGACCTACTATAAGTTTCAAATATTTAATAAAATAATACAAAAATTTGCTATATAGTTAAGATTTACTTCATCTGTTAGAAAATTATAAAATCATTCTGCTGAATAAATTACAATAAAAAATATAGAACAATTAATGTAGAAGAAATTAAAACTGTTATATCACTTACTCACTTTGAAAAGTAAATCTATATAAAACCAATGTTTCATGTAATGAACTTGTTTTATATAAGGATATAGCAACTTAGATAAATAAAGATCCAACTATATTTCTTTCTTTTAGGATTAACCATTATCTAATTCATTTTCTTGGTTGGTTTTATGAGTGTTTTCAAACGAAGTAATGAGAATGTAAAATTTTGGAATGACATTTGAGATTTTAAATTTGGTTGGAATTTATTCTAATAGTATAGACTCATAATATATCTTGTATAAAAGTTTATATGATTACTGAGCATAATTAACTGCTAACTAATAAAAATAATACCGATTAGTTTTAATATCCGGTTTGGAAATTTAATTTTAATCTTTAACTTAACTTTTTAACTTAGTGTTATTTAAAGTGTTGCAGTAGAAATGCTTTTTCGTATTTACCTTATGTATTTTTTTAAAAACCCTTTGAGGGGCACCCACAGAAACTCTATGGTTTTCAATGAAATTAGTTTATAAATGTTGTCTATGGACCTTTTAAATATGAAATATATGAAAAATAAATTATATTACTTGAGGAATAAGCATGGAGTAATTTGATTGCGTAATTAGCTCCCTTGGAACAAAATGACAAAGACACATTTTTTAATAATATTGGAAAAATAATTAATAATTTTTATTAAAAGGGTGTATAAATCAAATAGATAAGAAATTTGTATGTGAAGTTTAAATAGGTACTTTTAATTTAAAGTCTTAACTTTGAAAAATCGAATTTTTGCCTTTAGGATCAGGTTTTGATAGAGCTTGATTCTAAAAGAAGATTTTGGCAGGAATATTTAAAAGAAGGGAAAAAAATAAGTGTCGGTAGTTTGATGAAAAATTGAAAATCAAAAACTTTTTTTTTCTATATAAATCAGAGAAAAAAAATTAACAGCCGATTTATTATATATACCAGTACCCTTCAAAGGATTAAATATAAGCATTAATAATTTACTTAATCAGATTTTATTAACAGCAGTTTTCTAATAAGGTAGCTAAATATTTATGAATATTCATAATAAAGAGATGCTCTCTCCTGTTAACTGAAATAAATATTCCGGTGATAAATTTTATTCTATTTAATGCTTTACCGTTTTAGCCTTTCGATGAAAAGTTTGGTTAGAATCACTAGCTATAAATCAATAAGTCTCAAGTAATCTTAAGGTATTGTCCATACTATTATATAGAAAATTTACCCTGTGTTAAAAAAAATGTTTTTTTTCCTGTTTAAAGCATTTATACACCAGAAGCAAAAATGAAATAAAAAAAATAACTTACTGCTATTTAAAGTGATGCAGTAGAAATGATCTTTCGTATTAACCTTATGTTTTTTTTTAATATATGCATTAATAATTTACTTAATCAGATTTTATTAACAGCAGTTTTCTAATAAGGTAGCTAAATATTTATGGATATTCATAATAAAGAGGTGCCCTCTCCTGTTAACTAAAATAAATATTCCGATGAAAATTTTTTTATTCTATTTAATGTTTACCGTTATAGCCTTTCGATTTAAAGTTTGGTTTATTTGCTTAGAATGACTTGCTATAAATAAATTTCAAGTAATCTTAAGGCTATTGTCCATACTGTTATATAGAAAATTTATCCTGTGTTAAAAAAATGTTTTTTTTCTTATTTAAAGCATTTATTCCCCAGAAGCAAAAAGGAAATAAAAAAAATAACTTAGTGCTATTTAAAGTGATGCAGTAGAAATGATCTTTCATATTAACCTTATGTTTTTTTAAATATAAGCATTAATAATTTACTTAATCAGTTTTATTAACAGCAGTTTTCTAATAAGGTAGCTAAATACTTATGAATATTCATAATAAAGAGGTGCCCTCTCCTGTTAACTAAAATAAATATTCCGGTGAAAATTTTTTATTCTATTTAATGCTTTACCGTTCTAGCCTTTCCATGAAAAGTTTGGTTTATTTGCTTAGAATCACTTGCCATAAATCAATAAGTCTCAAGTAATCTTAAAGCTATTGTCCATACTATTAGAAAGAAAATTTATCCTGTGTTAAAAAATGTTTTTTTCTTGTTTAAAGCATTTATTCCCCAGAAGCAAAAAGGAAATAAAAAAAATAACTTAGTGCTATTTAAAGTGATGCAGTAGAAATGATCTTTCATATTAACCTTATGTTTTTTTAAATATAAGCATTAGTAATTTACTTAATCAGATTTTATTAACATTAGTTTTCTAATCAAGTTGCTAAATATTTATGAATATTCATAATGATGAGGTGAACTCTCCTGTTAACTGAAAGAAATATTCCGGTGATAATTTTTATGCAATTTGATGCTTTCCCACTCTAGCCTTTCTAAGAAAAGTTTGATTTATTTGCTTAGAAATCACTCTCTGTAAATCAATAAGTCGCAGGTAATCTTAAGTGTTTATTAATAGATTTTTTTTCACCTTCCGAGAGCAAATTGCTGCGGGGAAAGTAACTTGTAGGGAAATTGCTGTTGCGGTTTGGTAACTAAATTAGAGGATTCCTGGTTTTGATTAAAAGGTATTTTGAAGATACCGAAGATATAGCTATTGCATTTATTGCAACACCATTGAGAAAATTGTTGTAAAACAATGCTAAAATTTTCTATTACACACTATTAAATTAATTTCAGTAATTTTATACTCGTAAAATATTTGGATGGTTACCTCCAGTATACACACACACACACACACACACACACACACACACATATATATATTATATATATATGTTAGGTCTAAAAAAGGAGTAGTTGGAAATTACGTAATTTAAAAACGGTTTTAAAAAGGGAACTCTTTTATAATAATAAAATAACTGAAAAAGACCCACTCTCGCGTAAGCTTTTAAGATAATCTGGTCAGGAAGCATTTATGAACTATTTGATGAGCTTGCAAACAGATAAGATCAGTCAGCGCGTGGACATGGAACTGTGAACACCTATTTCATGCATATCTCCTCCACGAACAATGAAAATGGCGCAGGTTTTGCCTTTAGAAGAAACGATGATATAATAAAATTATTATTATCAAGAAGGCTGTTTTCCACTCGCCTTAATTCGGTATCACGACATTACATATATATATATATATATACATATATATATATATATATATATATATATATATATATATATATATACATATACATATATATATATATATACATATACACACACACACACACACACATATATATATATAATATATATATATATATATATCTGTGTGTGTGAGTGTGTATACACATATATATGCATATATATGTATGTGTATGTATGTATATGTATATATATTTATATATATATGTGTATATATATATATATGTATATGTATATATATATATATATGTGTGTGTGTATACATATATATTTATATATCACCCGGCCGAGCTTCCTTTCACTCTCATTTATTATTCTTATACTGTGTATGTTTCTAAAAAATATTTTTAAGCAACTACGCTATTTTAAACAAGCGTAACAGTAAAAAAGTTACTGTTAGAAAATTTTCTATACGATTTCGTAACTCGAATTTTCCTAATACAGAGGAGCCCAAATACAATATAACCATTAATACACACACACACACACGCATATATATATATATATATATATATATATATATTATACATATATATATATATATATATATATATATATATATATATATATATATATAAATATATGATATATATATATATTATATCTATAAATATATATATATCTGTATATATTTGTTAGCTATTGAATTGTATCTCTTTGCGTGCGTGTATATGCATCGTTTAGTTATCCACGTGTATCTGTGAAGTTGCCTTGTGTAAAACACGTGACTTTTCTGCTTGACTTCATTAGACGTTTTCATTTATTCTACTTTTTTTTTCGTTTCGAAAAGTTGCTCAGTCGTAAATATCCTATGCAATAAACCGGTGATAACCTCTAGGCACTAACAAAGTGTCAAACAGGTAAAATAATAATAAACGTAACGATAGGACACTGGTGTAATATTAATATTGAACTGTTTTTATTTCAGAGTGGTCTAATCAAGCTGTTCATTGAGTAATCAATTACTGATACAGAAATTACTGATATTTGTGTATTCGTTTGTATACCCCATACAAATATCAAATATTGTATCTTATGTGTAAAGTGAACTTAAAAATATGGATACGGAATAAAAAGGTCAACAAATTACATGCAAATGTATGTTTTTCTTTAATGCTGTTATTTTTTTCAGTTTCTTCCATTGGAAAAAATATGTAATCTTGTCTTACTTTCCTTTTCCAGTAATTTATCTTTGAAGTATTTTTAAAGCAAATTGAGATCTTATTAGTATGAAATTACAGTATATCAATTTTTCAATAACTACTTATAGTGACAATAGTTTCATAAATTGACTAAAGCGTCTGGTGCAGTTTTTTTACGGGTCGCTAGGTACAGACACAACTAAACGATGCAATGGTCATCGCTTGACTGAAAAGCTAAAGGCACTTTGTTCAATTTCCGGTCTTACGATCGATATTTGTAGGAAAAGAAACGCGAAATCGGGGAAATGAGGCACAAATCATGCGTATTTACTTTTGCATTGTTTGAACTTCTGTTATATAACTTTTCAACCGTAGCAGACTTTATTTTTTTTTCTGAAGACATTATTCTTTTTAACTGTTAATATGATAATAATTTAATGCATTAGGGAATCCTTATATTTTTTTATCCTTTGTTCGTGCGCTATTATCTAGAAAGGGGACACACCAAGTCCAGAAGTGTACACCAGTGTGTGTGTGTCTGTGTGAATAAGGGTTTGTATGATTCCATACAAGAATGAATAAGTTTTTGACTCATCTACTGTTGTGGTGAAAGAAATACACACTGTGACGAATTCCTGCGGAAAAGGGAAAACATATAACTTCAACTTACTTCAGAATCCATGAACAGGGTGAAAACTCACGAGACCTTGGGTTACTTAGAGGTATTTCGTTAAGAAATATGGAACGGCCTTCACGCCCAGGCTAATTCTGCCAGGGAGAATTCTCCTGAGGTACTTCCATGTGGCAATCCCTCTGAGGCCCCTGTTAGGAATCGCACACATCTCAACAACGATAAAAGAGTGGTTTTAGTGATACGTTTTATGGGCTTGTATTCCACATTAGAATGTAGATATAACCCAAACGTAAGTGTTCTAGATGTAATATACATATGTAAAATAAAATTCTGTAGTTTGGGAGAAAATTTAAATTTACTCAGTAATTTGTTTTTAGGGCATGGTTTATACTATATGCTAGCACACTTATTTTAAAAATCTCCTTCATAGAAAATGTAAAAAACATTTTTTTTTCAGTGGAAAATATCAAAAATATGAAACTTTTTTAGGAAATGGTATTTGCTTTTTTTAATTACATTGCACTTAGATCGTTAATACTACATATTATTATTTAAATAAACTTATAAAATTAAACACAAAAAAATTATATATATATATATATATATATATATATATATATATATATACATAGATATACATATATATCTATATATATATATACATATATATATACATATATATATATACATATATATACATACATATATATATATATATATATATACATATATAAATATATATATATATATATATATATATATATATATATATATATATATATATATATATATATATATAAATAATTTTTTTAATATTTCCTTAAAAAACTCCTCATTCTAATACGGTAAAATCTATTTTCCCAGCCAAAAAGTCTTAATCAAAGGAGTGTCCTCGACTTAAAAATCTTCCAATACATTTTCCAAAGCAAAGGAGAAAGGTTAACTGTTAAAATACAGCTATAACAAAAAGTCACAAATTTGTCTAACGGGAAGAAATTGGATTTGGTTCCAATGATTAATATAATTTTCGTCTTTTTAATTATCACTGAAGATAAATTAATTTTGCAAAGAAATTTGTATATCTTTTACTTATTTATCTATATATTTTATTTTATTTTTTGATATTAGGTAGACATTGAGTGTAAAGTTTATTAGAATCAGACACTGTAAGACTGTTTTGTATTTTCACTGTTAAAAAAATTTGTTAACAGCCTCTCTTTGCAGTTTTGAAAATTTGACGGTTTGTGTATTTTAGAGATAAACCTTTACGTTTGACCCTTCTTTACCACACTTTTTTTTATATACATACGTAAAATCTGGTTTACATTATGTATTTGAATCAGAAATCGTTTTAAGGGAAATATAACAAAAAAGTGATTATTTTTCTCAGTGAACTGAAAATTCGCTTCATGCAACAGCGGTTTTCCGTTCTATATTAGTCATATATAAACGTGACATTTTACAGATAAATATTTAAAGAAAAAAAAAGAAATAGTTATATCCGGAGGACGTTGCCCTTTCACCTTGTTAATATATAACAGATGTTCGCATGCTATGAAACCTTCAGCTTTAGTAAAATTCGCCGTAGTGAGAAGTTTAAACTTACAGTATTTTCTGAGTATTTAGTGTGTATTTTATGAGAAATTGTAAATGTGATTCAACTACAGAAAATTGTTAAAAACTTATAACATGGTAAAAAAGTATTTATTTCGTCCAATTTAATGCTACTATGCAACATTAAATTCATTAAAAATTTAAAACATAAAAAAATTTAAGAAACTTTCTTGTATGAAAAAATCCCAATTTTTACTCAACAATAAAATTACTAAAAAAACCCCAAACGTTAATCACCCAATGATAGGAGTATATGTGATAACAAAGGAATTCATCAACCGCTATCATTAATAGCAAATCGTAAATGAATTATCAGAGGCGGTACAAATTCTGCTATAGGTAATATATTACAATAAGTGGAGGTATTTGGTTTGGTTTGAAACTCCACAATCAATTTTTGCAACAAAGACGGATAATTAGACCAAAATTTCACCATGGACAAAAGTCTAGATTGTTTTGAAAACTACGGTCCATTTTTTAAACAGTATCACTAATGACACCGAATTCTGAATGGATACAAACACCCATGCCAACAGTGAGATTAAAACCCTAGAAAGCAATACTTTACTTAATAAGTTATTGTCCAGCTGAATATAAAATTGGAGTAATAAATCTTTTATTTTTATTTAAGGGGTCACACAACTGTTAAATTGACAAAAAATTAGTTTTTTTTTCAGAAAAAATATATGCAAAAAGGGGTTTAGTTCTGAACATTTTAAAACAATGCACCTAAGAAATTTCCACTATTCAGACGAGTTATGAATAAACACGTGTCTGCTGTTTACTGTAAACAAATTTAACTTACAAAACTTTAACTTGATTTTCCTCAAATTGATTTTTTTTTCATGTAACGTGCATGTTTTCTCAAAAAGCTTTTAATATTTTTTCACGAAATTTTTACAGGTTGTAGACAATATAATTTTCATCCCACTGAACTTAAATTTTGTTGCATATTTCTCAAAATATTTTTTTTGCAATGATAAATTTTTATTTTTTAAAGAAAAAAAATTAATTTTTTTTTCAAATATTTTATCTATCTATCTATCTATCTATCTATCTATCTATCTATATATATATATATATATATATATATATATATATCTATCTATATATATATATATATATATATATATATATATATGTATGTATTTATATACATACAAATTTAGGTTCAAAGTTATTTTAAGATATTGTTGTATGTTTTAAAACAATAAGTTTGTCTTTAACTTAATTATATTTTTAGTTATGCAAGTTAGTCTTGATATCATTTTTGCTGAACAAGGTGTCTCTTATTTAAAAATTTCCAACAAAAATATATTTTATGTTTCAAAAGTGAATGGTTTGTTTTGGTTTAGTTTGGAGTACTACGGTCTACTTTTTTGCAATACGAAAAGGCATAACCAAAAATGAATGAGATATGTAAGAAAAGATAATAATTTGTTCTAATTATGATAAAATATTTATGTTTGTAAAACTGATAATTTTAAAGCTAGATCAGATAAAGCTGAGAAGTCGAAAATGATAATTATTTTACATTTATTTACTTTTAAGAGTCGTATGACCTTTTGAAATACAATGTGTATTCATAAAAAGACTGGGCTGAATGATGGCTGAATAGGTAGGGCGGCATTGCTCTTTGGGACCGGACTTCAAACACATAGCTTCTCACAGCTGGTATGGGTGGTTTTAACATTTCAGAACGGAACCCGAGCCGGCCTAAGATCTGCCGTGTTCGTTAAAGGTGACAAGAGAACACAAAACATGTTCGTGGCCACAATGACCTCCAAGTTCTCAATTAATACCTCTGGGTGTAGCAGGCCAAGTCTATGGGTCTTCTACTTGGTCCTTGCTTTAACATTAAGAGGACCCACTTGAGCGAAGTCGTTCTTTCACCTTAATGGTGCTCATTAAAAGGAAAGAAGCCCACCTTTGCCTTAATACGAGTAACGTATGGCTCAATCGTGCTTGGTTTGTCCAAGTGGCATATGATAACAAAAACTTTTCAGAATCAGCTGAAAGCAGTAGGTCCCAGTCTCATCATCCCTCATGTAACCAAAAATATAGAACTTAGCACTTCGACCTAATCCATAATAAGGCAGAACTATCGCACCAACCGGCCCAGAAATCGAGTTACTGCTACTGTGTTTACCCAACGGCAGCTTTAGACAATAAAATGTCATTTGACTCGTTTTACTATAACTTTTTGACGCCGAGCTACAGCTGCTGAAGTGAGCACATTCACAAGCTTTTCTTTGCATTGGTGACAATGAAAGAACTTGACTGAAAGATCACATATGTGAGTGTAATTTTGCTACAAACTTGCCAAAAACATTTACAGATATATTTCAATTATTTAACACATTATGTGCTCGGAGACAGATTTTATCTAGAGAATTGTTAACCCAGGTGTTTTTTGTACATAGAACTTCATGCCCTTCTGTTTGTCCCTATAATGAAGTGAGAACCCGTAATTCAAAGTTATCTTAATAAAGGTCTATAGCTGAAACGGTATCATTTTTATGGCCCTGACTGCAACCTCCCATCGAGAAGTCAGTAACATTACAGATATATATATATATATATATATATATATATATATATATATATATATATATATATATATATATATATATATATATGTATATATAAATATATAATATCATTTTCCCAAGGATAAATAAGAAGTTATATTTAAATATAAATTGATTTTTTTAATCAACCTTCCCAATCTGTGGTTACTCATCGACTGATGTAAAAACTAGTTTATGTTTGTCAAAATTTTACCAGAATATATGTAGTAGACAAGAACATTCGGCTTCGTTCTCTTGTATAAATAGTTATTTTTGTTATTACACTAACCCATACTAGTACGTGATCCGTGCTCAAGTATCAATCGTCAGTAAAGGTACTAGTACATGTCCCGCGCTCAAGTATCAATCATCAGAAAACGCACTAGTACGTGTCCCGCATACAATGTGTTAAACAAGAATATGGGAGGAATATATGACTCGGATATTGTTCTAGATAAATCTGAACGTTTAGAAAAGGACAGAATGTTAGGCGGTAAGAATCCCGTTTAAAGATCAAGAAGATGCTAATTTTTCTTTTATTGTTCATCATGAATCTGTACTACATAATCAGAGGGTAAATACATAGTTGTACCGCGTTGTAAAAATGTTGTAAACATTGTAATGCGTTTGAGAGAAGCTCTGTTTAAAAATACACTTGATTTGTAGAAAAAATGAGACTTGGTGGGCATTTACACTGACCCGGATCCAGCTATCTGGAAAAACATCTGTTGTGACCCTTGTTTCTGTTTTTTATCTATTTTCTGAAGACTTTTTCCTGTTTTGCAAACATAAAACCACTTTAAAAGGACGTCGCCTGCAAACCACAAAGAAACTCAGGAAAAAGCGAAAAGAAACCTGCACGCCATAACAGAAAGTACGATCCAGGGACTTTTCCAATACTGGAAGAAATGTCGAACCCGGTGTATTGTCAGTAAGAGAAATTTTCTTTAGTAGAGAAAATAGTAAAGAATAGTAGTTTAGTAGAGAAAGCCAATAAAGGGGATATTGCCAGTAAAGAGGAAAGGGGTATAGTACATAAATTATAGTAAAAAAGAATAATGCAGATAGGTTTTACAGAAAAAGTTTGATATTTCTTCGAACACTACTCGTATTTCTTATTTAAATCTGGATGTATTTCTTATTTTTTCTTCCATAATCTTGATAAAGGTATAATGTTAGCCTTTAAAACAGCTATAAATATAAATATTCTAAAGCAACAAATAATTAAGTTATTAAATACCCTTTACCAATTATTTTCTACTTACCACTTAAGCTGTTAAGGTATTATCTATATTTAGAAACACAGTTGTTATGCATCTGGAAAAAGTACCTGTATTTATATGAAAAACAAAGAATTTCTTCAAAAAGTTTTTTATTTGTCATTTAAAATATTTTAAATCCCCTTTCATATTCTATTTATTTCCAACTATTTTATTTCGCTAACAGCGTAATTATTTCTTTGGAAAATTTACAAAAATTGAAAATTATTCTTGGAGTATTAGTTTGCGATGAAATAAATTATTTTTTTTAAGTTAAGTAGATATAATACTCCAAATATGGGTATAAAAATCGAAATTTTTACTAACATAAATTATTCATTTAGCTTTTTAATGCATGCAGACGAAATTTGTAATCTGTATCTTCAAAAGTTATTTAAGTACATATTTTCATTGAGAACATTTTTTTAATAAAAGAATATATTGAATGGTTTTTCTCCATATTTATTTTTGTTTAAATTTCATGAATTAAAAATGCTAAGGTTTTGTTTTTTGTTCTTTAATTTAAGATACAAGTGGTAAATCTTTATACTGGTTTTCACTAAAGTATGTAGGAAAATTTTATGGAATTAGTAACAAGTGGCTTATTTCTTATTTTATATAAATATATGTTTAAGAAACTATTAAGTTTACTTGTTTTTAAGAGTAAGTTTCCGTTAAAAAGTTTTATAATATATTATTCTAAGCTATGTGAGAATCCAATCACAGCGTTGTGTAAATGGCTTTAATATATCCTTAAAGAATTTTGATCAAAAACAGAATTGATAACAAAAAAAAAAAAGTAAGGATTTTTTGAAAACTTAAATTTATTTTAATTTTAATTAGATGAACTACTCAAACAGACTTTACTTTCTTGAATTATTCTTTAAATTAGATTCTAAAGCGGAAAATTGTTACAATGTTTACTATATAAAAAAGTAAAAAAAGTAAAAAAAAAATTGAAAAAGTACATAATACATACTTAATACACACGAATAATTTTTTCTTTTTATGTAATTCAACTTAATGGTATTAATTAATATATACTTATATTATTTTGTAATGTACCAGGCAATATTTAATTTTATTATAAATTGAAATTAAAATGTCAATTTTCTTTTCTTATAAAAATATTGTACACTCAATATTCTCGAGTAGTCAAATTTCTGCAATTGAAGATCGCAAATGAAGTTAATATTTAATTCAAAGTTGATGTTTTATTTTACATTATTATGAACCAGCAATACAAATAATTTAAAAGATAAAGTAAAATTTCATCAGTCAAAAAACACCTTTTGTTTTAATTTAATTTTTTAATAAATGTAAGTTAAAGTGTTCTATTTTGCAATCTATCCTTGCACTGGGATATTTTACGAAATTATTTCAAAACATCAAAGAGACCTATAAAAATAAAAACATTGAAACTTTACCTCATCACAGTCTATTAGAAATAATCCGAGATAGTTTGCTTTATTTTTCTGTAGTGCTTTTATTTACTTCGTCAATTTGCCCTTGGAATTAAAAATAACATTCCAGACGAACTACGCTAATATATACCGATGGTAGCAAAAATGAGGAATCCCACTCTTGTAGTGGTCTCCCTGGAATTGAGTCATGGGGAAGTGGTCTCCATGAACCCATGTAAGATCTCCATGGAATTGTCAAAATAAAGAAAAGAAATCCTGATTTTATCTTAGTTTTTAAGAGTGAGATTGTTGCCATCGATGATGAATGAGTTATGTAATGTATTCTAAAGCCATTTTGATTCTGACTGATAGTCGTAAAGACATCCAATATTTGACAAACTAATGTAACATTGGTGACAAAACTTTAACTTCAATTCTCTCTAAATTAAAACAAGGCTCGTCCTCTTATGATGTGCATTTACAGTGGATCCTTTCACATGTAGATATTTGGGTTGGCGAGAAGTTTTTGGTGAAGAAGGGTGCTAGGCAGGCTATAGCTACTTCTATTTGTCTGACTTACCTTGAGGTATATTCTGCCAGAAAACATTTTGATAAAACGTCTTGGCTTGTACCTCCAGTACATCCTTGGTACTGTGCCGATTCTCCTGGTAGATCTCTCGCTATGAACTGTGACAGATGCATCCAGATAGCTCTTTCTCCCTTTCTTTGTGGCCATCAAAGAAACCTTGTCTTCCAAGGTAGTCAAAAATTCCACTCGATTTGTCTAAAATGTAACCAAGAGCAGTTGTTTCTGGCACATAATCTTAGGTGCCTAGGTTTGTCCTACGACGATAAGTTTTTCCCGTTCTAGTCTATGACTTTTTGAGGGTGAATAAACTTTTATATCTCGTTTAACAATAGCTGGACTCAGAGAGTAGCAACAACAACAACAACATTTTTATGTAGTAAATAATTACTAATTAGTTTTTATAGTATATAGTAAACACCAGCTTAAGCACGAGGCATAATTATCCGATATATAAAACACTTTTAATTATGGAGATAACTTTAGTATTGCTATAGATTTGACATTTGGAAACATTTAAATAGAAATTTCAACGTTAGCAGTAAGTATTAAAAAAATGTCTGTATGTTCCCATATAACGTTAAAAAATATTATTTTTGATAACTTTAAAAAATTTTCATTTTTCTATATTTTTTCGTGCGCAGTTACTGCAAAAATAATTACTTATGAATTCATTTTTTTCTGTTTTTCAAAATATGGCACTTGAATACCTTAACTATGCAGAAAATATTTACAAAGGTTTAATCGTAAAATGAAATTAGAAAACTGTTTAATAATATTAAAAATTTTCTCTTCACACAGATTTTAAATAAAAGCATTGAGAAAAAACAATTGTTATAGATAAAGAAGTAAACGTTAGTAAGCGATTAAAAACCAAAATTTCCTAAATTAATTTTCTTTGATATCATAGCAGTATATGTTTTAAATCAGGAGACAACAAATAATTGAATAAAGTGGAAATCGTTTACACAACTACTGATTAGTGGAAGAAATTTATAAATTCAGGTTTAATTATATCTTCACCCCATACACTAACAGAAAATTATATTTGTTCATCAAACAAGAAAATATTTTAATCTACGTATATTTGGATTTTAACGATTAATTTGATTGCATGATTCAAACTGTATGCAAGGCAAATAATTGAAACAAATTATTTTCTAAAATTAGAAATATTTATGGATTAAATGTTGTTTAATCACTTAAATTCCCTTAATAAATTATGAAACAGTTATAAAAAATGAACTTTTTTCAATTTAGGAAGACTTTTTTAAATACAATGTTATTACATTAAAACACTACAATTTTTTGTGTGCTAACATTTAAAAGAAATCTCCACTAAAATGCACTCCAGTAATATTATTGGCTTTTAATATATTATATTTAATATGTATAACGTAATATTACGTACTTGAACGTTAAATAGTCAAAGCTATGCATGGGGAATTAAGCTGTTATTTAAAATCAATATTCTTCTTAGAAACATCTAGGAACCTGATTAAAAATTTATTTAAATTATTTCAGTTGTAATAAACAATTATTCTGAACTAAATGACCAACTAAATTGGCATGTACTTCTAGATATACTAATTACAGTAACTCGTAAAATGCTAATAACTATTTGTAAATTAAAAGCATTGTTCAATTCCTGGTATATATATATATGTATATATATATATATATATATATATATATATATATATATATATATATATATATATATATATATATATATATATATATATATATATATATATATATATATATATATATATATATATATATATATATATATATATATATATATATATATGATGTGTGTAAGTATATATGTATTTTAAACACACACATATATATATATGTATATATGTATGTATGTATGTATATATATATATAATATATATATATATATATATATATATATACATACATATACATATATATATATATATATATATATATATATATATATATATATATATATATATATATATATATATATATATATATATATATATATATATATATATATATATATATATATATATATATATATATATATATATATATATATATGATGTGTGTAAGTATATATGTATATTAAACACACACAAACATATATATGTATATATATATATAATATATATATATATGTATATATATATACATACATATATATATATATATATATATATATATATGTATATATATGTATATATATATATATATATATATATATATATATATATATATATATATATATATATATATATATATATATATATATATATATATATATATATATATATATATATATATATATATATATATATATATATATAGTAATTTGTTTCCAATATTTTCAACTACTCGCGCTCACACACACACATATATATATACGTATGTATGTTATACGAGGGTCACTCTGAAATTTTTGAGATACAATTAGGTTTTTAAAGTTATACTTACAAAATTTTAGGTGTGTTCAAAGTAGTCCATCATCAATGCACTTTTGTACAAAAATTTTCCACATATTAAATACCTCAAGCCATTCATTTCTTGGAATAGATGAAGAAATGCATTTATAGCCACATCAATATCTTCTCCTGAATGAAAACGACTTCCACGTAAGTTTTTTTTAGATTAAAGAATAACCAAAAGTCACACATAGCTCGACAAGGCGAATGCAATGGATGTTCTATCACTTTAATTTATTTTTGTTTATGAAACTCAATTGTTTATCCGGCTGTATATGAAGATGCATTGCCATGGTGAAGGATTAGTACCCTAAAACTAACTTCTTGTAGAACTTGTGGAAGACATTTAGTGGTATACCTGTTTGTTATTACTGTCTTCTGTCCTTCAAACTTGATGACTTAGACCAAGCCCACACTTCTGAAGAAAACCTCATACATCACTTTTTTCAGTGCGCCTTTTCTTTTCACCATTGTCGGCGTGGGATCATCTTCAAAGACCCATATTTTGTTTTCTTGACTTGTTGGAACATAAAAAAACGGTATGTACGTTTCACAACCCATTATAAGTTTAGACATGATGCGATGACCACCATCATTTAGTAATTTAATAATTTCTTGACTGATTCTGACACTCTTCCCTTTTTTGGTGCTCAGTTAGATTATGGGGAACCCAACGGCAAACTGCTTTTTTCATAGGTAATTCTTCATTAATAATTTTGTGTAGGGCAGCGGATCCAATGTTAAGTTTCTTCTGTATAATTTGATAGGTACAAAGATTATCACCCCTTAACATTTTTAGTATGCCAGACACATTATTCGTGATTACTGCCGAAGGCGGTCTTTCTGTGAGTTCATCCTGAAGAAAATTGCGACCTTTGCTAAATTCTTTAAACCATCTGAATACACTAGAACGAGCTGGAGATTCATCACGAAATGCTAATTACAACCATTCAAAGCATTCTTCTTGATTTAATCCTGCTTTAAAATCGTAGAAAATCATAGCGCGAAAATCTTCTCGCGTCAACTCCATTTTCTCTTCTGTTTAAAATTTATTCTATGCTAAATAATTTGAAGTAAGTCAGTAAAAAATCGTATCCTGTGTTAAAATACTTTGTATTTTAAAATTAAACCGTTATTTTTATTTTTTAAATTCTTGTCTACGCGTATCACAAATATTTCAGAGTAACCCTCGTATAATGAAATTAAGAAAAAGAAAGTTTCATAAAAGTAGTTTATATTACGTCATGAAGAATTCTATCACCATCAAGAAAAAAATCTTTAAATGTTTAAAGAGATTTAATTAGGATGAAATTGAAGATTAAGTTGAAAACTGCAAAAATAAAGAGATATAAATAATTTATATCAAATTAAACATGTGAATAAGCTGTTAGCCAGGAGATGATCAAAAAGGTATGACTATGAAACACCAGAGCCTGTGTATTCAAGTTTCTTTTATTGTTATAGATGTTTGTAACTCGACAGTGTTAGCTTTAAGTTTTAAATTATTTTCTTCATATTCTAGTAATTTGTTCATGGTACTTCATTCAAATAAAATTGCAAACTGTTGTTTTGCAATTACTTAAAATTAAATTAAGTAAACTTGGAAAGTCATCAACTTACGTTCAGACTAAAAAACTGCAATCTAATAAAGTGCTATATAGCCAATGTTAGTATCTACATCTGTACTGTATAGAAAAGACATTTACACATAAAATTCGTCATAATGTCATCTGCTAATGATTCATTTCTATTTGCTTGAATTTTTTAACAATAAATTACTTGCAGCTTGGAAACAGCTTGTGTTAAGAAAATTTTTTAGGTAAGGCGATATTGGCTTCCATTTAATTTATTTTTATGTACATAAAAGAAAACCTTTAAGGGGTCATACAACTCTTAAAAGACGAAAAAATGTAAAATAGTTATCATTTTCGACATCTCATAGCGTGAAAACTGCCAGTTTTATAAAAATAATTTTTTTAATATAGCTAGAACAAATTATTATCTTTACTTACATATGTCATTAATTTTTGAGCATAAAAAATCATTTTGTCGGAAATTATTAAATAAGAGACACTTTGTTGTTAACAAAAATGATATCAAGGCTAACTAAAATATAATTACGTTACAGACAAATTTATTGTTTTAAAATGTACTACAATGCCTCAAAATAGCTTTGAACCTAAATTTGTATGTATTTAAAATACATGTATTTTTTAAAAATATATTAAAAAATATGAATTTTTTCCTTAAAAATAAAAATTTATCATTGAAAAAATATTTTTTGAAATATACAAGAAAATTCAGGTGCTATCGGATAAAAGTTATATTGTATACAACCTGAAAATTTTTTTAAAAAATTTAAAAACTTTTTAAGATAACATACGTATTACATGAAACAACAGAATTTGAGAAAAATCAAGTTAAAGTTTTATAAGTTCGATTGCTTTACAGTAAACAGCAGACATGTATTTAACGTTCATATCTCCACACATTATTGAAAAATTTTTACGTGGTTTGTTTTAAAATGTTCAAAACTGAATTTCTTTTCACATCTATTTTTTTCTGAAAAATCTATTTTTTTATCGATTTGTCAGTCGTATGACCACTTAATTTATATTCCTAAAAATGAAATAAAATAATTCCTAAAAATCCTTTAATATTTGTAACAAAATAACCTATAAATTGATTGTTTTTATTAGTATATTTATCTTTCTCTTACTTAAATATGATGTCTTTGAAATATACCGACAAGAAGTTGAAACAATCAAGATATATTTAACATGAAAGATTATGCAATTTTGTACAGCTTACAAAATACGGAAATTGAATGTTTTAAGTGAATTCAAACCCTTTTACCTTTCATGAAAACTTAAAGCTTGGAACTCCTGTAAATTCGGAGATACCTTCGATAAGTGCCTATAATTACTGCTCTTCTTCCCTGGGATTACGCAAAGGCAGAAGTGGTACTAATTTATTCTTCCAAAATAAAGGACAAGTCTCTGTTGCCAGGCTGATGTAATACCGCCGGAGGATTAACCTATTTCACTAGAGATCATTTTATCTCGCGTTTAATTCGTAGAGACACCTGACCTTGGTCGGTTAATCGGATCGCTCACGTTTCCTGACTGACATTTACAGGTTATAAGTAAAAATAAACGCTAACAGCTGAATGTACTTGCCAAACGTTTAGATGAATTATCTTAGTATCAACAGAAGATACTAGTATGCTAATTTACAGAACTCGTTACTATAAAAAATGCTTGGACAAAATATTTTTTCTAGTTAATTAATAATAGTCTTTTTACATTTTTTTCTTTTTTAATTTTATGGTTGGAGGTTGAAACTTCCTAACATTTTCTGAGAGTGGCCATGATTTAGGATCCTTTCATTGCCCTTGAGGTCGTGATTACATCAGCTTGGTGAATACATATTAGAAACTGGAAATTGACATCCCTAAAGGTCTTGTTACTGATAGTGAACTTGTGTTATATCTAAAGATAGCCATGAAAATGCCTTGAAGGAAGATCGGCTTACACTACCGTAAATTTCCGAAAAAAGATCAAATATGTAGAATACTACCTAAGAGTACCTTAGAGTACCTTAGAGTCTTACACCGTAGAGCACCTTTCGCTATTAGATTCTGTAGATTCAAAATCTGCTGGCGCCATGCATGTTCGTGACATTTCAAAATCGAATAAGGCAAATACGAATAAGGCAAAAGTATATTACGTTAAGAATCGGATCTTCAACGCAAAAAAAATTTGAAAATATTAAAACTGCTGATATCTGCTGCCGACATCTTATATACAAAACACTACTGTGTGTGTATGGAAAACATTATTTCCTTTGGCGTCGCCTCAAGTTCACTATAAAATATCCATTCATATTACGTTTGTATGGGTAAAAAATTTTTTCACCAAATACATGTGTGTAGATAAGTATCAATTATTTGCTTGGCATACGAACAGGATCAAGAAACTGTCAATCATAGTTATATATCATAAATCCATGCTTATATAATAACTGTATAAAGTTGAGAACGGAAATCATTACCTTATTTTCACGGTGGGGATTCGATCAGAAATTTGTTGTACTTTTCAGATAAGTTCTAAGGTTACTGCGGCAACCTTCCATCACGCAATTCCAATGGAATAATTTCGTTCTCCGAATTTACCAAAAAAGAAATTTTCTAGAATGCTGTAACTTTGAGTTGCCGAACTTACTAATAATTCAAAATGTCTGTAATGATAGAAAATCTGTAAAATGTCTCAAAATGTCTTCAAAATGTCTTCAAAATGTCTGTAGTGATAGTGTAAAACTCTAAATAAAGGTCCTGATATGTAAAATGAGAAAGTTGTTATATACAAGCTTTTATTTCTATTTTTACATTGAGTACATACCCGCAAATATAATAAGTAAAAATAATTTTAAATTCTGGAAATCAATAAACAAAGACTTTTTTAGTTAAGTTTTTTATTTTGGAATTAAACAAGTTAAAAATACAACCATAGCATGAAAATATACTAATATATATATATATATATACATATATATTTATATATATATGTATATATATACATATATATCTTCTTATAATATATGTAATTATTTTTTACCTTAAAAATTAACCAACGTAATTATACCTATCTTAAAATGATTTTTGGGCGATTCTATTTTTTTCTGGCAAACTTGGAGACCAAAGCTCCTCTTACT
>CM063508.1:45869382-45939382 GCA_032207245.1 Pardosa pseudoannulata
ATTTGCTTTAATTCACTGATTAATAATAAAAAAGTAAAGTACTTTTTTTTAATAACCTATCTAAAACCTCTCATAAATTTTCAAATGTATATTCCTGATGCAAGTTTTACTTTATGTTATTGAATGATTTTCTCCTGCACTTAGCATGCTTTAGCATAAATTTCTGCATTTAATTATCTTTAGATTATAGGGGTGGAAAGGCAAATGCGTGGATCAAATAGTAATTTGGTCTTTGAGGATTGTATTTATAAGCAATGTATCATAATTTCCCTTACTGAGCTGATTAATAGTAAAAAGTGAAGTACTCTCTTTTAATAATCCATCTAAAACCTATCTTAAACTTCATAATGAATGTTTCTGAAGTAGGTTTCACTTTATAACCTTGAATGTTTCTCTCCCTCAATTAATATGCTTTTGTAGAAACTTCCGCATTTAATTGTTAAACTACACAATACTAAACTATAATGTTTGAGATTCAGACTCGTGGAACTAAAAGTATTTTGGTCTTGGGGCACTGCATTTATATATAATGTATCCTAATAATGAGCTGATTAGGGATAAAAAGGGAAGTACTCTCTTTTAATAACCTATCTAAAACCTCTCTTAAATTTTTCTAATGGATGTTCCTGATGCAAGTTTTACTTTATGTCGTTGAATGATTTCATCCTGCTCTTAGCATGCGTTATCATAAATTTATGCATTTAATTATCTTTAAACTATAGCAGTGGAAAGGCAAATGAGTGGATCTAATAATAATTTGGTCTTGGAAGATTGCATTTATATTGCAATGTACACTAATTTTCCTTAATGAGCTGATTAATAATAAAAAGTGAAGTACTCTCTTTTAATGACCCATCTGAAACCTATCTTAAACTTCATAATAGATGCTTCTGAAGGCAGTTTCACTTTATAACACGGAATGATTCTCTCCCTCAATTGACATGCTTGAGCCGAAATTTCCGCATTTAATCGTTGAACTACGCAATACTAAACTATGATATTTGAGATTCAGACTCGTGTAACTATTAGTAATTTGGTCTTGGGGCACGGCATATATACATAATGCCCCCTAATTTGCTTTAATTCACCGATTAATAATAAAAAAGTTAAGTGCTCTCTTTTAATAACTAATCTAAAACCTCTCCTAAATTGCAGAATGGATGTTTCCGATGCAAGTTTCCCTTTATATTATGGAATGATTTAAGATGCTTTAACAGAAATTTCCGCATTTAATTGTTAAACTACACTATATTAAACTGTAACATTTGAAACGCAAGTGCCTGGAATTTTGGTGTTGTAGGACTGCATTTATAGGTTATGTACCTTAGTTTGCCTTAATGAGCTGATTAATAATAAAAAGGTAAAGTATATCTCTTTTACCATCCTATCAAAAACCTCTCTTAAACTACATAACGGAATTTTCAGGGGTGAGTTTTACTTTAAAACATTGAATGATTCTCTCCTGCATTTAACAGGCTTTAGCAGAAATTTCTGCATTTAATTATCTACTATAGTCAGGAAGAGGAAAACGCTTGGAACTAATAGTAATTTGGTCTTGGAGGACCGCATTTATATGTTATGTACTCTAATTTGCGTTAATGCACTGTTTAATAATAAAAATGTGAAGTACTATCTTTAAATAGCCTATCAAAAACCTCTCTTAAACTGGATAATGGATTTTTCCGAAGCAAGCCTTTTATAAATCATTGAATGATTCTCACGCTTAAGAACTTGTATCATGAATTTCCACATTTAATTATACTTAGCCTACAGCGGTAGTACCGCAAACGTACCTAACTAATAGCAAGTTAATTTTGGATGTATGCATTTATACGAAATATACTCTAATTTTTCGTAATGCACTGATTAACGCATTGTGTACGGGTACATTTCGCAGCGAAATTGTACCGGGAGCGGTCGTTTTGCGCGTAAATTTAGTTATTCAGTTAAATCTCAACAGATCGAAAACTATTTAATTTTTTAACCAACTTTTCGTATTTTATATTGAAATATATAAATAAATATAAACAAATATATAAATTGACAAATAAACAAATATATATAAATACAAATATATATATATATATATATATATATATATATATATATATATATATATATATATATATATATATATATATATATATATACAATATATAAATATATAATATATAAATATACATATGTAATATCATTTTCGCAAGGATAAATAAAAAGTTAATTTTAAATCAAAATTTTTTTTCAATCTTCTCTTTCTGTGGTTCCGCAACGACTGATGTAAAAACTAGTTTTTATTTGTCTAAATTTTTCAAGAATCCATGTAGTAGACAAGAACATTTCGATTCGTTTTTCTGTATGTACCGTTATTTTTGTACCCACAAACAAACCATGTTGTTATACTAACCCGTACTAGTACGTGACTCGCGCTCAGGTAACAATCGTCAAAAAACGTACTGGTACGTGTCCAGCATACGATGTGTTAATAATAAAAAGGTGAAGTACTCTCTTTTAATAACCCATCCAAAATCTCTCTTAAACTGCGTATTGAATGCTTCCAAAGTGAGTTTCACTTTATAACATTGAACGATTATCTCCCTCAAATGACATGCTTTAGCAGAAACTACCGCATTTAATTGTTAAACTACACAATATTAAACTGTAGAGTTTGAAAGACAAACGCGTGGAACTAATAGTAATTTGATCTTTGAGAACAGCATTTTACGTAATGTACCCTGATTTGCCTTAATGCGCTGATTAATAATAAAAAAAGGCAAGTACTCTCTCTTAATGACCCATCTAAAACCTCTTCTAAATTGCAGAATGGATGTTCCCGAAGCAAGTTTCACTTTATATCATAGAATAATTCTCTCTCACACTTAACAAGCTTTAGCAGAAATTTCCGCATTTAATTATATTTAACCTTTAGTGGTGGGACTAATAGTTAATCTTGGAGGTTTGCATTTATACATACGTAATGCACTCTAATTTGCCTTAATGCGCTGATTAATGAAATATGTTCTGCGAATAGAAAGTTCGATGACATTTAATGAATTCTCTTTCGAAGTGGTCAAATCCAAGGTCTGTAAACACAAGTTGTTATTGATTCATCGAATGACATTTGATGAGGAACATATGGATTATCCCTGGAAATGAATATCGGGTGAACCGAAAACATATAAAACCATTTCGCAGAATTATCAGGAAATGAATTACATAAATATACGGACTGTGGTTTTTATTAACCTTAATTTAGGCCAAGAAGTCATTTATTATCCTTTATAAAAAGCTTTTACCCATAATTGTTACTAAAAATATTTTTAATAGAATTTTTTATTGTTAATATATATATTGGAGATAATGGATATAATGGTGATATAGTAATAGCTTATACTAACAATTTATAAAAAATAATTGAATAATTAGGATAAAAATATTTGCAAATTTATGTAAGATGAAATATTAATTAAGCTAATATAAAATATTAAATAAAATATCAATTAAACTTATTGGTGTAACACATAATTCTAGTACCTAGAAACAATATTTAAAAAGGTTATTAGTTAAATAATATTGAATAAAGGAATTTAGAATATATTATAAAAATAAATAATGGAGTATAAAATTTAAACTAAAAGTATTTTTATTTGTTATATCTGCAAAGGTTGTTGAATGTTTATAATTAAAAGAACATTCATTACATTTTGACTATTTTCTATTGTATGTGCACATTGGAAGTAAAAATTACTAGGTCCATTTTTTAAAAATGAGATTAGCATATTTGTGTATAATTTATTATCCTTTATTTTTACGGTAAAATCATTACGTCCATTTTGAAAAATTGAGAAATGTAGCGAATTAGACAAAAAACCTACAAACAATGAAATAGTTTCTAGGTAAAGACCCTCATTTGAATACAAAACTTCATATTTTTACTATTTTCGTAAATTTGCAGGCAATTCCTTTAGCCCTTTGCCTATAGATTTTTATAAAGCTTTTCGCTATAAAGCACCAACTAAAACAAATCTGTAAAACTTCTTTACTCTTCTCTCCTGTAAAATATGAAATTCGTGACATAATTATTTTTAATTCCAGATGTACAAATATCTATAAATAACAGATATAGTTCTTGTTTTATTTTGCATGTGTTTAAAATATGTAGAATCATACGTCCAATTAATCATGAATTCTTTTCCCTATTATCCCTCCGATAGTTTCATCATTTCTTCAGTTTTTTTCATATTAAAGAAGTTCAAACTAATCAATATTTTACAACTTTACCACTAAACACTTTAATATAGTATATATGTAATGTTTTTACTGCTATTTTAACCTATAATTACCCTTTAGTCGATTTCTAGCTATAAATTTCTAATCAATAAACCATTTCCGTTTATCTGAACTTCACAGGAAAATCATTCTGCCTAAGGTTATCACCTAAACGACATTGCTTCGCAGTCTAGGACCCCTGGTCTCGAAAACGGAGGTTGGCATCGTATTATGTCCCCTATGTTGGGAAATACTCTAGCTGTTTAAGCTTAAAAATAAATTCATAGTTAATCAATATACATTTCACAAATGTAAATAAATTATCAAGCAACATCTATTCGAATCCGTTACGAATAATTTTAGTTCCAAATAGGAAAAACTCAAAGACAGCTTCTATCAGATTTATCTCTTTATATAGATGATTTGTACTTTCAATACGTTATCTGCTGTGTTCCATTTTTATACTCTTCAACATTACTTACGTATAATTTTTGTTTATATTTTCTTAAAACATTTTCTCTGAACACTCTGAAATAATTTTAAGAATTATTTAAGAGAGATAGGATCTTTTAATATTTTTTTATTTCTCTGCATAAGTCACTAAGTTAAAAAGTCCTTTTTCCAAATTACGAAATTTCAACATTTTCAAAACCAGTATATAACATAAACTGCAATAAAGCTTGATGATTATATTTTATTGACTAGAGGACTAAATACGTTCCTCCTTTTAAAGAAAAACTCCGATAATACTGAACTTTAAATTAAATATCCATACATTACTGAAAAATGGCCAGCTGAAATTTTCAGGACACATTTCTTAAATCAATTTTCACTATTATTTATTATTTTCTGCATAAGTCACTTAGTTAAAAGTTTATTTCAATTATGGCAAATTTCACAATATTTCTCAAAACCAGAGTATACAGCATAAACTGCCAATAAAGCTGGATGATTATATTTCATTAAGAGGACTAAATACGTTTCTACCACTTGAAAATAAACTCGATAATACTGAACTTTAAATTAAATACTCAGCATTAGTGAAATGGCCAGAGTTGAACTTTTCAGGACACGTTTCCGATTAATCAATTTTCGCTATTATAATCCTATGTTAATAAGGTGTTTGACGCTTCAAATGTGGTGCTAATGGATCTCTTAATGGCATATCGATATTTCAGATTAAATAACAGTATTTTAAGAACTGAAATCTGTTCTTGTTAAGAAGACACCGTCTACAGAAAAAAAAAAAAAAATTTTACTATTTTTCAAACCTACATTTGAATTGTTAAAATGAAAGGTTTATTTATTTACAAATCTGAAACTAAAATGGTGTTAATGGATCTCTTAATGGCATATCGCTATTTCAGATTAAATAACAGTATTTTAAGAACTGAAATCTGTTTTTGTTAAGAAAACAACATCTACAGAAAAAAATACTAAAACATTTTACTACTTTTCAAATCTACGTTTGAATTGTTACTGGCAATGAAAGGTTTATTTGTTTACAAATCTGAAACTAAAATGGTGTTAATGGATTTTACCATGTCGTTAATGGTGTTAATGGTGGTGTTAATGGATCTCTTAATGGCATATCGCTATTTCAGATTAAATAACAGTATTTTAAGAACTGAAATCTGTTCTTGTTAAGAAGACACCGTCTACAGAAAAAAAAGTACTAAACCATTTTACTATTTTTCAAATCTACATTTGAATTGTTACTGGCAATGAAAAGTTTATTTGTTTACAAATCTGAAACTAAAATGGTGTTAATGGATTTTACCATGGTGTTAATGGTGTTAATGGTGGTGTTAAAGGATCTCTCAATGGCATATCGCTATTTCAGATTAAATAACAGTATTTTAAGAACTGAAATCTCTTCTTGTTAAGAAGACACCGTCTACAGAAAAAAAAGTACTAAACCATTTTACTATTTTTCAAACCTACATTTGAATTGTTACTGGCAATGAAAAGTTTATTTATTTACAAATCTGAAACTAAAATGGTGTTAATGGATTTTACCATGGTGTTAATGGTGGTGTTAATGGATCTCTTAATGGCATATCGCTATTTCAGATTAAATAACAGTATTTTAAGAACTGAAATCTGTTCTTGTTAAGAAGACACCGTCTACAGAAAAAAAAGTACTAAACCATTTTACTATTTTTCAAACCTACATTTGAATTGTTACTGGCAATGAAAAGTTTATTTATTTACAAATCTGAAACTAAAATGGTGTTAATGGATCTCTTAATGGCATATCGCTATTTCAGATTAAATAATAGTATTTTAAGAACTGAAATCTGTTCTTATTAAGAAAAAACCGTCTGAAAATAGTAAAGCATTTTACTATTTTTGTAATCTACGTTTGAATTATTACTGGCAATGAAAGGTTTATTTATTTATAAATCTGAAACTAAAATTCGTTATCTTTAATCGAACGGTGTGAACGGTTAGAAGTCCTTTTTAAAACATTACTACCTTAGATTCATAAATCTTTGCATACTTATTAACACTATATTTACTAGCTATTTGTTGTTGTTGTAGACTTATTCCACCTGATCTAGCAGCAGACTATACCAGGTCCACGAGCCCAAATATCTTCAAATAATCATAAACCAGAAGAGGACTGAGAAATATGTCCTCTCTGTCGAGACCTGCACAGTTCATCAAGTGGTCCGGAGGGGACAGATCAGAGTTGCGTTTAGAACATGTCAGATTTTTCCCTTTATCAAAAGAGGGGCATTTAATGTGTCCATTTACAAGTCTACTAATGATAGACTGAACTACACGATCCACCTTGATGGGAAGGGCACCACCTGGGGCCTGCCTATTATATCACAGGTGGATCGGGGGAGTTTTCCATAACCACCCATTTAGAATTTTTATTTTTAATAGCAATAATACCAGTAATTTAAATATACATTAAATTGTGATTGAAAAACCAGTCATTGTGACTGGTTTGGTAAATCTAGTGTTAAAGGAAGAATAACTAAATAAAATTACATCACAAATATTCTTTTAATTTGAATTTTTGAATTTTATTTTTTGAAAGCCTTTGGTTAATATTTAAATTTTTCTCATTCTCTAATTTTTTATTTTTTACCCTAATTTGACTTTATTATTATTGAAAATCATATTTTGGACATTTTGGAAGTATTATTTTGGGGATTCATTGAATAGTAACTATACAAGAAGTGTTTTTATGAATTTTCAGGGTAACTTCGGACTTTAAAATTTAAATTAAATTTTGATAATTTAAAAATAAAGTCGAAGCTTAAAATTGTTACATAAACTTATTTTCATGAGTATTATGATTTTTTTTGAAAAGCTTAAGTAGGAAACTATTGAAACTTAAATAGAAAGGAGCAGTTTAAAAACTAGTCATTTTTAAATGAATTGAAAAATATATTCTTAAAAAATATTCAATACAGTTAATTTTATTACATTTTAATACATCTGTGAGCAAGTTTCATAACTCTATTATAATAATTTTTTAAAACGCAAAGTTTTCTTGCTAGATTTTTAATTTAAAGTATTTGATCTAGTGAAATTAATTTGTAAATTTTTTAGTTATTAAGAGGTTTTAAAATTATGAAATCTTCAAAGTTTTTACTTTTTCAAATCATAAACGTTATATATATATATATATATATATATATATATATATATATATATATATATATATATATATATATATGTAATGAGACTGACTTCTCGATGGGGGGTTGCAGTCATGGCCATAAAAATGATACCGTTTCAGCTATAGACCTTTATTAAGACAACTTTGAAGGACGGGTTCCCACTTCATCATAGGGACAAACTGAAGGGTCAGCTAGCATAAAGTTCTATTTACAAGACCATTAACACCTGGGTCAACATCTGTGGGAAAATAACTCTAGAAAAATCTGTCTCCGCTAGCGTGTATCTCCTTTTTATTTGGAAATTTCCTAAATTGTCCGCTAGGGCCATGTAGATTTATAATTGGCCAGGCCCCTTCTCTGAGGGCGTAACCTGTAGCCCCAGTGGTCAATTTAGGTTAGGGGTTAAAAAGGGGAATGGAAAATGACGCGGGAATTTTTACCCTTGATTCAAGTTTTGAAAACCCCTGAGAATTTTCCTTACATATATATATATATATATATATATATATATATATATATATATATATATATATATATATATATATATATATATATAATGAAAAATAGATATATTAACCCTTTGTGCACGGGCTTTTGATATTTCAAGAAATCTTCAAAAAGACGGCTATGGTTGAAATATAAACTGCCCCTTCGTCTCCAAAATGTCCTTTATTCAGCTGCCAACAGAAACAAAGTTATCAATCCCAGGTTCCATATTCTTATTTCCGGAAGGATACATTTCTTTTGCTAAAAAGGGATATCGAACTAAAGCTTACTCTCCTATCTTTATCGACAGGGTGTTTCAAAAATTACCGGTATATTTGAAAAATCAATAAAAACTAAACGGACAGTGATAGAAATACACAGTTTATTGCAATATGCTTGAGACAAAATTGAATTTTTAGGCAGACAAACTTTCAAAATTAGTTACAATGTTTCACAACAGATGGCGCTGCAGTCTGGAAAAATCTAAACTACGATATTTTCCAGATATCCACCATGAGCAGCAATAATATGGCGTATTCTCAGAACGAAATTATCAGAAACCCGTGTAAACGTCTCAGGCGGGATGGCTTCACATGCAGAACAGATGTACTGTTCCAGTTATTCAATTGTTTCTGTATGGAGGCGGTACACCTGATCTTTTAAGAGTCCCCACAAACAAATATCGTAGTTTACATTTTTTCCAAACTGCAGCGGCATCTGTTGGGGAATATTGTAACTAATTTTAAAGTTTGTCTGAATGAAACTTTACTGTTGTCCCAAGCATATTGCAATAAACTGTGAATTTCTATCACTGTCCGTTTTGTTTTTATTGATTTTTCAAATATACCGGTCATTTTTGAAACACCCTATACATGAGTCGACAAAACTCCTGAGACGAAAATATTAATACCTGTCTTAAATTTTTTTTTAGTTTGTAATAAAGATATGTATCCGACTCATCAATAGTACTTAGAGTAAAAAAAATGGAAAGAATTATAATAGCAATAAAAGAAATTAAACATCTAATTATTTGCAAAATCTATAATCATTATTACTAAAATATAATAAAACGTCTTTGGAACTTCAAATTGCTATGTCGCCTGTCCTGAAATCAATAACCGGAAAAAGATGATTAGCTTAGGGTTAGAAGATGATAAATAGCTGGCAAGCTGGAATTGGCATTTAAGATGGCAATCAAGCGATGAGATAAAGTCGACGTAAAAGAAATCTATAGTAGACTATATCGTTAGAAAAATCTCGCAATCTATTGAAGTTCCCGTACTACTTTAAAGAGAAAGTGAAAGTTACTGTTATTTTTTCTCATTATTAACTTCAATTTATAAAAATTTTGTTTACATATACAGTAAAAAATAGCTGTAAAATCAATGTTTATGAAGCTTAAAAAATCAGATTGAGATCTTTGTTTATTTATTAGGTAACCAATTGGGTTTAATTACTATAATTTGACAAATAGAATGAATTAATGTGTTAATAATATTTTCCACAGTATATATACATGTAAAATCGTATGCAAATGAAACATTTTTAAAACCTACGTAAAACACCTTTCTTTACATATATTAAGAATATCTGCATTTCTTGTATAACAAACAAAATAAAGTAATAAGAATAATTCCATTTTAATTTTAAATAATAGAGTTTCGGTAGCTCAGTCGGCAAAGTCAACTATCTCGTAACTGAAAGGTTGCGGGTTCGGGGCTAGAGTCGGCCTAAGGTCCTCCGTGTTTATTAAAGGTGATTGCGGCACGTAAAATAGGTTCGTGGTCACAAAGTCATCCAAGTTCTCAAACGATAACCTCTGGGGGTGGCAGGCCAAGCCTGGGGGTCTTCTGCTTGACCCCTGCTTCTAAATTACGATACCCAGCGGGAGTAATGTTATTCTCGTCCGTAGCATACCTTAAGCAGCACGTGCTCTTCGGATGGTGCTAAATTAGTAACAGGTTCGCAGCCTAGTTAAGGCGTTAGGATAACGTATGTATCGCTTGCTGCGTTGTAAATAATTTAAATAATAGTAATTTCATTGGACAAATAAATATATGTACAAAAACTTGCTATACCTTTTAAATGTGATTTTTTAGAGAGAAATTTTTTGCATTAGAGTTTGAATAACTAAAATTATTACATATATTTTATTAAAAAAATTGATTAAGTTCAACATAACATTTTGAACAATTCGCAATATTCGTACCTTTATTGTATACATTATTTTTTACAGCTAGCTTTGTGAGACAAAAAATGTAAAAAAAAATTGTATTACATGCATAACTTAAAGATCCAAAATGTAATGAAATTAGGTCTAAGACATATATATTAAAATCTATGTGGTATTTTTTGTAGAAGAAATTATTCAGCTATTTTCTTTTTTAAAAAAAATCTTATTATTATTTTATAAAAACAGCTGTAATTTACTAAATTTTGCTACTTTTTCAACAATAACAACTTATGTTGATCACAGTATTCTGAACTACAAAATGTTTGGTAGAAGCAAGCAGGCATTCAATTTCTTCCGAGCATTCGTAGATTATTTCTGAGACGGATTGCATAATCAGCAAGAGAATTAAGTAATATCTTTGAATCATTTGTGACAGAGCAAATACCTGCCACCGGGTTTCATTTCGACCCTGCCCCCAATAAGGTAAGGTAGTCTCATCAACATGCGATTATCGTCTCGTGTCGTGTGCTCATTTCCATTTTCGTTGACCTGGAGGTCACACATTGACGATCCACTTAGCGGTTGACTCTGAATACAGACACAATAAGTGTTGTGGTTTGGTTTAGTTTGGAGTGTTACAGTTAATTTTTTTGCAATATGAGGTAAGTGTGGATGAATTATGAATTCCTATTGTCACTCGCTTACAATTTCGTTGATCTGGAGGTCGCAAGATTACTAATCCACTTAGCATTTGTTTTTTGAATAAGGAAACAATAACTGTCAAGTTCGATTTGGTTTGGTCTGATTTGGAGCTCAACTTTTAATTCTTCTGCAAAATGAGGTAAGTGTAGAGGAATCATGAATTTTTTTTCTCACTCGCTTACAATTCCATTGATCTGGAGGTCACAGATTACCAATCCGCTTAACAATTGCTTTTTGAAAAAGAAAACAGTAACTGTTGAAATTTGATTTAGTTTGGTCTGATTTGGAGCTCAACTTTCTATTTTTTTGCAAAAAGAGCTAAATGTTTAGGAATTAAGAATTCCCCTTTTCTTCCTGTTGTAACTACCTTTAGGTTCTGACATCTATAAAATCCAATACTGACGGGAATATTTATAGCTTAAGAAAACGGCTTTTAACGATAGGTCCTGGTCTAGTTACAGCTTGTGCTGCTAAAATTGAACTGTAGTCGCTTAAGATAGCCAATGTTTTGCAGTTAGATTGAATAATGCACCGTTAAAGCAATTAAAAATTCAATGTATTTTTAGAAATTGTTTAAACTCCTTTTAAGTCAAAATTAATTTTAGTAACTTATTAGTACTGTATTAGTATGGTCAATTACTTTCCACACAGTAGATTATAATACCTTCTGCTAAAAGTAGATTGTGAATGCCGATTCTAGTGAAAAGATTCAAACCTTGTCTCCATAGCAGAAAGGCATCATTCTACTTATTCGACCAACATTGATTCCACAATTTGTTACTGTCTGGCTTTTTGTTACTATATTTATGTTACCAACAACGGTAGTTTTCACAAGTTGATTTGGAGTTAACAAATTTTGCAACCCGATGGCTAATTAGAAAGAGAGTTCCGTTTAAAGATGCTTCCTAACGGAAAATAAATATTAGACCAGCAGAGCGTACCAATGACTTATACCAGGCCATGTTGAGATAACGCAAAGAGTTAAGACACCAGATACAAATGAGCGAAGACTTACCGTTTTGCAGACTTTTTTTATTTACAAATCTAATTTTGCACAATCTGGTCACTCAAATAAAATATATTCAATCTCAATATGGAGACGCTGTAAACCTCTGGAATATGGAAGCAACTCCCGTTGATAATGCTATCTTCAGATGAACAAAAAAAGTTCGTTCCCTGCCTCTGCTGATGTTTTCTTCGCTTCATCCTCCTCCGACGGGGCCTTCAAATCTGCTGAGCAAAATATCCAAAAGCTGCTGTTACCAAGGCCGAAGACGACTGACCAGTGTTAGCCACCCCTCTTGTCCAGTGGGGTAGAAGGGGGGGGGTCACTGACATCACCCTCGTTCTCGGTCAGGCGTTGTCCAGCAGCGTAACTCATTGTTACATTCCCTGTATAAGTCATTGGTACGCAGAGGTATTCAAATTTTCTGGTACCAAAATTCATAGCATTTTACCGGTTTGTTTAACCCATTAAAAAAATTCTATGTTTAATTTAAAATTCATATGTAAGAAATATAAATTTTATTTAATTGGTGTTTAAATTTTCACATAACGAATTCAAATTACCAGTTACTGACAAAGTACCTCAAGCAAACGAAATTAACTTGATTAAATATAAAATTTTATTTCAGGAAAATAAATATAAAATAATATTTTGGTATACGATGTCAATTAGCGGTTATTGTCTTTCATATAAGTAATTTTATTTGTTTATTTATAGATATTTAACTTATATTACACGTACCTCAAGCAAACAAAATTAGCTTAATTAAAAGTTAAATTTTATTTCAGGAAAATAAATCTAAAATGATCTTTTGGTATACGACGTCAGTTATCCGTTACTGTCTTGCATATAAGTAATTTTATCTGCCTATTTATAGATATTTTACATATATTACACGTACTTCAAGCAAACAAAATTAACTTAATTAAATGTAAAATTTTATTTTAGGAAAATATATCTAAAATGATCTTTTGTTATACGATGTCAGTTATCCGTTTTGTCTTGCGTTTCAGTAATTTTATCTGCCTATTTATAGGTATTTAACTTACATTACACGGTGAAAACGTGGACGATATATGTTGCATACGTAATTAAATTAATATTAAAAAATTAATAAGTATCAATGTACATATATGACTCCAGACTTCCCTATGTTCTTTCTTTTTACGTTTCTTTACCCAATAATATATATTTTTAAATGCTGATATATGAATTTAAATATGAAAACGTTGACGCATATTTTTAGTTCCTATTTCGACATAAAAAATATCTACTCATTGTTTTTGCTATTCTATGACAAAAATATAAGTAATAGTGAAACTAATACTAGCGAATTTTTATCTTTATCAAATGCTAATATTCATCATCCTATAGATGAAAAACAAATTTACTGTAGTGCAGATTTTTCCTCCACGTGTTCTATAAACTGTTTCTTCTAGAAATCGATACACCTAGATGTGTCAGCTGGAATTTCAGTGAGTCAGTTCTAAAGCTTTTCTTGCAACATTTTCCGAATTTAACATCTACCGACCTTTTGTTATCGATTCAAATTCTAAGATAATTCAATTCCAAATGACAATACGGGGGTTCCCAAACATAAAAGAAACATGCCATATTCTTAGAAAGCTCCATTCAAAACTTATTTCTTGTGTGTCTTTATAGTGTCACTTGAAATATATACTTTTTATATCCGAACAATGTGTGACGCATATTTTTTTTATTGATTTCATTGTTATTTCATGTCAGTCTTTATAATTTTATGTCTAATAGAAATGGAAATTATTAACTTATAATCAATTATCTTCCATTAATCCCTTAACTTGCGCGCTCGAGTTAACTCGAGCGCGCTAAACTGACCAAACTGTGCACACTCGAGATAATTCGAGCAGCGTTGTACTTTTGTAGATATTGCACTGTGTGTTGTGCTAAAAGAGATAGCAAATGAAAAAGGAAAAGAAAAAGGGAGTCGTTACATAAGTAATAGTGCAATTTTGGGCTATGTGCTGCACTTTGTTTTTAAATATATCTTACAAAAGAAAATTTTGATTAATTTTATAAATACTAGTTTTGTTACTATTTATGTTTTGAAAATATAAATAAGTATTTTTACTGCAAATAATGTTTATTCTGAATTGGGAATTCGAAAAGAAAGATAAAAAAAAGTCGATGTGCGTGCAATATTACAATATTCGACTATTTTCTGCAATGTTATTAAAATCCAAAATAGCAATAAAAATTTTGATTATTTTTATATTTTTGTAATTATTTTGGCAAGACAACTTCTAAATTGTGTTTTTTGCATTAAAAAACTCATTTTTATTGGTCGGCTTTAAAAAAAAAAAGAACTGTGCATTAAGGGGTTAATGGTTTTTGACTTTTGTAAAGTGAATATTTATAAAACTTTCATAAAAATAATATTGAAAATTATGTTGATTCACTTTAGATATATGATTTTAATAACTTCACAATACGTATCACATAAATATTTTTTATTTCATTTTTATTTCTTTTTAGTCTTTATACTTTTTTTACTTTAATATGAGTGGAAATTATTAAATTTATACACACCTATTTTCTATTAATGATTTTAGCTTTTCGTCCTGCGAATATTTATTAAACGTCCATAAAATATTTGTTAAGTATTTATTTAGCCTCACTTTAGATACATGCTTTTTGACATACAAACAATGTGAGTCAAATGTGAATATTAGTTTAGTGATTTCATTTTTTAAAAAATGTGAAATATATTAGACTTTATAATCCTGTATTTAATGTAAATAATAAATTAATAAATTATATTCATCTATAACCTATTAATAGTTTTTTGCACGGTGTATATTTATTAAACATTAATAAAAATATTAGTATAATGTATATAGCATCACTTATATATAAGGCGTATTTTTTAAGTTTTTGAAAAAAATCGGTTCGAAATTAAATACACACGGATTTTTTAATCAATTTTATCTTTACACGACAGTTAGTTTTTAAATCTACTTTTAAACACAATTTCCACTAATATAAGTGTATTTACCGTATCTTATATACAATTTCTTGTATTCTTAAATATCCAAACAATATCTGTGGCATAGAAATTTTTTTACAGATTTTAATTTCCTTCCATGTTAACATTTAAGATCTTGTTTTCAATATAATGTGAATATTTATGAAGCGTCCATTAAATATTTGTTAAGTATTTATATAACTCCACTTTAGATACATGCTTTTTGACATACAAACAATGTGAGTGAAATGGGAATATTAACTTAGTGATTTCATTTTTTTAAAAATGTGAAATATATTAGACTTTAGAATCCTGTATTTAATATAAATAAGAAATTAATAAATTATATCCATCTATCTCCTATTAATAGTTTTTTGTACGGTGAATATTTATTAAACATTTATAAAAATATTAATATAATGTATATAGCATCGAGTATATATAAGGCGTATTTTTTAAGTTTTTGAAAAAAACTTTGAAAAATTAAATACACACGGGTTTTTTAATCAATTTTATCTTTACACGACAGTTAGTTTTTAAATCTACTTTTAAACACAATTTCCACTAATATAAGTGTATTTACCGCATCTTTTATACAATTTCTTGTAATCTTTAATATCCAAACAATACTTGTGGCATAGGAATTTTTTTACAGATTTTAATTTCCTTCCATGGTTAACATTTAAGATCTTGTTTTCAATATGAGGTGAATATTTATTAAACTTCTATAAAATATTTGTTAAGTATTTATATAGCGTTACTTTAGGTACATGCTTTTCGGCATACAAACAATGTGATCCAAATAAGAATATTAGTTTAGTGATTTCAATTAAAAAAAAAAAAGTGAAATATATTAGAATCTTGTATTTAACTTAAATAAGAAATTAATAAATTATATTCATCTATCTTCTATTACTAGTTTATTGCATAGTGAACATTTTTTAAACATTTATAAAAATAGCAGTACAATGTATATAGCATCACTTATATATAAGGCGAATGTTTTAAGTTTTTGAGGAAAGTCGGTTCGGAATTAAATACACACGGGTTTTTTTTAATCAATTTTATCTTTACATGTCATTTTTTAGATCTACTTTTAAACACAATTTACACCAATATATGCATATTTACCGTTTCTTATATACCATTTCTTATATGCTTTAATATCCAAACAATATCTGTGGCATAGCAATTTTTTTATAGATTTTAATTTTCTTCTATGTTAACATTTAAGATATTGTTTTCAATATGATGTGAATATTTATCAAACCTCCATAAAATATTTGTTAAGTATTTATATAGCGTTACTTTAGATACATGATTTCCGGCATACAAACAATGTGAGTCAAATGGGAATATTAGTTCACTGATTTAATTTTAAAAAAATGTGAAATATATTAGACTTTAAAATCTTGTATTTAATGTAAATAAGAAATTAATAAATTATATTCATCTATCTCCTATTAATAGTTTTTTGCACGGTGAATATTTATTAAACATTTATAAAAATATTAGTATAATGTATATAGCATCACTTATATATAAGGCGTATTTTTTAAGTTTTTGAGGAAAGTCGGTTCGGAATTAAATACACACGGGTTTTTTTTAATCAATTTTATCTTTACATGTCATTTTTTAGATCTACTTTTAAACACAATTTCCACCAATATAAGCATATTTACCGTTTCTTATATACCATTTCTTATATGCTTTAATATCCAAACAATATGTGTGGCATAGGAATTTTTTTACAGATTTTAATTTCCTTCTATGTTAACATTTAAGATCTTATTTTCAATATGATGTGAATATTTATTAAACTTCCATAAAATATTTGTTAAGTATTTATATAGCGTTACTTTAGATACATGCTTTTTGACATACAAACAATGTGAGTCAAATGGGAATAATAGTTCACTGATTTAATTTTTAAAAAAATGTGAAATATATTAGAATTTAGAATCTTGTATTTAATGTAAATAAGAAATTAATAAATTATGTTCATCTATCTCCTATTAATACTTTTTGTACAGTGAATATTTATTAAATATTTATAAAAATATTAGTATAATGTATATAGCATCACGTATATATAAGGCGTATTTTTAAAGTTAAAAAAAATCTGTTCGAAATTAAATACGTGTTTTTTTATCAATTTCATTTTTATATGACAGTTAGTTTTTAAATCTACTTTTAAACACAATTTCCACCAATATAAGCATATTTACCGTTTTATATACCATTTCTTATATGCTTTAATATCCAAACAATATGTGTGGCATAGGAATTTTTTTATAGATTTTAATTTCCTTCCATGTTAACATTTAAGATCTTGTTTTCAGTATGATGTGAATATTTATTAAACTTCCATAAAATATTTGTTAAGTATTTATATAGCGTTACTTTAGATACATGCTTTTCGGCATACAAACAATGTGAGTCAAATGGGAATATTAGTTCACTGATTTAATTTTTAAAAAAATGTGAAATATATTAGACTTTAAAATCTTGTATTTAATGTAAATAAGAAATTAATAAATTATATTACTCTATCTCCTATTAATAGTTTTTTGCACGGTGAATATTTATTAAACATTTATAAAAATATTAGTATAATGTATATAGCATCACTTATATATAAGGCGTATTTTTTAAGTTTTTGAGGAAAGTCGGTTCGGAATTAAATACACACGGGTTTTTTTTAATCAATTTTATCTTTACATGTCATTTTTTAGATCTACTTTTAAACACAATTTCCACCAATATAAGCATATTTACCGTTTCTTATATACCATTTCTTATATGCTTTAATATCCAAACAATATGTGTGGCATAGGAATTTTTTTACAGATTTTAATTTCCTTCTATGTTAACATTTAAGATCTTATTTTTAATATGATGTGAATATTTTATTAAACTTCCATAAAATATTTGTTAAGTATTTATATAGCGTTACTTAATATACATGCTTTTTGGCATACAAACAATGTGAGTTAAATGGGAATATTAGTTCACTGATTTAATTTTTAAACAAAATTTAAAATATATTAGAATTCAGAATTTTGTATTTAATGTAAATAAGAAATTAATAAATTATATTCATCTATCTCCTATTAATAGTTTTTTGCACGGTGAATATTTATTAAACATTTATAAAAATATTAGTATAATGTATATAGCATCACTTATATATAAGGCGTATTTTTAAAGTTAAAAAAAAAATCTGTTCGAAATTAAATACGTGTTTTTTTTATCAATTTCATTTTTATATGACAGTTAGTTTTTAAATCTACTTTTAAACACAAATTCCACCAATATAAGCATATTTATCGTTTTTTATATACCATTTATTACATGCTTTAATATCCAAACAATATGTGTGGCATAGGAATTTTTTTACAGATTCTAATTTCCTTCTATGTTAACATTTAAGATCTTATTTTCAATATGATGTGAATATTTATTAAACTTCCATAAAATATTTGTTAAGTATTTATATAGCGTTACTTTAGATACATGATTTCCGGCATACAAATAATGTGAGTCAAATGGGAATATTAGTTCACTGATTTAATTTTTAAAAAAATGTGAAATATATTAGAATTTAGAATCTTGAATTTAATGTAAATAAGAAATTAATAAATTATATTCATCTATCTCCTATTAATAGTTTTTTGCACGGTGAATATTTATTAAACATTTATAAATATTAATATAATGTATATAGCATCGCGTATATATAAGGCGTATTTTTTAAGTTTTTGAGGAAAGTCGGCTCGGAATTAAATACACACGGGTTTTTTTTAATCAATTTTATCTTTACATGTCATTTTTTAGATGTACTTTTAAACACAATTTACACCAATATAAGCATATTTACAGTTTCTTATATACCATTTATTATATGCTTTAATATCCAAACAATATCTGTGGCATAGCAATTTTTTTACAGATTTTAATTTCTTTCTATGTTAACATTTAAGATCTTGTTTTTAGTATGATGTGAATATTTATGAAACGTCCATAAAATATTTGTTAAGTATTTATATAACGCCACTTTAGATACATGCTTTTTGGCATACAAACAATGTTAGTCAAATGGGAATATTATTTCACTGATTTAATTTTAAAAAATGTGAAATATATTAGAATTTAGAATCTTGTATTTAATATAAATAAGAAATTAATAAATTATATCCATATATCTCCTATTAATAGTTTTTTGCACAGTGAATATTTATTAAACATTTATAAAAATACCAGTATAATGTATATAGCATCACTTATATATAAAACGTATTTTTTAAGTTTTTAAGGAAAATCGGTTCGAAATTAAATAAACACGTGTTTTTTAATCAATTTTATCTTTATACGACAGTTAGTTTTTAAATCTACTTTTAACCCTCCGAGTGGAACACACCGAGGAAAAAAAGTCTCCAAAAATACGCTAAAGGTTTATTGTGTCAACGGCCAAAGCGTTCTATGATTTTTTACTTCACTCTTTGTCGATTAGTATGGAACACGGGTAACCTACCCTCGTTATTGTCCCTCGTATTGTCCGGTTATAAATAGATATATAAATAGATATTATAGATTGTTAGTTTTTAATACACATAAAGCTCGTCAAGTCTCGAAGATCATCCCATAAAAATTAAGGATTCTAAAAGTACAAATAAAAATATTCTTTGAGAGACTTATTTATATTTTTTACGAAAGTCATCGAAGATATTTAAGGGGTGCAATTAGAGATACATCAGTTACCACACACGCAATACTTAGAAATAGAGATTTACTAACCCATGAAAAGCTATCAGTGTCTTTGTGCCTCTGAGAGTAGGGGTGCATCCCTCAATAAATGTCAGTCAAAGAATGGTGTAGTTCCTAAACAATCAAACTGACCTTTCTACCTCAAAATTCCATGGGGGAAAACACTGGTAGAAATGTACATTACATTCAGTTTCGGAACGTTTTTGGAGGTCGAAAATTGTACGTGATAACCGCTTTGAAGAAATCATTGGTTTGGCGGAATTGTACATGCGAACCGCTTAGAGGGTTAAACACAATTTCTACCAATATAAGCTTATTTACCGCTTCTTATATACAATTTCTTATATTCTTTAATATCCAAACAATATCTGTGGCATTGGAATTTTTTTACAGATTTTAATTTCCTTCTATGTTAACATTTAAGATCTTGTTTTCAATATAAATGAAAATTATAAAATTATACAAATCTATCTGGTGTTAATAGCACTAGCTTGTTGTACAGTGAATATTTATCAACGTTGATAAAATATCGACAAACTCGTTAAATAAAATTTTTTCCGGGTTGCTCATGAAAGCACTTTTTATATTTATCTTTTTTACAAGCGCTTATTTTTTCTTTCCGAACAAATTCTGTTTTGATTTAATTTATTTTAAAACAACATGTCACTCTAAACAAATATTTTGTTTGACAATTAATCTGCATTATTTGCTGTGTAGTGTTTTATTTTTATCTTTTCCTTAATTCCATTGTTTTCGGATAATACCTGCTTATCTCGTTGTTTTGCTGGCTTTTGAAATTTTAACCTGTCTGTATTGTTAATTTGCTTTTAAAGCCGTTATTGTTTTGAATGACTAATACACTTTCCTAACATCACTCTGTTTTTAAGTTCTCTTTTATCTCTTAATTAGAACTTTAATTGCATATAAATTGCATTTACAGCATATTGTTTAGTTAGTATCAAAATTTAAGACTCCCTTCAAATGACTTTTGTTAGATTTTTTTCTGTAAAAATTCTTTTTTTTATCGCTTGCTTTGTACAGTGATAAACAAAACATATTTTCACAATGTAGTCTTGTTTTTCTTATATTTTTATAATATTCCATGCTATGAAGTTATACTACAATATTGCACCAATATAATATTATGCTATAATAATAACAAAAAATATTTAGGACGTTCAAGGTAAGTGAAAACACAGATATAAATAAAGAGGGATCAGAAATTCCATATAAAAATTGTATCTATAAGAAATAATTTGATTCTGTCCTTTTATATAAAACAGAATGGATCCATTATATAATTGTACCAGAATAAAATGGCTAGCCCATCCGCTGTTACTATGTTATGAGGAAAATATCGAAAGCATTTCTGAAACGTAGAAAAGCAAAATTAATTAGTTTGAATGTCCTTGTGTTTTATAACTATGTTTATAAGAAATAACACATTCATTTTTCTTTTGATCAAACTGAAACTTATAAAGTAATATCTGTTAGCTATGCTAAATACCCGATAATAAATTAATTAATCAACTACAAAATATGATTTCTAAACCTTGGAGTAAATAAAACTATCTTTATCTAGAAAATATACAAATTGGGTGATTATCTCTAATTCAAAGTATTTCGTAAATGTTTTTATTCCTGATTCTCTGTGGAGGGGTAAACAGGAAACTAGACATCGAATTTACTTGATTTACAGCTGAAAAACATTCTTCAGCTACATATCTAACTCAAAAGCATTGCCGTGTACTGTAAAGAGACACTTCTGTTATTAACCTCATTCATCACTAAGCTTACGCAGGGAAAACGTATATCTCTTCAGGAGGAATTGGGCAATTACATAGTGACTTGAACAAAACAACATTGTAGTTTAAATTAAAACTCACCCAATTTCTTCGCATTTTTGCATTTTCCTTGATTTTATTTCGCACTGTCATCTATGTATCTATGTAAGCAAAACTGAAAATATGTTTACAAGGAAATTAACCCCTTGCCTGTTTTTCATGTACACAGTACGGGTGCGATAACTGTGCCTTAAATTATTTGCCCGTACAGCGTACGGGCAATATGATTTCTTTATAGTTCTCACTGTTTTGGCCATATCTTTTGTATTTTTGTCGTAAAATTAGTCGTACAGATGTCCGCAAGATGTTAGTTTTTGAAGTGTATTCTGTTTGGTTTAAAAAGCTCGGGCTTTCTGATAGGTTTTGCATTACTCCGCGAGTTTTTTTGGCTTCACTTTGGCTTGAGGTTTTGGGAAACTGAACAAGAGACACTTTTTAAACGTAATTCCACCTACAGAGAAAAAAGTAGTACAAACCAATGTTCTGTGTGTCCACTCAAGAAAAATGGCAACGACTAAAGAATTAGAAAACAGACGAGGCATTTTTGTCCGGATGGTGACGCTAGACTATGCCTCTTGCATTCTTTAAAGATTTATCACACTAAATGTGATCTTTGAAAAAAAAAAGGTTAAGTAAATGTACTTGTAGTACTTGCATTCGAAAATAATTGTGTAGTGATCTTAACCCCTTCCTTGTTTTGCCCGTGCACCGTACGGGCACAGCTTTCGGGCCTTTACTGATTTGCCCGTACGGCGTACGGGCAATCTGATTTCTATTTTGCTTGCACTGTTTCGGCCGTATTTTTTTCCCATTTTAGAAGCTAATTATTCGTATAGATGTCCAGTGAATGATAGTTTTCAGTTTATTGTATTTTTTACTCTGATTAGTTCTAAAGCGCGGTTTTTTCCGCATGTTTTGTATGAGAAGACGAATTGTTGTCTCTCAGTGTATAGTTTTCTTGTTATATTTTACTAACCGCTTGATAATTTTATTGATGTAAGAGTTGAATAATATATTTTTACTTTAAAATAATTGATAATTCAGAGCGTATGGAGCTAATTTCTCGTGATTCGAACTGTGACTCGGAATCAGAAACTGAATTATCAATAAGTGATAGTAGCGAAAGTTTACTAGATGACTTGGATAGTAACGACTCTGATAGTAGTACAGATGGAATCAGTCAAGCAAGACAATTTTTTTAAATTAATTATGATAATCCTTCGGGTTTACCTCCTAGATTTGCTTTCACTGGAATTCCAACAATTAACTTGGATATCGATGAGACTAAAAGTAAACTTCAGTTCTATGATACTTTCATAGAAAGAAAAAAAAGTTGTAATAAGCGCTTAAAAATATTAGAAATGTTAATTTTAATAACATATCTTTACTTAAAAATGTAAAATGAACAAAGAAATGCAATAAAAATATGTGACATTTTTTTGACCGAATTCTGGAAAAAAAATGAAACTGTCAAAGAGTTAATCGAAAAAATTTGTATTTTATATATACCCAACTGTAAACCTAACTTCCCTATTGGCGAACGTGAAAGAGAAAAGACAGCTTTCAAGGAAAACATTATTTTACTTCCAGTGAAAAATTGTTATACATGCTTAAAATAATTAGAAACATTACTTTTAATTACATTCACCAGCTAAAAAATGTAAAATGAACAAAAAAATGCAATAATAAAATGCGACAGTTTTTGGATCGAATTCGTGAAAAAAATGAAACTGTTAAGGGCTTAAGAATAATGAATTTAGTTGCTATTTTTAACCCTTTGACAGTTTCATTTTTTTCTAGAATTCGGTCAAAAAAATGTCATATTTTTTATTGCATATTTTTGTTCATTTTACATTTTTAAGTAAAGATATGTTATTAAAATTAACATTTCTAATATTTTAAAGCCTTTATTACAACTTTTTTTCATTCTATGAAAGCATCATAGAACTGAAGTTTACCTTTAGTCTCATCGATATCCAAGTTAATTGTTGGAATTCCAGTGAAAGCAAATCTAGGAGGCGGATCCGAAGGATTATCATAATTAATTTCAAAACTTGTCTTGCTTGACTGATTCCATCTGTACTACTATCAGAGTCACTACTATCCAGGTCATCTAGTAAACTTTCGCTACTATCATTTACAGATAATTCAGTTTCTGATTCCGAGTCACAGTTCGAATCACAAGAAATTAGCTCCATACGCTCTGAATTATTCATTACTTAAAAGTAAAAATATATTATTCAACTCTTACATCAATAAAATTATCAAGCGGTTAGTAAAATATAACCAGAAAGCTATACACTGAAAGATAACAATTCGTCTTCTGATATAAAACATGCGAAAAAACCCGCTCTTTTGAACCAATCAGAGTAGAAAATACAATAAACTGCAAACTATCATTTACTGGACAACTATCGGCATCTATACGAATAATTTGTTACTAAAATTGGAAAAAATACGGCCGAAACAATGAAAGTGAAATAGAAATCGAATGAAAATTGCCCGTACGCCATACGGGCAAAACAGGGAAGGGGTTAATTGCTTGATTTCCGAGATTTCCTTGAGATACCTGACAGAATACTTTTCACAATAGCTAGCTTTAAATTTAAAACAATGTAGAAATTTGGTGAATGACTTTCTCTAATTTAAAGTGCTTAATAAATATCTCTCATGGATTCCCCGTTGAGGGGTAAACAGGAAACCAGTCTCCGAATTTACTTGATTTATAGCAGCAGAACATTCTTTAGTTGCATATCTAACTGAAAAATATTGCCCCCCGCTGGAAAGAGACAGTTTCTTTATTAACACCATTTATCACTAAAAATACGCAGTAAAAATATCTCGTTAGGACAAATTGTGCATTTAGATAGATCTTTGAATGGATAAAACATTGTAGTTTATATAAAAACTAACCCAGTTTCTTTTCAGTTTTTTGCATGTTTCTTTGTCTTCTTTCACACTATTACCTCGAATCTATTGCTAGTAAAGCTGAAAAGTAATGAATTTAATTGCTATTTTCTACCACTTGATTTTTTAGCCTGCCTTGAGATAGTCTACCCGTCTACTTTGCAAAAAAAATGCCAATTTATGACCTAGGGGAGAAACGCAACTTATCACCCTATTGGATCAAAGCATAGTTGGCAATTTAGTGAAGTGAAGCTTCGCCAGTTGGCAGAAAATTATAAACATTTCGCTCTAAAGGCATTAATCTCTCCTGAAATGAATAATACTGAAATTTGTTTCAGTGAATTTGTGGCAGAATTTCACTTAAATTCTAGAAGATTTTAAATGTCAACGAAAAAGTTTTCTGCCAGTTCGTAATATGAGAAACTCTATCGTTATATCACTGCCTGAAATAAAAGAATACGCAATGCCATAAAAATAACCTTTCTTTTTTTACAATATTACACATTACCACAGAATTCAAGGTTACAGTTTATATGAGAAAATGTGTGATGCATGTATTAATAGAAATAAATCTACTAGTTGATATGAAAATATCTTTAACATTCCGATACTCGCGTTAGAACATACATACTTCTAATTTATGTGATAGGCCTAGATGTTAAATTAAGGTTCTATTACCAATTATTTAAAAGCATAAATGCTCGGTTTTGAATATTTATTTACCCCAACAATTATTTTATTGCATAGTTTCAAAGAATCATAATTTGGTTTAATTTTGAACCTTTTACAAATCATAATTAATTTTAGCTGGATTTTGTAGTTGTTCACATTTATGAATTATTTATATTTTCATTTGCTTATTCCACTGATTTTATTTTTCTACATATGCTGAGAAAACTTGAAAACTATATTTTCGATATTTCGATTTTTCGAAATTTGCTATTCCTCTTTTTACTTGTGACTACAAAATTTTCTAGAAAAATCTTTAAATATGGTCTATTGAAGGTTTTATCTGCCGTGAACAAGTATATGTAAAAAAAGAAGCAGATTCAATTTAAGATTCCTTTTTACGTTGAACAATACGCGGATTCCTCGTGAAATAACGAAAAAATCTCTACTGATTAAAGAACATCACAAGCGAACGACCCAAAATAAAACTTTGGCTGGAACACAAGATATCTGCACATTCTTTAATATTAAAAATGAATCATAAACTATCCCGTACAAGTTTACGTGTGGTAAGGCCTTAAAACTATAATTTAAGTGTTTCTATAGCACTAGTTTCATAGACAAATAATAATACTGAACTTATTAACTTTACTTAAATATTTCTAGTGTTTTCATTAAGAAGAAATGATTAATACTGAAGATATTTTGGTTGAAGGCAAATTTAATGGACGAGGATTAATCCCATATACCCTGTGCAATACAATGGAATATACTGAAGCGTTTGAATAATACTAAAAGCAATCCAATGAATTTTTGATTAAATTTTTCTACTTTCTCAGTTGTGTAAAGCAGTAATTCAATGCTGCTGGAAACAAATGTAGAACATAATATCAAAAAATTATTGTTATCATACTAGCTCAGATCTATCATTAATGATATATATGCAAGGAAAATTCTCAGGAGTTTTCATAACTTAAATCAAGGGCTAAAAATTCCCGCGTCATTTTGAATTCCCTTTTTTTTTACCCCTAACCTAAATTGACCACTGGGGCTACAGTTTACGCCCTCGGAGAAGGGGCCTAATCAATTATAATCCTACATGGACCTAGCGGACAATTTAGGAAATTTCCTAATAAAAAGGAGATACACGCTGTCGGAGGCAGATTTTTCTAGAGATATTTTCCCACAGATGTTGACCCAGGTGTTACATGTCTTGTACATAGAACTTTATGCTAGCTGACCCTTCAGTTTGTCCTGTCCCTATGATAAAGTGGAAACCCGTCCTGCAAAGTTATCTTAATAAAGGTCTTTAGCTGAAACTGTATCATTTTTATGGACATGACTGCAACCACCCATCGAGAAGTCCGTCTCATTACACACACACACACATATATATGCATATGTTTATATATATATATATATATATATATATATATATATATATATATATATATATATATATATATATATATATATATATATATATATATATATATATATATATATATATATATGTGTGTGTGTGTGTGTGTGTGTGTGTGTGTGTGTGTGATGATATTTTAATCAAATTAACTAACATTAGTATAATTATATTCTAAATTTCTAGCGATACTTCTCCTAAAATTACAACCAAATGCGTTTTTTCTCTTTTCATTGCAGTAACCTTATGTGACTTCGAGAACACTAGTTTTTTTTAGGACAACTAATTTTATATAACATCATTAAGCAACTTAGTTTCACTTCTTGTATCTTCCACGTGATTAATCTTAACACTTTTATTGGCTGTCTTCCTTACGCTCTCACACTACATAGGTTTTGGAGACAAAAATTTAAAACGTTTCGGTACAAAATTTTTCCAATTTTATAGTGAATAAAAACACCCATTGCACACTCACATGTATATATATGAAATTATATATATTAGTTAATCGAACTGTGGGCAATGCACTAGTATATATCATACTTTTCATGCAACAATTTAAAAAATCTATTTGTCATTGGTTGTCTACATGTAATACAGTAGGCTTGATTTAATAGATGGGCATTATTGAATCATTCTTAGAAAAAGTGATGACCCTAACATGTGAAAAAATTTGGTTTATTACACCTACGGAAAGATTAATGGACGGTAGTCAGCATACTTAGTTTTGTAACAGGAATAGTGAAAAATTTCCGGATAAGATGTGATTGATCAAATGCGGTTCAGAACCTCTGGTATAGAGGTCTCAAGTAAGAGCATGGCGCTGATAATCAACTTAATGCGTAGACTGAATTGAGTATTAATCAAAACTATTCCGTCGATAAACTGTGACTATATCGAAAGAAACGTTCCAATGGTCTAGATTTTAAAACCAATTATTTCGTGAAAGTTTTCTAAACAAAATCAGGAAATCCGATATACATCCGCAATGCTTGCTAGACCAATTTCCCAACCGAAACAATGTAGACATTCCATTTCCTTGTTACTTCCTGGCGATACAGTTCGGAAATGACTCAATTTCTTGTGTAAGACATCAGGTTCACGACCAACGATATTTAAAAGACAGATGAGCAAGTTGGATTGCATCACTTTTCAACACTGCTACTGGCAAGCGAGATTCATCTTGGCGGGAATTGGGATGAAATGCGCCAAGTCAGCTGGGTGGCAATGAAATGTATTCGTTTTGTCTTTCTCAGCATATGATAGATTTCTGCATTTCCATGTCTGGTAAAAAAATAATAATGTATGAGGTATAAGATTATTTAATGGGATAATATTTGAGTGGTATTTCAAGTAACAAGATTGAGTAGGAAAAATTAGCTCAGTAATTTGCAGTTTAGGCAGGGCCTGACTAAGATACTTTTGTGCCCAGGGCACAATCCAATTTTTGTGTCCAATTTTTGTGCCCTCCACCCCCATTGCAAATTTATAGTGACAAGTTATTATCATAACTACAGCCATATAAAAATTATAACATTGAAATTATAACATTATTTTTACCTTGTCACACTCACTGTGTGGTGCAGAAAATAAATAAAAATAGATTTAAAAGTAATTTAAATTGATGAGATGATTTAATGGTTTATAGTGGTACGTTGCTAATAATCTGTCTTATAAATATACAATAACCCATAGGATAAAAAGAGCACCAGGTTTGTTGAGGGAATTATCAGGTAAATAACAGTAAAATTAAAGTAAATAGGAAACAATATAGTTCATGACAAACACAATTACCTCGTACAATAATTTATTAAAACTTAACGATGGTAGCGTAAGTTTGCAATTTTTCTTTACTTAATGTGTATTTTAAGCACTCAACTAAATTTTCGTGCCCCTAAAACTTTTGTGTCCAGGGCACGTGCCCCAAGTGCCCGTGCGATAATCAGGTCCTGAGCTTAGGTAATAATTTGTTCAAAGTATATTTAAGGAGAAGGCTTTATGTGTATTGAGCATAATATTAAAAAATTTCAATTATTATAGTTTAGTTCATTTTTGTTAATTTAACAATGAATATATGTATACACACATATATAATCATCGGAACATTAATTAATGTACTATTAAATAGCCGTCTTCACTAATGATATTTTATAGTAGTTACTATATCTAGAGCTGCATAGTTTTTATTTTGGAGCAGCATCAAAATCAGTTTTGATCAGGGGTACCCAAATTGCACCTTTTGGTCTTATGTGACTCTTGAGGGCAGTTTTGCGGCTCATGACATCTTGAAAAAAATATTCAGGTATTGATTGCAACAGTTTTTAATAACTAAAACTTATAAACATTTATTTTAAATAAACTATTCATACACTCCCCAAGGGCATATCTCCTTTTGGCTCGTACGAGTTTCAAGCACTCGAGGTACTTGAGTGATATTTTCTCTACGTTCTTCCTGGTAGTCTTGAGCTTACTTCCTTAGAGTTTGCCCTTTACTGGGTTGGGCCTCATTAACCTCGAACCATGACGGACCTCTCGTTGGGCTATAATATGTTATTACAAGCCCATGAGTGGGTTGTGAAGTGGATTTGACCTATAACCCCGTAAAATAGTGCAAATAGAATGACTAAAGTCAAGACTCATTAACTAATTACAGCCACATGTTATCATGTATGGCGAAATATAAGACATACACTTTTAAAGTAAACAGAAATATTTATTTAACAAGAGTAAATACAAAAGTGTGAAAAGGTAAAATAATAAACATAAACAACAAGTAAATCAAGAAAAATTTCAGAAGACGAAGCTCTTCTGTACATGACATAATAAACCTACGAAAAAAAAACAGTAATCCAAAGTACCTTAGGTATCCGCATAGGCATGATGTTAAATATCATGTCAGATCTTTGAGCTCCATTTGGTTACAAACCTAGATATATCCGTACTTACGCTGAAGTACTTAATATTGCTAAACAACGACAAGTTGAAGATAAATCTCTCATCGGAAGGGCGGATGGAACATCGTGCAACAGAGAGGCGAAAATAAGAAACAAAAAGACAAGCACCAGATTTACAAGGCGTACAAGGCGATGGTGCAACTGGATCGCGTGGGCCGAGTCCTCTAATCCAGAGATTTCCAAAAGTAAGCTGAAATATGACAACGAGCAGGAGGTGCCAGATTTAAAGGATTTAAAGGCTTTAAAGGTGATGAAGCAACTGGAATCCATGGGCCAAGCCCTTCAATACAGAGATTTTTAACAGTAAGCACAAAAATGACAAAGAGCGGAAATATAAACAACTAAAAGAATAAAGAAGCGAAAGAAGCGTGGAAAAACTAAAGAGTAGAGAGTTTAGGGATAGAAAACAACAAAATGCTTTTGTGGCAGGGCCATCCGGGCAAAATAAAGGTGCCAGATTTCGCCCACGACTGTCCTTTTATATCACTTCTACCAGTTCGACAGCCAGATAAGCCCCGCATTCGTATACGTGAGGTAATAGCTTGCGAAGTGCTGATACACTATATAGTTTGCATATCTAACAAGAAGCAGCTTGATGTATGAGTTGCTGTTGTTATTGACTGGAATCATAAGCAAATTGCTTCTGTATGGACGCATTATGTCTGAGTCAGCGTAAAACCAAATTATCTTAAACTATGCATATTTTTTCAGACTGGTAACACTATACTACATGCAGAATTCTGCGAAAAAGCCAATTATGAGAAAGAAATTATATTCTGTTGCGATGATACTCTTGTGTCTGTTTTTATTTATGCAGTCAAACCCAAATTTATTTTAGTTTCTGAAACAACGAGGTATGAAAATCTTTCTAAGATCTTCCCCTTGCCTTTTATTTAAATGGTTAAATTTACGTGGTACGACCTATGCCGGAACGAATTGATGTAATCTAAAATAAACTTTGGCTCACTTTGAGATGTTTACCATATTCAGCATACGTTTTCTTTGCCCTGAATGATAAACAGAGATTTTTTATACACAAAATGCAGTGATAAAATTGCGTTTTGGTATATTAAGGAGGAAGTGTTGCGTTATCGGTTAAATTTTTTAGGGCTTATGTTGAATATCGCGCATTTACTCAAACGGTTCAGGCAAAACGCCAAAGCACGTCGCTGGAACCATAACTGATGTTTCACAAGCAGAAATACATGGAAATGCGGCCAGAATTTCTTCTTATCTCAAATATGGGTTAACATCCGAGTTTTCGGAAAAATATTTACATTCATTCATAATAAAGGATAATTTGGAGGTTTAAAGAGCTATGGTACACTTTGAAAATAATTTTATATACACATTGCAATTACTTTTTATTTCAGGAACCAGTTTAAAGAATATTTAAAATAATATGTCTGTTTGATCAGTTCATTTAATTTCAATTTTTTAACTTTATTTAAAAATCCTATAGTTTTTGAAGATCTATTAAAACATACATGCACAATATTGTGCATGTATTTTTAAGTATCTTTAAAATTATACTTTATGAAATGTTTTTACTGGCACTTACTATGGACTACATGATATTTGATAATTTCTTGTATAAACTTGTCGTACATAAAAAAGAATTTCCTGTCATTTTTATATTATACACAAATGAAAAAATGTATAAAAATTTTAGCTTTTGTATATTAACCCCTTAAAGCACGAGTTTATTTTAGAAAAAATTATAAAATATGACATATTTTCTTCACAGAAAAGGGATATATAGGTACAATGTAAGTTATTTTTTACAATTTCAGTTTTGGGGGTGACTAGGGAGCTTGAAAAGATTAAAAAGTATATAAAAAAATTGTTATACAAACAAAGTGTAAACGATTTTATTACATGCTTAATTTGAATTTCGCCCGTGTCAGACACGGGCAAATGCGTTAAGGGGTTAAACCCAATGATTTTAACACTAGGTTTACGGGACGCATCATTTTGGGGCATTTCGAATTTTATAAGGAAAATTACAAAAACCTTTTGCATTTTTATTTCTTGTACTAACTTTTATCCATTAAACGATGTAAATATATATTGAAGTATATTTTCTTTAAAAGGGTTGAAATACTAAAATTTTCTATGTGGTATACCTTTCTCTATGGATATGCGTAAATTTGACTCGATCGTAATTTTTCGTAAAATTTTTAGTAAATTAGTTCTATACATGCACACACTACAACAATAATAAATAGAAATGTACCGACAATACTTCGATCCGTTATCCAATAGTGTTATCTCAAATGTCACCAGCAATAAACAACAGTAGAAAGAACGAAACGCAGAATGTCAATTGAAGTCAGAGTGTAAAGAGATTTTGAAGGTTTTAGTTGCTTTATTTAAGTATTGAAAAATACAATACTAGAATATTTTTTGAATTAGTAATATTATTGTGAATCTCAATTATCATATTTTCATTTTTTACTTAAAATGTATAATTACATTACTTTCTGAATGTTGCTATATGTATTTGTCTATGAATCTAAATCTGAATTAATGTAACCTCTCTTCATTGTTATGACAATTTCCTTTTAAATGATGAAATATCATCTGAAAGTGCATCGAAATAATTCAGCAAACGGCTCTTCTTTATGCTAAATTTAAATTTCGCGAACGTGATTCATTTTATTGAAAAATGAAAAGCAGTTACATACTTGAAGATAGAGTGCACAGGGCCTGTTCTAGCAGTTCCCCGCCCCTCACGATACAAATTACTTTAATAATTTCACACAGGATGTGGACTTCTTCGAAAACAGAGAATAATTTTTAAAAAATATGTTTATTTTACTCCGCTTAAGAATTCATAACACTTTTGCTTACTCTTATTACCATGAATTTTCTAATCAAAACTATCAGTTTTATAAACTGTTGTCACCCTTAGAGCATTAATAAAATAATAGAATCACCTCTTTTACTTTCATATGAACAGTGAACAAACATCCTTCAAAAGAAGTATACCTGCTTGTGTTTCGTGATATACTTCTTATCACAAATCGTAGCGCAGTGAAATCTTTCTTTTAAAAAATGCATAGTTGTAAGCATTTTACTTGCACTGGATGGTATCTTGATTCAGTTTAATAAAAAATACATAAAATAATTAAGTTCTAGATTTGCAAACTATTTAGATCAATTATGCTTTGTAAAAATATTTTTACAATTTTTTTTCTATTAAAGAAATTATTCAACAAATTCGAGCAGAAATGCAGCATTTATATAATTTGCAGCCCTGCCAAAGCTCCGGTTTATCCTGCCCTAGAGCCCGTCCTCCCTTAAATGCTATAATTAAATTCCAGAATCAAAGAAAATGTTGTACGTAACGGAATGGGTAAAAGAGTTGAACTTCTGATTCCTGGTAGCGTCTGACTTTCATACAAAGTAGTAAAGATGCATCTATAAGAACAATTCGGGTTTTCTTACAAGAAGCCTTACGTAACACTCCGACCATATACCTTCGGCGAAAGTGTCAAAACAAAGAAAAGCAAAACCGCTGTTCTTCAGTTCTCGACGCAACACTCGGAGCGACACCACCGGAAGCTCCGTCCTGACGTCACTTCCTTTTCTGTGAGCTGCCAGGATAAATAAATCCACATTTTGCTTTCTTTTATTTAGCATCTGAAACCACGTTGTTGTCAGCTGTAAACTTCCCCTACGGCAGATTGCGGCACGCGTTTTTCACGTGCCCGCGTGCTCCAAATAATTTTTATTTCGACGTGCTGTTTGTTCATGTTGCTCCAAAAATGTCATGCATTTCGAGCGTTTTTCCGAATTGCTCGCTCATTTCACTTTTTTATTTATGGTATTCTCGATCAAATGACTGCGAACGTGAGTTCATGAATAGAACATGTGAGAGCTTTTTCGGCTTGGGACATCACTCTAGGTGGTTTAAATTGAGTTTAAATGCAAAGTAAACGCTTTCAGAAAGAGACTTTTTTATCGCGTTTGAAGTAACGCCAATTTACTATTAATGGTTCTTTCCAAAAGAAAAAAATATTGGAAATACATGAAAATGTAAGCGAGAAATGCTAAAAAAATTGGAGTACTGGAATATGTACAAAACGTGAGCCGAAAATAAATTATGATTAAAAATAAATAAGAATACGATGCTTTACTATAAATGAATGCCACCATTTAATTACAAATTTATTTTAAAATTAGATATTAATATAAATACTAGTCATTATCGTAAATAGTACTTCACTAGAATAAATACAATTTTTTAATAATATTCGCTTTAATTGTTTAATTGCTCATAATTCATATAGTAGGCTGATAGTTTTTATGATATTTGGTCAGCAATACTAAAATTTTTGTCAGTTGTGCCATTTGAAGCATACAATTTAAATTGACGTAATTGGTTTTGTTTTATCTTAAATATTAAATACAAATATTTTAATATTTAGTATTAAATGTTTATTTTATTTTTCTCAGTATAGGGTACTTTTCTATAAGGTTTTTTATTACTATAGGATTAAATTGTCTCTCGTTCTTTAATTAATATGTATACGCATATGTTCGAATTTTAAGATTTTAAAACTATATCTTATTTGATATCTTTCTAATTTTACCTATAGTGCGATCTAGTTTTCAAACATTGTTTCAATCGTATAACTAATCATATAACAAAATTAATATAACAAATTAACATAAAAAATACTACGCGTTTTTTCTTTATAACATTATAAACATAAATGAAAATATATGGACAGGTCAGCAATGATAATTAAACAGCTTAATGATATAAGCATTTTAAGAAAGTGAAAGCATATTTCTTATATTTATGAAATCTTGAATATTTTATAATAAAATAATGTATTTCTGCCCCAAATCTCAATTTGCTTTGAAAGGTATTTTCCATTTTATTCAACAGTTTCAGTGTGTAGAAATATATTTCAACAAAGCCTTAATACCAAGAAAAAGTTGTCTTTTGATATTTATTGAATACTACTTACTGAACTTTCCTTATCCATAAATCTCTTGAAATATTATATAGTATTTACAAACCACTGTCCATAAATATGTTTCTCATAGTACCTGTTTTTTATACTCCCAAGTTGCCCCAAGTCACGTTCTTTTGAATTATTTCACTAAAACGATTGACATGAATTTGTTGGTATATGTTTTGCACTGCCCAATTACTCCTATATTCCGAATTCAGAATGAATATCCTATCTTTTGTTTCATTTCTGGGAAATGTGGAAGGGTTTATAAAGATTTCCAATTATTTTACACAAATTGTTTCCATAACCTATCATTTGATTGCCACTATTTATCTTCAACATCTTCACAAGTTCAAAACCACTAGATTGGTAACTGAAATAACTGCATTGAGAGCCGCAGTAGCTCAGTCAGCAAAGGCAGTAGTCTCATAACTGAAAGGTTGCGGGTTCGGGGCTGGAGCCGGTCTAAGATCCGCTATGTTCGCTAAAGGTGTCTGGGACACGTAAAATATATTCGTGGTCACGATGTCCTCCAAGTTCTCAAACGATACCTCTGGGGGTGGCAGGCCAAGCCTAGGGACCTTCTGCTTGGTCCCTGTTTCTAAATAACGATGACCTAGAGGGGATAATATTACTCGCTTCAGGAGCATAACTTAAGATGCACGTGATCCTTGGGTGGTACTAAATAAGTAACAGGTTTGCAGCCTTGTTAAGGCGTTAAGATAATATCTGTATCACTTGCTGCATTGGAAAAAAGCAACTGCATTTAACCTAAGAATTTTCTGCAGTTCATATTATTTTTTGCTTTCCGAAATACTTCTGGTGATGGTTTAGAAATACATCAATCACTAAAGCCCTATTTAAGTTTTATAGTGACCAACTATCAGAAGTAAAATATAAACCAGGGAATGTAGCTTTTGCCACCTATTTCAGCACTTACATTAATTTAAGTCGTTTACGAATTCAAATATATTAGTTTGTTTTTTCAATATATCAGCCTAAATTACATATAGCAAAATCTGCTACGGAAAAAACTTGTTGTCAGACTTGGGTTTTTTTAAAGGCAACCCTTTTTTATTGTAAACTGGAATTAATTATCATACAACTATATTAAGGTCATATATTGACAAAAATGACCAAAGTTTTCTCAAACTAGACTAGCAGATGACCTTTTACAGCTATTACTTATGATGCAGTAAAAGCCAAAAATTGCATACCTCCACGGTGCTATTCCTCAATAAACTTCTTTGTTTACCCTCAGACGCCGCATCTCTATGGCAACCTCACGCTGTGTTGTTATTCTAAGCTTTCTCCATCAACGCTGTGAGAGGAATGGACTAATAAGGCCACAAAGCCTTTCAATTAAATATTGGATATTGAAAAAGGTGCTCGACGTACAAAAGACTGAGATTTCAGCAATCTCCGTACTTCATTCAAGGAAACTAATTTATGGACGGTTGCAATATCCAATACAGCAAGAGCGAATACTGCTCTTCTAATAACGTTAATAATGCAAGTTTTGTGAGGGTATTGTCCGAAGTTTAATTTTGACCGAAGACACCAAATAGGTATTATGTCTGCATGAAAATTATTCAGCTGAAAATGACTGTCAGTTTACACCAATATTCCGAACAATAGATGTTTTCTATTATGAAATTTTGGAAATGATAAGTTCTTGCATGGCCTTGATTATTATGTTTAATGTATAATGTCAATCCTGCCTTTGTGTTACGAGTGTATTATGGGATTTTCCGTTATACCCATGAAACATTTGTAATACAATTAAAAATGATCATTCCATTTCTTGGTAAATTTTTCATAAAACAGATATTTAAGTATAGCACATACACATACACGCATATATATACATATATAATATAAATATGTATATATATATATGTATGTATATGTATATATATATGTATATATATATATATGTATATATATGTATATATATATATATATATATATATATATATATATATATATATGTGTGTGTGTGTGTGTGTGTATGTATATGTATATATATATATATATATATATATATATATATATATATATATATATATATATATATATATTCACATATATTTTTTTAGATGTTTAGCACAAAGAGTAAATTGCTTTCTTTTTGCCTTCGGGAAGCAATTGCCCCCTTTGCTCCTCCCCGAATACGCAACTGTCCCACAACACCGCTGTCTCAGAATTCTCAGCCTAGGATTCCGTGACATTGATATTTGCCAAAAAGAATTATTTCCCCTTTAATTATGTGAAAGGATGGGTGATATAACAGTGTTTACTCAGCTAGATATCGCGTGTAGTTTTGTGTTAGAATATAACGGTGTTAACCCCCCTCCATACAATACTTTTAAGATTGTTACATTTGTCATCGGTAACTCGTTAACCGTGTAGTGGGGTTCCTCAGATTCTATCCAGAATTTCTAGTCCCTTCTTTGTTTAATTGTTTTTTTTTTATCTGAAAATTGTAGTGAAATCAAATATCATAAATATATGTATATTTATGTATAAGTATATATGAACCCAAAAGTTAAAAATGAATACATATATTATCATACACATAGTTTTATATAATTTTAGTGGATAAAAAATAGCCACTTTTATGATAGTTTTCCTCGAAATTATTAAAGGGCTAATCGAGATTCTACTAAATTTGGATTCAAATGCGGAGAGCCAAACTCTGTTAACTTGTCAATTAAATTGTTTGTTAAATTTTCTTAAGTTGTCGAGGTAACAGCAAAAATTGCAAGACAAATTCTTCGATTGTTTTTTTTAGATATGTAGCACAAAGAGTAAATTGTTTTCTTTTTGCCTTCGGGAAGCAATTGCCCCCTTTGCTCCTCCCCGAATACGCAACTGTCCCACAACAGCACTGTCCCAGAATTCTCAGCCTAGGATTTCGTGTTCGCCGAAATGAATAATTTCCCCTTTAATTACGTCTCGGGATCGGTGATGTAACAGTGTTTACTCAGCCAGCTTCGCATTGTAATCACGTGCAGTTTCGTTTCGGAATATAATGGTGGCAAACCCCCTGGAAGACACTCAAGATTGTTACTTTTGTCATCGGCAACCCCTTTACTGTCTGATCGCGGTTCCGTGGGATTCTGTCCAGAATTTGTAAGCCCCCTTGTTCGCTTCAATTGTTCTGCAAATTGTAGTGAAATCCAGCATTGTTAGGGGTAAGTCCGTTTACCATGAACTACGTTGTATTTTTCAGTCGAGCTTAGCTGAATATGAACGCTATTTGAGAATTAATTTTTCATTTTAATTTTTTATTTACAAAAGATTTATTAAAGCTTTAATTTATACATTATTTTATGAATTAAAATATCAATTAAATCTTTCAGCTATGTTTCAACCCATTAGATAAAAATTGAGAGAAATATTGTAATTGAGGCGACGATTGTTAATGTTGTGTGTTACAATAAATATAAAAATTATTATTATTAATTTAATTCAATAATTATAATCATGTGAAATTTACTAAGTTTTTTACTTAGCATAAATTAACACACTGGAAAAATTATATATATGTGTGTGTGTTTAAGATTTGATATAAATAAATCTATCTGAACTGAAAAACGATATTAAATCTGTATTTCATACATACATTGCTAGCAACATATGTTATAGAAAATCGCTATATACAACAGTTTCAGAAAAAGGAAATATTATTCCTGATTAAGTTCCTGATATAAGTAAATATATTTGTTTTGAATGTTTTTGAAAGTATAGTTTCTGTTAGAAACTACTCGATTTTGATGTCATTCTCTTTTAATATTTTTATGGATGGTTTTAGTATAAAATTGAAAACTATTTATCACTGATTTTTTAATGATAATATTTTAATAATAAAAAATTATAATATAATAATTAAGAATTATAGTATACGTAATAATATGCAAATATATATATATAATATATATATATATATATATATATATATATATATATATATATTTCTGTTTAAAATAAAGTGTAAGATAAAAATTACATAATCAGTGAATCAAATATATGACTTGTATTGTAACAATAATTTTACTAACTACATTTACCTGTGATGAATATATAAGTTCTTATAGTACAATTAGGATTATTACGATCTACACCAATCTTTGATCAGATATATAAGACTAATAAATAGCTAGTCATGATCTATCGATAATATATATATATATATATATATATATATATATATATATATATATATATATATATATATATATATATATTTATTTATATCTGTAATATCTAATGTTTTCATGGAAACCGGAACTCTAAGTTGAGTAAAGAAGTGTAACTGTATTGTTTTGAGATATTGTTTTATTTAAGTTACATTGCTTTAATAATTTTAACAATAATATGCAGATATATATATTTCCATTTAAAATATAGTGTAAGATAAAAATTACATAATCAATGTATCAAATATATTACTTGTATTGTAACAATAGTTTTACGCCGAACGATGGCAGAATGGTAGAGAGCTGCTATTCGGAACCGGAGTTCGCGGGTTCGAATCCCGCTGCTGGCATGGATGTTTGTAGCCGTTCGGAATCGGCTTTAAACTGTAGGTCCCGGTCTCATTAGCCCTCGTGTGCAAAACAGTAGACCGTAGCTCTCCCAACCAAACCAAACCAAACAATAGTTTTACTAACTACATTTATCTGTGATGAATATATAAGTTCTCATAGTACAATTAGTATTATTACGATCTACACCAATCTTTGATCAGATATATAAGATGAATAAATAGCTAGGCGTGATCTATCGATAATATATATATATATATATATATATATATATATATATATATATATATATATATATATATATATATATATATATATATATATATATATATATATATATATATATATATTTGTATATCGATAATCTCTAATGTTTTCATGGAAACAGGAACTCTAAGTTGAGTGAAGAAGTGTAATTGTATTGTTTTGAGATATTATTCTATTTACGTTAAAGTGATTTAATAATTTTAGCAATAATACATGGTATTAGCAGTAAGCACGAATAAATTATTAAATATTTATGAAACACTTAAAATTCATGGCTTTAAAATACCATAATACTAGGATAAGAAAATACTGTTGCTATAGCATAAAAAATACTGTGTTAAAAATTGTAAAATATTAGTGCAGTATTATTAAAAATATTTTAGTCATCACTAATCTTTTGATGAATCCAAAATACAAATAAATGCCTAGTCATGATCATGTGAAAATATACTATGGTCTCACAAAAACAGAAACTGTAAGCTGAATAAAAAAGTGAAGTTGTAAGGTTCTGAGAAAATATTATTTCACTTGAATTCGGAAGGGCTAAAATTATAATAAACAATAATTCCTGCAATTAAAATTATTATTTCAATTTTTCTAAATTATTGTAAAAAATGTCTTCCTTTGGATGCAATATATTTGTGATAAAATAAAATAGTTAACATCTATTTCGTAAACGCCGTTGATGTGAAAGGGAATCAAATGCCAGGTCACGAGCACATGATAGCATCTCGTGTTTTCACCATGAAATAAATAAACTGAAGCTGAATAAAGAAGCAGCATACAATGTCAATATAATTTTACTTGTATTGCAAAGTGCTTACATAATAATAAAAATAGCCCCTATTGTTGATAGTAATAAATTATAACAATGTACGAATTACTTTGCCTAACAATTTGCCCTGAAATAATTAGGTAAAAACGAAAAAAATTTTATAATACTAAGATGAAAATACTTATTGCTGTATTATTAAAAATATTGGGGTCAATGTTTGTATATATATATATATATATATATATATATATATATATATATATATATATATATATATATATATATATATATATATATATATATATATATATGTGTGTGTGTGTGTGTGTGTGTGTGTGTGTGTGTTTGAAATATTTTTGCGATAAGCCAAAAAATAAATAACTTATTTCTATTTTCTAAATGCTGTTGATCTAAAATACAATTAATGTCAGTTAATGAAATCCTGATAACAATTCGTTTTTTTACGTTAAAAGGAACTGTAAGCAGAATAAAGAAATTTTACATTAGAATCAATAAAATTTTGCTCAAGCTCCAAAGTGTTTAAAATTTTAAAAAAATTAACTCAGTATTATTTATAGCGAGAATTACCAATGTATGAAATACTTTGAATATAGTCATACTTCGATGAGAGGGGGCAAAAATTGGTGCGTTTCTCCCAATATTCTATAAAATCTAAGAACTGATATTTGCTATGTCAGAATTTAAACAAAAAAATAAAATACGTTTTTGTTATTATTAAGATTATTTTATTTACTTACAATAAGTTTAACAAATTGAGGTACCATCAATGGTATTTCCCTCTACAAAAGGAAAAATTGACAATTCTTATTTAATAATACAGAGGAATAAAAAAATGTACATAATTACAGGAAAATGGTTATTTAGTGCACCTACTAGATATTAAAATTTATTGTGTTCATAAAATTGATATTTATAAAACATTTATATAAATTTTAATTCACAAAATTCGACATGTAAAATAGCTTGAAAGATATTTTAAATGCTAAGAATATATTTAATATTGTTTAATTAGCTCTGATTTCTAAAAAACTAGTACATTGATTCACAAACTTTTTGACTTATGCTTCGTGGCTGCTGTCCAACCTGCCCATACTTAAAGCAGGCCTCAACTTCGAGAGGTAAACAGCTTCAAAAAACTTAAATAATTCTAGGAAAATGATTACTAGACAATATTTTCTGAAACTGTGTTTAAGATAACACAGGTATCAAATTCACTTTTATAAAATGTCAGGTAAGTTCACAGCAATCGCACGTTAATTATTGTTCACATTTAAAAGTAAATCGCGGGAAATTCCAACTTAAGAGTAATTAGTAACAAAGCAAATGATTAGTTCAAGGTTAATTACCACTTTTAATTTTTGTAATGAACATTAACAACTAGTGACTTGTAATAAATTGGATTTAATGACTGAAATTTTGTGTAATATCGAGATTTCTGAGGTACTGAGAATGCATTTTTTTCTGTTTAATTACTTTCCCAATTACTACCGACAGATTTTCTCAGGGTTTTTTGCTGCCTAATATCTGGGAATGCCTGAAGAACTTTAAGGATTGATGTCTTCATTGCATGATTATTCTGCATTAAATAATTTTTTTATAAAGAAGAAATTGCAGTTTAAAAAATAGGGATAAATTGTCATAAATTATAATCATAAATCATAAATAATAACTTTTTTATTTAATTATTAAAGTACTTAAATTTATTACTAAGTTTTTAAGACAGAAAAGTAATAATATAGAAAGATATTTACCAAGCAAAAATTTTTTTCAAAAAAGTTTTTGACATAAACTTTAGAAGAATACGAGAAGCCCTCTCCTTTTAAATGAGCAATTTCAGAAATTCGATCTGTCTCTGCTACTTTTACTTTTTCTTTTCTCCAAAGCTTATATTCTTTAAAGTTTAATGATTCTTTTATTCTTGTAGTGTAGTAGTAGCAAACGTCTTGAGCTTTAATGTTCATTTTAGTTAGAACTTTCAACGAACCTATACTGAGATTACGGGGCATGGTTATATAAAACGGTCATTGAACTCGATTGCGTAAAAGTAAAATGTTAATTGAAACCTGGGTAACTTGTAATAAATGTTCAGAAAGGACATACTGAGGATTACTGAATGGACAAATTTAAAGACATGTTCTCAGCTAAATCTTTCCTCTTCGAAAGGAAAATGAATGACGCGGGGAGAAAGAATGAAAAAAAAAAAAGTTGAAGTCTAAAATTTTTTAAGACGTAAAATAATTTTACTTTTAGAAAATAGAGCATATGATTTTATTAATATATATTTGAATATTGTAGCTAGTTTTTAAAAATGCTTAATTTCATTTTATCTTGTAAAGGAGATAACAATTTAAAGACACAACGTTTAAAACCATTTTGTTGGATATGTTATGTTACACGGTTTCCGCGCGCCTGGAAAGTCATGGAAAGTCAGGGAAAGTCATAGATTTAGACAATGGATTAATTTTGTCATGGAAAATCATGGATCCACTAAACGACCGATTAAAAAAAATGCATTGAATTGTTTAATTCTATTTTTACTTGTCATTTAGCTGAAGTTACTGAGTTTGGTATTTATGTATTATCCTATTGACCATATTGCCAAGTAAAATTTCTTCGCCAAGGAAACTCAAAGCAAGAAAGCTTAACCCATTAACGCCCAAATTATTTTATTTTGACGCACTGACATATAATTCATAAATTGGGTATCTTTTACCATCAACATGAATATTATTATCGAATTTTATCAATACGTACCTTAGTTTTTTTTTTAAATGCTGATCTAAAAATAGATCACTGGGCGTTTGGAGGATATATTTTAGCAAATACACAACAATCATTAGCACTTCAATAACGTGGTAAAAACGAACCAAATAGATAAAAACTAATGCGTTTTCTTTTAAAAAACGTTTATTTATGCAGAATTTCACAATATTACAGAATGTACTTAGTAAAGTTTAAATATTTTAAAATAATAAAATTTCAATGTTTCTACAGTTTAGTGTGGAATTTGAAGAAACACTTCTTGCATAAAGTTTCATAGCACTTCACACAGCCAAACAATTTTTGGCTTTTCTGTTTTTAATATTTTAGGCTTCCTCTCAAACGTTGAAGGTAAATCTATTTAATCACACTCATATTTTGATATTACTTCTATTTTACCAACAATATCATTTACAAATAGAGCATGTAACTTATCATCTATTTTCTCTTCATCTGTCAGTTCATCTACATCAGTGGATATGGCAATAATATTCTCTTTAATTTTTTCAGAAAACAGATAATCACCTGCATCCTGAAAGCTATTAAATACTTTTCAACTCATATTTTCATCTAAAGGTGAAAAAACGTAATATTACCAGGGTCAGGAAAAAAAACGCCCGAACGCCCAGTGATCTATTTTTAGATCAGCAGTATTTTGACACTAATTTTTACTATTTATATTTGTTTTAAGATAACATCGGTTTATATTCTGATAGCTACATCTATGAAGATATTAAATCGCCAAAAAAAAAATTAACTTTCGCTTATTACTTAGCTGTTTTCAGTGTTTATGCTAAGAAACGTAGAAAAACGGCGGAACGAAAGGGCGATACAAACTTTCTCTTATCACTTTAGATCAATGATATAAACAAAACAAGAAAACCACTTGTTGGTAAACAGGTGCATGCCTTGTCTTGCCCCCTGTGCAGTATAGAATGTGTGGGGTGGGTTTAAGGTAATCTAAAAGCGAGTTTACCAAGCTATGTTTAGCGATCTAAAAATAGATCACTGGGCGCTAATGGGTTAATGGGTGGTAAATATATATTATTTTGGTTTATTCTTAAATTGCATACTAAAATTTTATTAATATAATAATAATTATTTTTTAATAAAAATTATTTAAGATTTTGCACAAGATATAAGTTTATCTCTAGGGATATTGTATATAAACATTATAGGGTTATATTTGACTATTATTCATGGTCACCTGAATAATACCAAAGTACCCTGAATTCAAATTGGAAGTATTTTTATTGAAAAATTGCTATATGAGTAAACTTAGGTATGTAGATACAACAATTTATTTTTATGTATGTGAGTTTATTAACACTTAGAAAGTAAGTTTATAGTTTTTTATGATAAAATTCCTGTAATTTCTCTAAAAGCATATATTTCATCTGTATGTACATCAGAAGTTTTATTTATATATACTTTAACGAAAACTTTTTAAAGTCATGGAAAATGATCTTCTAAATCAGGGAAAGTCATGAAAAGTCATGGATTTGAAAAATTTTATTTTGGCAGATACCCTGATGTTAGCGTCTGAATCCTATAGAATATTTTTTAAACTATTATTTTGATTCATAACAGGTCACCTACCGTAATAGGTGTAAAGCGTTTGCGATGCCTCATTTTAAAATATTTTGAATTTGCTTCATCCTCAGGATGGGAGGGTAAGTTGTGTATAAAATACACATTTTTCCCAATAAATTTTAATTTTTATATTTTAACATTTAAAATTATTTTTTATATAAATACTTTAAAATGTTGAGAAATAATTATAAATTGAGTTTTTGAGATACAAAGAGTTGAGAAAATTACTGAATTCCTGCTCTTTGTCTTGACATTTATTTTGACACAACTCTATTCTCTTGAAAAATATTAGTTTATCATTTATGTCAAATACTATGACATGTGCCTGTGACCGCTTTATTTCTAAGGAAAACTTCGAGTTCTTATCGCTACAATGCTTGTTATAAAAAATACTTTATGGAAGGGTGGGACATATTTTTTCCAGACATTGTATCGATTTAAATTTTTGACCTTGACAATTCCTTTTTTAGAAGAAGAAACCCATAGATTTTGCATTTGTTTAAAGAATAACTTAGATAAAAGTTAACTTACTTTTAAACTTTAAAACATGTGTGACAATATTTTGGTACAAAATAAAAAATTTTAAACCTAGTACTAAGTTTATATTTCTAAACCCTAAAAGAGAAATCAAATAACTACTAAATGATTTTTCGTAGTTATTTAGAAGATTAGTCACAATTACTTTAGTTTAGATTAAATATTTCGTGTACCCCCAAACGCTGCTCACACACCCACAAAAACATTTTACGTACCAGGTACCCCCGCTGCGGTAAAAAGGACTCTGGGGATCCGTAGGAACCGCTTTGGAGACCACTGATATAAATAAATAGATACTAATAAATGGCTGTACTTAATTCTCATACAAATAACTAGTAGTCGAAGTTTGAAATATTGTCGTCTCTTTAAACAGCAAAGTTTAAACGAAATTTCACATATCTTTCGATATTTTAATTCTTTATATTACTGTATTGTAAATCTCCAAATACGAAAATTAAAGTCATTTTTAGAATTAGCTTTAAAAGGCGATATTGCTAATTCTTACTATCCCGCAACACTGCAATTAACATGATTTGTTAAAAGAATCCGTAATAAACGGCTATACTTATTTAATTTAAATTTTCATTTGTCTAAGTATATTTCATTTTACAAATAGTTACAAAATTTATGCAAATAAAAGTTTACAAAAAAGACTAAAATGAAATGAAAAATTCACTTATTAGTATAATGAAACACCTTATTAGTTTGCACACATTTGTACTAGCCTTAATTTCCCTTTTCATTCCTTCCACATTTCCTGTTCTAATTGTCTTTTTTAAAATCCTTGTTTTAACCTTCCTTTCACTTCACTTCGAGAGTGGACATAGACTTGTTTTTGATGCATGCATAATTAATACCGTAAACGAAACACCAGAGTAAACCTCACGAGTGTATAAGAAATACCTAAATTTTTGTGTGTATAAAATACATATTTTCCCAATAAATTTTTAATTTTATGTTTTAACATTTAAAATTATTTTTTACATAAATGTTTTAAAATGTTAAGATATATTTATAAATTGAGTTGTTGAGATACAAAGGGTTAAGAAAATTACTGAATTCCTGCTCTTTCACTTGACATTTATTTTGACACAACTCTATTCTCTTGAAAAATATTAGTTAAATATGTATGTCAAATACCATGACATGTGCCTGTGACCGCTTTATTTCTAAGGAAAATTTCGAGTTCTTATCGCTGCAATGCTTTTCATAAAAAATACTTTATGGAAGGGAGGAACAATTCATATTTTTTTCGAGGCACAATCGATTTAAACTTTTGACCTTGACAATTCCTTCTTCAGAAGAAGAAAACCATAGATTATGCATTTGTTTAAAGAATAACTTAGATAAAAGTTGACTTACTTTTAAGCTTTAAAACATGTGTGACAATATTTTGCTACAAAAGATAAAATTTTAAACCTAGTTCTAAATTTATGTTTCTAAACCCTAAAAGAGAAATCAAATAACTACTAAATTATTTTAACTTCACACTTTCAAAAGGAAAAAATACTTCTTCCAAAAAGTGCTTTGACTCTTTAGCATTTAAAATATATCTCTTGCTATCTGCTACTTCATACCTTTCGTTACGTGATTTTAAATCCTTGAAATTTACTGTTGTATATGGATTATAGGAGCACAGTCAGTTGTCATTAATATATATATATATATATATATATATATATATATATATATATATATATATATATATATATATATAGCATATATATATATATAGCATAATAGTTAAGTTGACTGCATGTCATGATAGACAGCCAGGTGCTAGGAATGTTGGTAACACTTTTGAAATAGCACTGGTGTGCTATAAAAAGTGATTTTACACTTTAGCATTTAAAAAAATATTTCACAAACAGCATTAAAATGAATACTTTACTATCTGCTACTTCAAACCTTTCGTTACGTGATTTTGAATCCTTGACATTTAGTGCTGCATATGGATTATAGGAGCACAGTCAGTTGTCATTAATATATATTAATAGCAAATAGTTAAGTCGACTACATGTCATGCCAGATAGCCAGGTGCTATTAATGTTGGTAACACTTCTGAAATAGCACTGATGTGCTATAAAAAGTGCTTTGACATTTTAGCATTTAAAAAATATTCCACAAACAGCATTAAAATGTATCCCTTGCTATCTGCTACTTCAAACTTTTCGTTAGGGGATTTTAAATCCTTGACATTTATTGCTGCATATAAATTATAGGAGCACAGTCAGTTGTCATTAATATATATTAATAACAAATAGTTAAGTCGACTGCATGTCATGCTAGACAGCCAGGTGCTAGGAATGTTGGTAACACTTCTGAAATAGCACTGATGTGCTATAAAAAGTGCTTTGACACTTTAGCATTTAAAAAATATTCCAAAAACAGCATTAAAATGAATCCTTTGCTATCTGCTACTTCAAACTTGTCGTAACGTGATTTTAAATCTTTGACATTTAGTGCTGCATATGGATTATAGGAACACAGTCAGTTGTCATTAATATATATTAATAGCAAATAGTTAAGTCGACTGCATGTCATGCTAGACAGCCAGGTGCTAGGAATGTTGGTAACACTTCTGAAATAGCACTGATGTGCTATAAAAAGTGCTTTGACACTTTAGCATTTAAAAAATATTCCAAAAACAGCATTAAAATGAATCCTTTGCTATCTGCTACTTCAAACTTTTCGTTAGGGGATTTTAAATCCTTGACATTTATTGCTGCATATAAATTATAGGAGCACAGTCAGTTGTCATTAATATATATTAATAACAAATAGTTAAGTCGACTGCATGTCATGCTAGACAGCCAGGTGCTAGGAATGTTGGTAACACTTCTGAAATAGCACTGATGTGCTATAAAAAGTGCTTTGACACTTTAGCATTTAAAAAAATATTTCACAAAAACAGCATTAAAAATGAATCCTTTGCTATCTGCTACTTCAAACTTGTCGTAACGTGATTTTAAATCCTTGACATTTAGTGCTGCATATGGATTATAGGAGCACAGTCAGTTGTCATTAATATATATTAATAGCAAATAGTTAAGTCGACTGCATGTCATGCTAGACAGCCAGGTGCTAGGAATGTTGGTAACACTTCTGAAATAGCACTGATGTGCTATAAAAAGTGCTTTGACACTTTAGCATTTAAAAAATATTCCAAAAACAGCATTAAAATGAATCCCTTGCTATCTGCTACTTCAAACTTTTCGTTAACGTGATTTTAAATCCTTGACATTTAGTGCTGCATATGGATTATAGGAACACAGTCAGTTGTCATTAATATATATTAATAACAAATAGTTAAGTCGACTGCATGTCATGCTAGACAGCCAGGTGCTAGGAATGTTGGTAACACTTCTGAAATAGCACTGATGTGCTATAAAAAGTGCTTTGACACTTTAGCATTTAAAAAATATTCCAAAAACAGCATTAAAATGAATCCTTTGCTATCTGCTACTTCAAACTTGTCGTAACGTGATTTTAAATCTTTGACATTTAGTGCTGCATATGGATTATAGGAACACAGTCAGTTGTCATTAATATATATTAATAGCAAATAGTTAAGTCGACTGCATGTCATGCCAGACAGCCAGGTGCTAGGAATTTTGGTAACACTTCTGAAATAGCACTGATGTGCTATAAAAAGTGTTTTTGACACTTTAGCATTTAAAAAATATTCCAAAAACAGCATTAAAATGAATCCTTTGCTATCTGCTACTTCAAACTTGTCGTAACGTGATTTTAAATCTTTGACATTTAGTGCTGCATATGGATTATAGGAACACAGTCAGTTGTCATTAATATATATTAATAGCAAATAGTTAAGTCGACTGCATGTCATGCCAGACAGCCAGGTGCTAGGAATTTTGGTAACACTTCTGAAATAGCACTGATGTGCTATAAAAAGTGATTTTGACACTTTAGCATTTAAAAAATATTCCAAAAACAGCATTAAAATGAATCCTTTGCTATCTGCTACTTCAAACTTGTCGTAACGTGATTTTAAATCTTTGACATTTAGTGCTGCATATGGATTATAGGAACACAGTCAGTTGTCATTAATATATATTAATAGCAAATAGTTAAGTCGACTGCATGTCATGCGTGACAGCCAGGTGCTAGGAATTTTGGTAACACTTCTGAAATAGCACTGATGTGCTATAAAAAAGTGCTTTGACACTTTAGCATTTAAAAAATATTCCACAAACAGCATTAAAATGAATCCTTGCTATCTGCTACTTCAAACTTGTCGTAACGTGATTTTAAATCCTTTGACATTTAGTGCTGCATATGGATTATAGGAACACAGTCAGTTGTCATTAATATATATTAATAGCAAATAGTTAAGTCGACTGCATGTCATGCCAGACAGCCAGGTGCTAGGAATGTTGGTAACACTTCTGAAATAGCACTGATGTGCTATAAAAAGTGCTTTGACACTTTAGCATTTAAAAAATATTCCAAAAACAGCATTAAAATGAATCCTTTGCTATCTGCTACTTCAAACTTGTCGTAACGTGATTTTAAATCTTTGACATTTAGTGCTGCATATGGATTATAGGAACACAGTCAGTTGTCATTAATATATATTAATAGCAAATAGTTAAGTCGACTGCATGTCATGCTAGACAGCCAGGTGCTAGGAATGTTGGTAACACTTCTGAAATAGCACTGATGTGCTATAAAAAGTGCTTTGACACTTTAGCATTTAAAAAATATTCCAAAAACAGCATTAAAATGAATCCTTTGCTATCTGCTACTTCAAACTTGTCGTAACGTGATTTTAAATCTTTGACATTTAGTGCTGCATATGGATTATAGGAACACAGTCAGTTGTCATTAATATATATTAATAGCAAATAGTTAAGTCGACTGCATGTCATGCGTGACAGCCAGGTGCTAGGAATGTTGGTAACACTTCTGAAATAGCACTGATGTGCTATAAAAAGTGTTTTGACACTTTAGCATTTAAAAAATATTCCACAAACAGCATTAAAATGAATCCTTTGCTATCTGCTACTTCAAACTTGTCGTAACGTGATTTTAAATCTTTGACATTTAGTGCTGCATATGGATTATAGGAACACAGTCAGTTGTCATTAATATATATTAATAGCAAATAGTTAAGTCGACTGCATGTCATGCGTGACAGCCAGGTGCTAGGAATGTTGGTAACACTTCTGAAATAGCACTGATGTGCTATCACTCCAACTATTAATACTATATCATGCTCATGTTCATCGAGAGAGAAAAAAAATTAACAGACTTTGGAGTCTCCCCAATAGTGCGAAAATGCAAGATCTTTTTTAATACCTATTTGCGAAGGTATAGTTTGTTCCAAAATAAACTGCTAAACGTCATTTAAAAATAATTGGCTGAGTTCCAAGAAAAGCAATCATTTAAAAGGGATTTTAACTATTACACAGAGAGATAGTTAGTAGATTTATTATGCATACGTGATTTTGTTACCAAACTTTGAACAGTAATCAATAGGTAAATACCACTGTACTAAATAAATATAAATTTATTTGAGTGATTTTAAAATCTATCTAAAAATTTATAGCTATTTTGGAATAAAAAAATGTATGCTATCTAGCTCTAAAGTTTGTTCATGTCTGTACTCTACTATCATACACATGAACATTAAGAATTAATTTTTTTTACAAAAATTGTACATTTTTATATATTTATTAATCTTTTTAATTCTTTTTAATTTTATCTATTTTTTCTGTATTGTGAAACTTATAAGAAAATAATAAAAGGTATCATGAAAAGAGTTTTTGATAAAGAAAATATCTTACCATGAGGTGTTAACACTTTAACACGTACAAAAATCTCCCAAATTTAAGTCTCGTTGAATGATTTTGAAACATATCTTGAACCATCAGCAACAACATTATAGTCTGACAACAGTTGTGATATCTTTATTTGACAGTAAATGAAGTGCATTCCATTGTTTTGGTAGGTAAAATAGGTAGAAAATTTGAACCATTCCTTCTTTATAGTTTGTAAAATACTCTTTTGTTCAAATTCGTTTTAAGTTGCTGTTTTTATATACACTTTTTGCACTTTCAAATATCCTTGTAGTAATGGGAAAGAATTTTAAGTACGATTTAGTGTTTTTTTTACATTTAATATCCTGCATAGAATATCCTACCTCAGAATACTTTTAAAAAACTGAATTTGGAAAATAGACTTCTTTATTTTCCTTCATATTTTCTTGATAGAGTTGCCTTTTTCGGACATGTGCAGAAATGACGAGGGGTAAGAGGCAAAAAAAGCTTAGGAATCATTGATTTACACTAAAGATTTAAAACCAAACCAGATTATCTGAAGAAATTTTACTTTTCTCATAGGTTAATACTGAGCAAGGGGAATCCAATATGGCAGGTACTGACCCATTTTTAAACGAGATGAAGATTTACTTGATTATTACCAACACTTAAAGCACTATCAATACTTAATGCAAAAATAATGCTTTCATTTATTAAAATACAAGGTAATAATTTCAATGGATGTTAATTTAAATATCAATTTTTTTATTTATATTTTATTTTCACGTTACTATTAAAAGCATCAAAATAAGAATTTTAATATCGTTATTATATCGATGCCGTCATCTTCGCTAGAAGGAGGGATCCGTAGTCAAAAAATTTTAATAACCAGTGATTTATAGGAAGAATTTAAAACTAAACTAGGATGTCCGGAAGTAATGTAAACACAGTTTGTAAACAAAGGAATTGGACTTTTGCCAGGCGTAATGAGGAAAATCAATGTAGCAAATAAAGTTACTTTTGAAGATTACTTTGTTAATATCAAAATCATGGGAAGTCCAACATATGCTGATTTATTATTTTAACACTAGAGGAGGGAGCTTCGGAATACCTTTAAAACCGTGGGCTATTTCAAACGTACACTGATTAATATGAATCCGTTTAGTTGTTCAAAAAGTACATTATTTATACCCAATGGCATTTATACATTGAATCATTATAACAATTGATATTACAATATAGAAAACTATATATAGTTAAAAAAATACATAGACAACTTTAATAAAATTGTTTAGTTTCTTAGTCAAGGTTTTTTTTTCACAGTTTCGGAGCAGTTTGGGCAACTTATATATGTATATATGTAATATTAAAATCCCTTATTTACAAATTTTAATATTAATTTAATAACTTTTGTTCATAAAGTACGTTGGGGGTTTGTGTGATAATTTTGATTTTTCCCTCCAGACACGCTATAGACTTTTAGCGCGTTCTCTTTAAACATGGGTATTTTTTAACAAGTGATCAATTGTGCTTAGAGATTTTTCGTAGTCTTTTTACCTGAGAATTCCCTACTTGAAAAGTGTGTGTATGTGTGCAGGATCACATTGTCAGGGTGCACGAGTTTGTAAAAGTGCTTGCCTGCTGTATGTATTTCATGTATCTCACCAGAAATAAATTGTGTTGTGATTTTAAATGAGTCTCGCCCATATTACATACATATATATTGTACGTTTTCTTCATATTTGTATTTTACAGTTAGAACAAATATCTCATTCTCTATATCATCTGGTAGCTGAATTGAAACTTGGTGGGATTTACTTTCATGAGACTCTTTTGACTTGTGTAAATATAAATAGTGAGAATACGGCTCTCATCAAGCAATTAGCTCTGGAGACTATAAATGGGATTCCACAATCTTCGTTGATGATTTACACTGATGGTAGCAGAGGTGTGGAGGGAATTTCTGGCAGTGGGGTGCACATTCCAACTAGTCTGCTCCTGTGGAATATAAAATAAGGAATCCTGAATTTTGTTTGGTCTTTAGATCAGAGCTTATTACTATCAGGAAGGGCTTGCAATACGGGTATCAAATTGAGAGACAATTACATGATGTCTGGATTTTGACTGACAGTCGTTCTTCAATACAACACCTATCTAACTGGACTGCGTTAAGGGACAAGACAATCCTGGACAGTTTAGATCTTCTTGTCCGGCTTTCTTCTGGACACACTATCCATTTTCAAAGGATCCCATCTCTGGTTTGGGGGAAAAGGCTGACTACCTGACGAGGACGGCTACGAAGGAGGACATATATCAAGATCATCTTCCTTAAGAAGATAGAATTAAACGGAATTGGAAGGATTCCTCCCAATCACCTGTGGTATTTTGGAAGAAGCCTGAGTGGGTTCTTTTGGATTTCGTATAAAAAATATCAAACGGCCTTCTCGAGCTTGATCAGTGGGCATATTAGAGCATTCCCTTTCAAGCAGGGACAGAAGATCCTTCTTGAGCGCCATTGGTGTGGGGCTGACAGGGTGACCCCGGCTCATATTTTAGATTGCTTGGACTTAAAAAGGACGAGGTCCTATGGGACCATCTATTGTTTTTGGACTTTTTGTGTAGTTTTAGATGTATGGAGTTTGTCTTAGCTTTACTAGAAAATCTGGGATTATTATCAACATTAACAAAGAATATCTACGGTTTTGTTTTCACACTCGAAAGCTTAGTAATGAACCATTTTTCGTATATGCACTGATTCTTCAATATCATATATTCATAAATTTTTATGGGTATAAAATTACGAAAATTCAAGTAATTTATTCTAATTTCGCTAGTAACGTTTTGAGAAAATTGGACACAAAATAGTTTTGAGGTCAAAATAACCCATCCTGCGGTTCTAGTTTAAACATTAATTTAATGATATAAAATGAAGGTCGAATCAGGTGATTAAACATTTAGTTTAAAACGCTTATTATTAGAATATAATGAAACTTTGGGAGGCATGCAGTGGACACCCAGAGATTGATTATCTTTTGTTTTTAATACTTTTAATATTTTATTCGTGTTTTAATGTTCTTGTTTCTTATTTTAGTTTTTTTTATGAAGTTTGTTATTATTTTATCTTTTTGTAATTATTTACTCCTCCAATCTCATACATCTGTGATGTATGAGAGCCAATGATGTAAAATCAAGACCTTCTGCAATTAAAAAAAGAATATGATGACAATAGCAATATTCCTTTTTTATACTATAACAGAACAATTGTCATTACTATCAAACTTCCAAATGACAGCAAGAGCTTATTTGAGTCATTCGCTCTATTAACTCTTCGCTGTCAAATGTCAGTCCATAAAGAACTTAACACCTTTACTTACTAGTTCAAATGTCATTGCTAAGGAGACGAAATAATCGTTACTTGGAACTACCATTGCGTATAATTTTGCATTGGGCAATGAATTTATTATTTTGCTGTTTAAGTTTATGCATTGTTATTTACTACTTTTATCTCTTAATTCTATCACTCACTTATGAGATCAAAGATGAAAATTTTGGTGTGGACGCAATCATTAGACGCGTATTAAATTGTACATATATTATTTTGTAGGATGCGCTAAGAATAATTATAAATATTCTATTCAATGATCAAAGTTTTTGTTTGGCAAACTGTACGTAATGTATTATTATCACCCAATTAGAAACGGTGTTGGTTTAGTTTAAGCGATAACTGGTGGATTGCACTGCAGCACGAACAGTTATGAAATTAATCCCTTTTATCAGAATAGTAAAATTGACATTTATTCTCGTAATTCTATATGAAAAGCTACCTTCAATCCCTCCCATGGTCGAAATTTACCTCTTGAAAATATGAATACAGATATTTCTATCCTATTCTTATATTTGTATCTTAGAAATTATTTTTAAAATGTCAAGTTACAAACTGAACCCTTTCTTACCAATAATTGCTTCGCTCTACTCCGTATGAATTATTGTTAATCCAAGGAATGATAAATTTAAACTCTATAATGCAAATAAATCAAAATGACATTCTGTTTCATTATTCACATCTTTGCATTCATAGGGCATATGCAATCAAAACGTTATGTTCTCTTAAAAGAGCATGAATGGAACTGTTCTTAAAAATATCAATAGTATCAGCCTATTGTCTTTTAATAAATAACCAACATAATCTACTCAAAACGGTTAAAGGTTAGATTGGCTAACACAGGGCATACAACGGAGCAATATAATTCAAACCAACACAAACAACACAGGGCTATGAATGGGGCACAGGACTACGGTACTGAAACTGAACTAGCTGTACTTAGCTGCACAGTTCAAATACTTCTTTCTGTAATGGCATGAAATAGATTAAAATGAGACGAAAACATATGAGAGTTAAGATATGAGTGGTAAAGAGAGAATGAAAATTAACTCTTATATTAATCTTGTTTGATTATTAGAGCAAATATTTAGCAAAAGTTACATTAGGAGACTTTTCATATACATATCGTTTGAAAGGATTTTAAATAGCTTTTATTATTTCTGGCTGTCTAGGTCATACTATACATGTTTCTATACCTAAAAGTGGCGGAGTGTTATTGTAAAATACAATAGTAAAATACATTACTTACTAAGCAATTTAAATATAATTACAAATTAACTACATTAATTATAGCGAACTACAAATTAATTTTCATTTGTAATTTTTAAAGGTACAAATGCATTATGAGTTTTCACTTCAGATATATCATATATTAGAAGGTAATAGTTGAAAAATGTTGCAACTCATCTTAAGTAACCCTAGAAATATCCATCTTTGTTCATCTCTGATGTAAAATGGATGAATTTTCACGTGGTAAGAAATTTAGTATAGATGAACTTTACCACCTGTTGATAACAATCGAAGTGTTTCTCTTCAGATTAATTGAAAACGCTTCAACTCATGTTCGGTAACAGTAGAAACATGATGTATTATATAGAATATTTCATAATTTTCTCGTAGTGTTGAGAAAATTTGGAATACAATTCATTCGAGAATATAAATGGTTCTTGATTTGATAAATATTTATTATCTGAAGAATGTATAAAATATATATTCAGATATATATTTCTAGGAAGGAAAATGATCGGGTTGTTATTATGATATGTGTACAAAATATAGCTCACTGATAAAATAAATTCCTATATATTTTTAATCCCATCAAATCCTTAATAGCAAAATGGTTATCCTAGAAATGTGTAAATCTTCAGTAAATTTATTTATTTAGCTTAAAGGCTTTAAACACAGTAAGGCTCTACTTAGCAGACTGCTTTCAAGTCTTCAATTCAATAATCTATATATCTACTTAATATGCGTACAAAATAAATGTCACCGATAAAATAAACTGATATAAATTTTAAATGCCAACTAAATCGTTAGGAACTGAATGGCTATCTTAAAAATATGTAAATCTTCAGTAAATAATTTAATTAATGAATTCAATAATTTAACATTTAATTCAGTTAAAACTTTTATACATAATGAGACTCTAACCAGTAGACTGTTTTCAAGTCTCCATCCAAATAATCTGTATATATAATTAATATAAGGTTCAGTACATTTGTCCACCATATATATCAGTCTAAAATTATGGAAATAAATCTTAATGCTTAATCAATACACATAGGAAGTTCTACTAATTTACAGACAAATGTCCTATTTTAATACACTCTTATTTTCTTATTTAAAATTTTACTATTGAAGTGTAGTGATATTTTCAGAAGTAAGAATTAATTTTAATACATTTATATTGTTGTGTTTTTAGTGCATATATGTGAAGGTATATATTATTAGGATTTATTCCAAGAAAAATCAAAATTATTTTACTTTTCGATGGTTCAAGTAGTAAAAAGAAATTGATGAAAAGGATTTGATGGAAACTTTATTTAATTCTGAATACGTAATGGAATTTGAGTCTTCAAAATCGGAACTCTTATTTTTCATAAGCATATAATATTTAAGAGTGAGTAAAAATATAAATTAAAAAGATCTTACATCCGTAATGAGAAAATGCCAGAACATTTAAGAACAGATGTATAACTGTTCGAAACCGCAACCAACTTCCTCTCCAGTTCTAAATAGATAGTACGAAAAAAAGATAAATGTGTAGCCGAACCAGTGAACTAGCTTCAGTTCCATATCATGAAATTCTTCATACTTAGAACTGAAAAGTATGCTTTTAGCGGTTAGTCCCGAAATACCGTAAAAATAGTGGATACACGAAATATATTTTTTGATATCTGCCGCGTAAGACTATATCTAATTTTTCATTTTAATAAATTATTTTTTCAAATATGAAGTTAACATATTTTTAATGTAAATTAGAGGTCTGAATTATGTGTAGAAAATAAAAATACCAATGAAAAAAATTCTTAAAGATATTTTAAAAATAGCTAAGGAAAGTTAATTACTGTTCATTAGATCCGAAATTCGTTTAAAAGAGGGAAGATACATTGAGTAGGGTAAAGTATTCTACATAAGAATCGGAAGACAATCTCTAATTTTTCCTTCTAATCCAGAGAATGAAAAACTCATTATAATTTTTTTTCAAATAATTGGTGGTATATCTACTATAAACAGATCTACATATCCCATATATGTAGATGGATAGCTATATATCAATAGAAATACAGTATTAGCAAAAATAATGATTGAAAGAAAACATAAAAAATTGTTAAGTAACTTAGAAAAGTTCATTTCTGATCATCTTTTGATTCATCATAAGTCCCGAGACACTTTAACTCCTTAAAACTCGAGTTTTTATCGGAAAAACTGGTAAAAAATGAAAGTTTCATTGACAGGAAATAAATATATAGGAATAGTATAAGTTATATGTTAAAATTTCAGTTGTACGATTGACTACAAAGCGGAAAAGGGGGTGAAAATTTATAAAAAATTGTTATATAAACAAAATGTAAACTATTTGATTACACGTTTATTTTGAATTTCGCCCGTGTCAGACACGGGCAAAAGCGATTAGGGTTTAATAAGTGGGGTACTATAAACTCTGGAGTGAAGCTATGAATCTTAAAAGAGTCCCATTTTTCAACACTAACTCTAATTCTTCATCCTAATTCAAAGGATAAAAAAACTCATTATAAAATTATTTATTCAAATAATTGAACAATATTGAATTATATTCTTAATGTAAAATAGATATCTCAATGTATACAGTTAATAAAAATATCCCTTGAAAAGAGTCGTTTTTAAAAATAATCCCCTGAAAAAGATAATTTCTGATCATTTTTTGACTCACCACTAGTCCCGAAATACCCAGAGAATGGCAATCTAACCACTGAAATAAAGCTGTGTATTTTAAAAGAGTTCCACCTTTCAACACTATCTGTAATTCTTCGTTCTAATTCAAAGGTTAAAAATTTCATAAAAATATTTATTCAAATGATTGAAGGATATATATTTTTAATGTAAGCTAGATATCTCAATATATGTAGATAATAAAATTATCATTTGAAAAGAGTCTTTTAAAATAATAGCTTTAAAAAGATAATTTCTACTTATTTTTGACTCATCACTAGACCTGAATCATCCTAAGAAGAGTGCTAATATAAACTTTGGAATAAACCTATGAATTTTAAGACACCCACTTTTCAATACTATCTCTAATTTTTCATTCTAATTTAAAGGATAAAAAACTTCCTATAAAATTATTTATTCAAAATAATTTTATAGGGAGAATTTTATCCTTTAAATTAGAATGAAAAATTATAGATAGTGTTGAAAAGGGGGTGTCTTAAGATTCACAGGTTTATTTGATTCCATTATTTGAATGACAATTGTACTTGTATATTTTTAATGTAAATTAGATATCTGAATATATGTAGATAATAATAATACCACTTTAAACGACACTGTTTGAAAAAATAGTTTAGAAAAGATAGTTTCTCTTCCTTTTTCAACTCATCACAAGTTCTGTAACACCTTAAGAAAAGGGGCAATATGAATTCTGGAGTGAATCTGTGACTCCTAAAAGAGTCCCACTTTCCAACACTGTATCTAATTCTTCATTCTAATTCAAAGGATAAAAAACCTCATTATAGAATTATTTATTCATATAGTTGAACATTATATATTTTTATATAAGCTAGATATTGCAATGTATGCAGTTAATAAAAATGTCCTTTGAAAAGAGTCTTTTAAAAAAATAATTTAGTAAAGATAATATCTCATCATTTTTCTACTCACCACTAGTCCCAAAACACCTTAAGATGAGTGACAATATAAACTCTGTAATTAAGCTGTGCATCTTAAAAGTTTCATTTGTCAACACTATCTCTAATTTTTCATTCTAATTTAAAGGATAAAAAATCTCATTATAAAATTATTTATTCAAATAATTGAACTTGTATATATTAAATATAAATTAGATATTTGAATATATGTAAATAATAAAAATATCACTTGAAAATAGACTGGTTGAAAAAATAGTTTAGAAAAGATAATTTCTGATTATCGTTCAACTCATCACTAATCCCGTAACATCTTAAGAAAAATGGCAATATGAACTCTGGAGTGAATCTGTGACTCTTAAAAGAGTCCCACTTTTCAAAACTATCTCTAATTCTTCATTCTAATTCAAAGGATAAAAAAACTCTTTATAAATCTATTTATTCATATCTATTTATTCAATGGTATATATTTTAATATAAGATAGATATTCCAATGCATGCAGTTAAAACAATTTCTGTTGAAAAGAGTCTTTTTGAAAACAATAGTTTAGAAAAGATATTTTCTGATCATTTTTCTACTCACCACTAGTCCCAAGACATATTAAGAATATAAACTCTGGGATAAAGATGTAAATCTTAAAAGAGTTCAACTTTTCAATACTATTTCTAATTTTTTATTCTAATTCAAAGGATAAAAAACTCAAAATTATTTTTTCAAATAATTGATCGTCATATATTTAATGTAAGCTAGATATCTCACTATATGTAGAAAATTAAAGTATCACTTAAAAAGAGTATTTAAAAAATAGCTTAAAAGAGATAATTCCTGATTGTTTTTCAATTCATCACTAATCCCGAAATACCTTAAGAGTGGCAATATGATATCTCAAGTAAAGCGGTAAATCTTATAAGAGTCCCACTTTTCAACACGATTGTCAGTTCCTTATTCTAATTCATTGGATAAAAGTGCTTTTTATGAAATTATTTATTCAAATAATTGAACGTGATATATTTTCAATTTAAGCTAGATATATCAATATATGTAGATAATAAAAATAAGAGTCTTTTCTTAAAAAAAATAGCTTAGAAAATATAATTTCTGATCATTGCTCCCGATACCCCCCTAAAAAGAGTTGTGACCCTTACGTGAAGGTGAGAATCTTAAAATAAACTCCTTCAGAGCGCCTTCATAAGTTGTTACGTCTATTTGAAGGAGACAGTTTTTCATAAGATGAAAACGACTGACTGTGTATAGCTAAACTTGCTAAACGCGCCATTTAAGCAATTAGAATTATCAGTTGGAAAAGTTCCATTGTTTCCCCCTTTTTCTCTGAAAAACAAAATGCAACAATCTGGTACATTATAGTGAAACGGAAAGCCTATTTTTTGATCGAAACTCTAAATCTGGCGAACAGTTTGACAACAGAATGATAAATTTTCTTGTCGAATTTTGTTTGAAGGCTAAATTTGTCCCGTAGCTGTCTGCGCTCTTGATCTTCAAATCAAGCTCAGATACCTGTAGTGGTTTGAAAATAACTTGGCTCTCCCAAACATACAAGAAAAAAAGAAGGATTTTTTTTATTCAGAGACTGTGACCTTCCCCTTGAAAAAAAAACGACCTGAGTGTACGAAACAAAAGGTTTGTGTTTTCGCTGAAACTATTGTTTAAATTTATAAAGAATTAAATATGATCTCCATATACATGTTTATTATTATAATTGTTACGCAGTTATTTTGAATTTTGAAGTCAAACATCGAAGATCATAATGGACCTGTTCCAAAATTAATGGAAATTTTAAAGCCTTCTCGTATGAGAGGAAATATTTTTATAAAACTATCAACGCTGTAAATTTTAAGATTTATTTAAAAATATTCTAATACAATGGCAGATATAGAAAATTTAGTAATTTTTCCATCCGGAATAAAATACTTTTAATTACTCTCTATTTATAAGATATCTATTATAATTATGACACCAGTCATTATATCTATATCTATTTAACAATCTATATAAATATTTATGTACATATACTAATGTATATATATATATACATATATATATATACATATACATATATACATATACATATACACATACACAGACACACACACACATATATATATATATATATATATATATACATATATATATATACATATACATATATACATATACATATACACATACACAGACACACACACACATATATATATATATATATATCGCCTGGAAATTAAGCTTAATTTATTTATAGCTTTATCGCTTTATAATATTAATTGCTTAATAATAAGGTTACTTATATAAAATTATTCTATTGAATGAAGGCTGTAATACAACTTTTAGCCTATTATAGTTTGTTTTTCATTTCACTGTTTTTGGTTGTAGAAAGCATAATTCCTCTAAGTTATAACAACAAACATTTAAACATGAATTATAAATTTTCTATCTGTTTCTTACGTTCCCTAAATTTTTTCGTTTTTATGACTATTCCCAAACCAGTCTGAAAGTCACTATTGTATTTTGTTGTATATAGTACAAAATTAGAAAACTAATTTCTTTTATTATTCATTTGTTTTCCTTTATCAAGAAACTACGAAAGCATTTTGAACGAGTTCATTCCGCTGGAAAATATATTAGACATTTTTTCTAACCTTTCTTAATTGTTATTTAATTATTCCTTATACAAGGATAAAATGACCATAGCATTCCAAAGCAATTTTAAATGTAATGTGTTTTAATTTTAAATTTAATGTGTTGCGACTTATGATAAAAATGGCTGTCTTCTAATGATATTACTGTGTTTATGTAACCTCAGAATAATAGTATTTAGGAGTAAATAAACTTCTCAGCATATGATGCAGTATAATTCTAAGAGAAAAATGTGATGAATTACTTATACAGAAATGTATAGATATCCTATAATTATAAAAGATCAACGGGTTATTAGCTATTGGATAAATCCATCTTGTTTGTCATGTTGCTGTAGATTTCTTCTTGCTCCCAATTTTAAATGGATAGCGTAAGGATCCGAACCTCTACCCATTTATGAATCCGCCATGTATTGCTGTATCGACTTGATATAAAAAAAGTTTGAGGTACATTTTTTTTCGGTTGCTTGAGTGGTAAAGTTTCTTTATGATACAATATTGTCGGATAAATTGGCATTTAATTTGACAGTGTTGAATATCTTTAGCAACCCTTGTTGTGATTTATAACTACTAAAGATTATACTTTACTATAAAAACTAATTAATGAATTAGCTAAGAAAAAAAGTCTCAGTTTCTGTTTTTGAAATATTTGAAGAACACTTTATAGTTATGGAATTCAAATTAATTTTGAAATTGTAATACGTTTTTAGTTTTGCATGAAGTTCAAACATATTTCATTCATTTTCAATATTTCTATTTGATTAAAGAAAGGTAACCTTAGTGGAGCAAGATTTGAATTTCTACCTTACCAGAAAAATTTTAAAGGTCTTATTTGGACAAAATAAAGATATAATGAGTTTATTTCTAAAGATTTGCAAATTTCCCAAAGAGTGTATTGTAGTTCAGAGTAAAAAACAGTAGTTTTTAAAGGTCTTATTTGGACAAAATAAAGATATAATGAGTTTGTTTTTAGAGATTTGCAAATTTTCTAAAGAGTGTATTATAGTTCAGAATAAGAATCAGTAGTTTTTAAAGGTCTTATTTGGACGAAATAAAGATATGATGAGTTTATTTTTAGAGATTTGCAAATTTTCTAAAGAGTGTATTCTACTTCAGAGTAAGAATCAGTAGTTTTTAAAGGTCTTATTTGGACAAAATAAAGATATGATGAGTTTATTTTTAGAGATTTACAAATTTTCTAAAGAATGTATTGTAGTTCAGAGTAAGAAACAGTAGTTTTTAAAGTCTTATTTGGACAAAATAAAGATATGATGAGTTTATTCCTAAAGCTTTCCAAATTTTCTAAAGAATGTATTGTAGATCAGTGTAAGAAACAGTAGTTTTTAAAGGTCTTATTTGGATGAAATAAAGATATAATGAGTTTATATCTAAAGATTTCTAAATTTCCTAAAGAGTGTATTGTAGTTCAAAGTAAGGAACAGTAGTTTTTAGAGGTCTTATTTGGAAAAAATAAAGATATAATGAGTTTATTTCTAAAGATTTGCAAATTTCCTAAATAGTGTATTGTAGTAAGAAACAGTAGTTAAGATTTGTCGAGATAATTTTAGTTAGAAAGTATATGATTTTGCAAATATGTAATTAGAAAGCCGGACTTGAATATAAGCATTACCGTAATGCAAATTCAAAAAGAGTGAAACAAATCCTTCGTATTCATTTTAGATTCTTTGCACTGCAGTTAGAGGTAAGGGAACTGAATGTAATGTCACAGAAAAGGTGGGAAAATGACCTGCCTGCATAAACATTAAGTTACAATAATTAAGGGAAAATCAAGTAAAAAAAAGGGAAGGTAAAAAAAGTTTTAAACCTTGTTCATCCCTTTTTTTTAAATATTTAAAAATTTAGAAATAAGTCGTTTTTAGGTAGTTTAATTAGTTTAGAATGAGGAAATAATGGCTTAACACAAAATAATTAAAAATTCGGCCAAATGATTGAATAATTTCTAAAGAAAATACCTCAAATTTTTCTTATTCAGTCGAAACCTAAAAGTAGTTAATTACGTAACATATTTTCCACGTGTAGTTTGAGATTTGCCTGATTATCGGCTCGAGGCCAAAAGGGGTTGTAAGACATGTTGTTAAGCAATTAGAGGTTCATTTACCTTGTTCTTTGTCTGTGAGCTTCGGAGAAAAGAGATTCATTTCTTTTTGAGCAATGACTGGAAATATTAAGTCGCTGATTTAATATCCAATTATTTCCTAAGGTATATCATTAAAGTTTTTGAAAAATTCCCCATTAGCTTACTTCAGGATCTGGAGTACAAAGACACATAATTAAGAAATGCTTCTGAGTGATTAGCGGGTTTGTTGTTTTTATAAATCTCAAATGACAGATGACGCCTTAAAAAAAGGGGAAGGTTTTCTGCGCATTGAAAAAATACCATTATGCATACGACATTATTGAAGCCTATTTAGTTAGTACTGTAACTATTTTCTTTCAGTTGATCTTTCTGTGAAACGCACTTTGAATTCATAAGAATGTTTGTTAAGTGACGTAATTATATAAGGTGGAATGGTAGATATATAGCAGGGGTGGCCAACCTACGGCTCGAAAGCCACATGCGGCTATTTCAAGGATTATTTGTGGCTCTCGATAAATGTACCCGAGTTCTCTTTTCATTTTTGTATTATTATATTTTACAAAAATATTACAACTGATGGAGCTTCGGCAATGCTAGGTAAAAAAATCAGTCTTATTGGGCTTTTAAGAGATAATTCTCAAAATCAACAATTCATACCTATTCGATAGATAATTCACTGAGAATATCTCGTTACAAAATATTTAAAACTTCCTGTTATGGTAAAATATCCTTAATGTTAGGAAAACAGTGTAACACATGTTAGGTTATACCTGTATTTCATATTTGTCAATGCCTTGGTATTTGCCCTACCTCTATGAGAAGTGGATTATACCAACTCGACTGGATCCCCACACCTTCTTGCATGGTACTGCGCATGACTTGTTACTCTGTAGTGCAGTATTTGGAATGTACTTAATGTGTTGTGTGTAATTGTCCGTGATAGTTTAAATAAAATGTTGTATGATTCTACTGTGCATTTCTTGTCATCACTCTGGTACTAAGCCCAATAACACATTGTAAATTACTTTCGGACCAATGCAAAAAATCATCGACAATTAGAAAAAATCCTTGCAAATTTAAAGGACGAAGAACTTCTAAATGACATTCCTTAAATATAATATCAGTAAAAAAAATTTAATACCTTTTTTCCATACTTTTTAAATACGTATTTATTTGCGACTCGCGAAAAATAGCAAATTTTGAAAAATGGCTCGGACTATCAAGAAGTTTGGCCGTCTATAGGTGGTACATTCGCCCAAGATTGTGCAATAATGATTTCCTGGCATTTTAACTAATAAATATTTTTAACTCTTTTACCTCAGATTCGAGTGAAATATTGCATCATTCCCCCTCTTTTTAAGGAAAAGTATTACTTTGTTCTTTTTACTTTTTACGTTTTGATAAGATGTATTACTTTACTCAACATATTACTTTTGCAATGGACTGTCACGTTACAGTTTAACGTATCAACAATGTTATGCTTGTCTGTAAAGTGCTTTACTATTCTTCGTGCACGTCAGAAATGTTATTATGAATAATATAACATCAAATGGGAGCAGGTAATTGTGGAAAACGAATAGCATTGTATCCAAATTAAATGGATTTTACTTGGAGATTTTTTATAATTTCTCTATAATATTTTTTTATGTAATACATACATATATATATTTATACATACATACATATATTTAAGAAAAATATTAATTATTATTCCAATTAAATCAAGTAATTCAATTCAGCAAATAATAGTCCAAGTAATAATATTTGAGAACTATTTCGGTACTAAGTAGACAAAATATTTCAATTCCAATAAATCTTCTATATAGGAGAGTTTTATTACAATAATTTTAAAATTATTTACATTATTTACATTAGTAGTAATACATAGTTTTTCAATTTTACCATCTGTCGTGCTTTTACCACGAACAAGAACATTTTTGCAAAACAAGACAACCTTTTCATGCATGCATCCCTCACAGAACCAAACTCAACATACAAAGAAATCGGAATTACAACACAAAGAACGTGGGCGCCTCGCGTCCAAAGTTTTCGGTTACAGTGAAAAAAGTAGTAGTGGAAATATTTCCAACACACACACACACACACACACATATTATATATATATATATATATATATATATATATATATATATATATGTGTGTGTGTGTGTGTGTGTGTGTGTGTGTAATATGGGCGAGACTCATTCAAAATCACAACACAGTTTATTTATGGTAATAAACATGAAATCCGTACAACAGGCAAAAACCTTTACAACTTCGTGCACACAGACAATGTGATCCCACACATACACTTTTTACGTAGGGATTCCTAAGGTAAAAGACTACGAATAATTCCTAAGAACAATTGATCACGGGATACAAAATACCCATGTTTAAAGAGAACTCGCTAACTATAGGCTAAAGTAGTCCAGACAGAGGCTGAACTAAGTCTATAGCGTGTCTGGAGGGAAAAATCAGAATTACCGCTCAAACCCCGAACTCACTTTATGAACAGAAGTTATTAAACTAATATTAAAATACGTAAATAAGGGATTTTAATATTACATATATATATATATATATATATATATATATATATATATATATATATATATATTATATATATATATATATATACATATATATATATATATGTGTGTGTGTGTGTGTGTGTGTGTGTGTGTGTATTTCTATGAGTAATTATGACAATTTAAAACGTAAAGAAAGTAAAAAACGTTTTGATGAAGAATTCTTTTTTTACTTACAGCTCATAAAGATAAACTGTAACTTTTTTTAGGAGTGAAAAAAAAATTTTTTTTTGTCTTGAACCAAGATTAAAAATTTATTTTTACTGAAAGGGGCATTTTTGACTTATTTAAATTGTAAAGTAAGGATTCTTTCTTTTTTATAGATTATTTCTTCATTCTTTCTTATTTTTCAATCTTTTTCTTTTACCATACAGTAACTCGAAGTGACAGATAATAGATATAAAAATTAACTGGAAAAATAAAGAAGAAAAAGAAAGGAAAGTGAAAAAAATCATTCAAGCTATAGATATTCAGGTAGTTTCCTAGGAAGTTTTATGGGGCTAAAATATATTAACTGAAGTAGGTTGTCCTGACATGTAGTGAAAAGCGGGTTTATTTGGATGGCACACTTCTGAATAAGCTCTAAATTGAAAGATTCCCTAACAGGGATTTAGTAGAAATGCCTTTTATCCCCTTGGGCTTCTATTAGGTAGTAAAAATAACTTTTGGTCTTATTCCTCTGAGGCAATAATGAAGACTATTTCTTTTATGTTTGTCTCCTACATTTTTAGTTGAATAAGGTTTCAAAATAATGCAATTAATAACACTAGAAAACTTACAATAAATTATTCATAAACCTAATTAAAATCATAGAATAATTAAGAATAATTGAAATTTTATAATACACTGAACTTCGGTATAAGTAAATATCGAAACTGTGAAATAAGTGAAGTAAAATTAATTATTTTTAAATAAATTATTTATATTACACTAGCTATCTATAATAAAATAAAATAGTTTTAAATATCTTTTATAATAATTACTTAAGGTAACATTTGATGTCTAAATAAGTAATATTGTGACTCTGAACGTCATTTCTGCATTATTGATAACAGTGGTTAAAAATAATTTAAAAACATAAAGGGTTGTTATTAGCAGAAAACGTAAATGAATAGTCTTATTTAAAATCATAAAGGATTGCTATTAGCATAAAACATAAATGAATAGTAATTGAAGTGTTTAAAATTACGGGCATAAAAACTTGACATTTGATTTTTTACCCCATTCTGCATTATTGACACCAGTGATTAAAAATAATTTAAAAACATAAAGTATTGCTATTAGCAGAAAACGAAATGAATAGTCTTATTTAAAAACATAAAGAATTGCTATTAGCAGAAAACATAAATGAATAGTGATTGAACTGTTTAAAATTACGGGAGTAAAACCTTGACATTTGATTTTTTTCCCCATGAATCATTATAGTAGTTCAGTTTTAAAAATGGAACTCAGGCGTTGGTGTATGTCAAACTGTTACTCTGCTGTTTAGAAATTTTCTTGCGAAATCACACCTGTTTAGATATTATATTTAGATCAAGTTCTGTAACATTTTCTGTTACAGAGTTCTGTCTTCTTGTGGTATATATTTTAAGAGATATACTAATGAAAACATAATCTTTGATTAATGAGGTCATTCTGTTGCTACACTTTATCAGGTCTCAAAAATTTGTTTCTTATTTTTAGCTCAGATTTAGTGCCAATTTTTTAAACGAGTAAAACACAAGCAAGAGTGTTGCCGCTTTATATATTTTTCATTTCGCAAAAGCTAACGTTTATTTAAATGTCCCTCAGTTCCCATTTGCAAAATTTCTGCAAATAAATTTAATAAATATAATAATTTAATAAATAAAAATAATAATTTCATTTACTCAAGGTTGGTTAGAAGCACTACAAGCTAATTTTTGGCTATAATAAGTCTAGCTTTATTCATTTATCATGTTCAAAACTTGTTGCAATTTTATAAAAATGGAAAAAAATTGATTTCTTAAAATTATGTAAAAACTATATTTTTATAAAATTTGTCAAAATTGTATAATCATATTCAAACCATGTAATACCTAAATATATTTTACCAGAATTTAAATACATATATTTTTACAATTCTTTTGTTGCTCTTGTATAATTATTTTTAAGATAATTAAATTCCAAATACGCTTTTCCAAAAATTAAAGAGAAATTGTATTTTTAAAAAACTTGATATTATTACATAAATATTTTTAAAATAGTTAATTTCTAATAATGTTTTTCAGATATTATATACTAATTGTTTTTACACGTTTTATTCATAGGTATCCAATACATTGTGTAGAATAAATATTATCATTTTTAACTCCTTAATGCACAGTTTTTTTTTAAAAAGGCGGGCCAAAAAAAATCAATTTTTTAATGTAGAAAACACAATTTAGAACGTTATCTTCTCAAAAAAATTACAAAAATACAAAAATAATCAAAATTTTAATTGTTATTTTGGATTTTGATAACTTTGCAGAAAATAATCGAATATTGTAATAATACATGCACATCGACTTTTTTTTTTATCTTTCTTTTAGAATTCCCCTTTTAGAATAAACATTGTTATTAGTAAAAATATTTATTTATACTTTTAAAACATAAATAATAACAATACTAATGGATAGCATTCGAGTGTGAAAATTTATAGCGACATAAAGTACAACGCCACTCGAATTATCTCGAGTGTGCAGAGTTTGGCCAGTTTAGTGAGCTCGAGTTAACTCGAGCGTGCACTTTAAGGGGTTAAAGAACATTAGAAACTATAAAGTTATATTTGGCAGTCATTTCGTAATTAAATTATGAATTCATACATAGAAAGTAGAAGATTTAAGGCATAGTTTTCTTTTTTCTACTTTATTAAATACATAAAAGGCGATATAAAAAATTATGGATAATTTTTAAACACACTATGTATTAAAATTCATACATCAATAATGTATATTTATCATGCAAATGGTATGGAAATTTTTAATGTATTAATACTATTCCAAATCCCCTATATAATAATAGCCTAAGTTGTCTGTCCGCAAATTTATGAAGCGGTTGTACCTGGAATGGATAGAGGTATCCATATTGGATTTTTTATGAGTTAGGGTTAGCAAAATTCAAAGCGAGTTCGAAATCTACCTCATCCCCCCCCTTTTAGAGCGTTTAATGCTATTATTTCAAGCCTTATTCTCCCTCTTATTCTATACTAAGTTCATTATTGATAGGATGGCGAGGGCGGAGCGCAATATTTAAATTTCTGGACTGTTTTTACTTGACCCTTATATATTCTAACCATTTCCTTCGCCACGTGTAAGCTGGTACATGGGATAGAGTGTCTGCCCATT
>CM063508.1:45951882-45956882 GCA_032207245.1 Pardosa pseudoannulata
GGGACACCGATTCGTTGCCTAAATTCGTTGCACCCATACAGGATTGGCTCAGGTTTATTACTCGGATGGCGGTGGTAGTCCGCCAAACTATCCTTTAGTGGTCACTGTCTATGGGGGTTGCTGTCCTCCGAACCCTAATCGGTTTGACGTTGTCCCTGGCCACTTCGGAGATAGATACGAGTGTTATTATTATACTTAAGCGGTACCCCTAGTGCTTAGTTACTAAGAATATTTGGTCCTCAGTTTGTTTACCGATGGGATAAAAAGCTGAGTCAACTTTGAGAATCGGACCTCGGAGTTATGTCTTGGAAGCGCAAAGCGCTGAGGGGTTGCTCGTTCAGATCCCAAGACGGCCTAAGATCTGCCGTGTTCGTTAAAGGTGACTGAGACAGATAAAATATATTCATTGTTACAATGTCCTCGAAGTTCTCAATCAATACCTCTGGGGGTGGCAGATATCGTCATTTGCATAGGTGTACAAATACTTATTGGTAGACAGTGTATATATATATATATATATATATATATATATATATATATATATATATATATATATATATATATATATATATATATATATTATGTATGTATATATTCACATATGCAAGCTGGCGTTCTTCGGAGTATTTTGGATATTAAGAATCCATGTATTACAGTGTTTACAAGGCGCAACCTAACAGTTTGCTATTTGTTGTTAAACAGCCGACCACCTAGATAAAAAGAACCCATGCTATGTATTCGGTTGAGGGACTCATAAACGATAAAGTATCTGTGCCACCGCTACCTATAAATATAGGTGAAATGAACCAACGAATTTCTGCTGCTGCACAGTAAACTACCAGTGATTTACATGCGGTTTTGACATTATATCTTGACATTATATTTGTAACTAAATTAACTTATATAGAACACTTGAAAAAATCTTCCATATATTTCCTTTGCATTCATGTAGTACTCATTATGTGCCGTTTGCTTATGAAAATATAGCATTTTATAATTGGAGGATTTATTTCAAATAACCTTTATATTATCTGAATTGAAATTCTCTTCTCGCATGACATGTATTTACAATGCCTATAAGTAACATGCTGATAATTTTCCTGCTTGAAAGTCTTAAAGGTTAAGAGTAGTTCAAAGATTTTTTGTAATAAATTTAAAGTACATTTTTATAATTAATACATTCGTTTCCCTTTTTACATTTGAAAAAGGGAAGGAATTTATATCAGCAATAAATAAGATTATAAGACATATCGTCCCATTCTGTGTTTTAATTTTATCATTTTATCAAAATCATTTACCTCCATTTAACTCCGGAATCGGTTAAACAGGGAGAAAATTTTATCTCTATAATTCCCTTATCTCGAGGTTCAGCATTTTATTGTTGAACCCGCGCTGAAACTTAAAAGTACCCGTTTAGAACAAGAGAAACTCCCTCTTTTTCTGAGTTATCTAAATGGGTTTTTTACCGAAGACTCTGTGGATGATTATTTTGAGAGATAATTTTCTTTTAGATCCGTGCTTTTAGATCCGTGTTAAGACGTATAATAGGTTTCCATTTTGCACTTAAACACGGTTTCGGCTTCAGCATTGTCTTATTAGTGGTGAAGATTCTTTCAACTGGGAAAAGTTAATTTAGTCGGGAAAAGGACTTTTAAAAACTTCCAATCTGCAACAGTGAACACAATTTTCAGGTATCTGATGCAAGATGATGATTATTTGTGATCTAGGATCGATATATTGCTTCCAGCGTTTCAATGCTATTGTTAGACATTATGAGGCAATTTACTAGTATTAATAGATAGAGGCAATGATACAGATGCAATTTATTGATATGTATTATAAAATGTGATACTGCAGCTATTGTAACGAAAAACTTGATTATTAAAAAGTATGATGAATATATGTATGTGTATATACATATATTTATGTATATATATATACATATATACATGTATATATATGTATATCTATACATATATATGTGTATATATACATGTTTAGATATACATATATATATATATATCATATATATATATATATATATATATATATATATATATATATATATATATATATATATATATATATATATATATATATATATATATACATATATACATATATATATATATATATATATATATATATATATATATATATATATATATATATATATGTCAGGATTTAAATTGTAGATTAAAAGATTTTAATTAGGTATTCTTTACTGAGACTGACGCGGCGTGAGGAGTTAGCCAAATAAATACGGCTCACGCGCAGTGATTTGGCAGAGAGCAGTGTGCACATTCCACGAACAGAGCTGTGGCTACCCGAAGCAGCTAAGCCTGCCTTTGTTAAAAGTTGGGCGCCAATGTGAGACGCCATTGAAGATGATTGATGAGTAGTGTGCTCTGAGATTTGAATAAAGCTATGAAAATGATGTCAGGACTCTAGTGTGTGATATATATATATATATATATATATATATATATATATATATGCATGCACGCATGACCGTTCACATTGATGACCTTTCAAAGTACTGTAGGCTCTTTAAAACTACCCCGAAAACTATTTTAAAAAAGAAAAAAAAACTAGTCTAAATTTGTTTTGGTAAGATTAGACTCAGAAACGTTGATACAGTTGACAAGCAAGTTTTGTTTTTTAACTTCCCTTTATTTCACTAAAACTTACGTTTAGAGATTACTCTACGTTTGCTAAGAGAGTGTCCAGGAAACTTACAGAAACTTAGTAAACCCAAGGCGAGATAGACCTGTTTTCCCATGGAAATTCGTAAATTCAGCATTTCTTCATTAAATTTAATCCAGTTTTATTTTTATCTTATAAGGGTAAGCTGTCTATAGATTTCAAAAGTGTATGACGATTAGCAATAGCCCTGGAGAGTTTCAAATACTTATTATATTCGATATAAATTTGTTTGAAAAAGTTTGAAGTTGTTATTAGTAATAGCTAAAACGTCATTTGTAGTAATTATAAAGTTTTAAATATCAAGACGCCCTCTTTGATTCTTATTCTTACTCATATTTCACATTTATTGAGATAGAAATACCAAATTTTCAGTCAAATTTCATCCACCTGAAAGTCCACTATTCCATTAAGTGGTGTTATATAACAGCAGAAACTAATTCAAGTCGTTTATTAAAGGTTTGGTCCAGTTTTATTGAAAAATTCTTTTCTTCCATATTTTCTTGTCTGAGTTATAAGTAAAATAGTGCTCATAATCGTCATAAAACTGTATAGGCTTCTATCATATTCAAGCATTTATTGTTACTTCTAGGCAGGCTTTGTAGTTCCAGAGACAATAATGAAGTCATAAAGATTATGGTTATCGTTGATCAAATTCTTGTTATACTTGTTTAAACTATGGTAAAATACCGCTCCAAAATAAATGTTGAAGTAAATTATAATTGTGCTGTAAGAGAAAGTTAAAAAACTTCTTACGGGAATGATGAGATAACTGTGTAAGCTTGTATACTCTTCAAGTACATATTGTTGCCTAGGTAGACTTCGTAGTCCCTGAAACATTAAAGAAGTTTAAAAAGATTATGAATATCATTAATCAAATTCTTCTTATACTTGTTTAAACTATGGTAAAATACCACTCTAAAATGAACGATGCTGTAAATTACTTTTGTGTTTTAAGAGAAACCTAAAGGACTTCTGGAGGAATGATGAATTAACTGTATAGTCTGATATACTCTTCAAGCACACTTTGTTGCCTGGGTAAACTTAGCAGTCCCAGAAACATTAAAGAAGTTTTAAAAGATTATGAGTATCGTAGAACAAATTCTTCTTATAGTTGCTTAAACTATGCCAAAATACCGCGCCAAAATAAATTTTTAAAAAGTAAATTTTTTTTCTGCTGTAAGGGATACTTAAAGGACTTCTTGGACGAATGATGGCCCACTGCAAAATGGCTTATCAATGTATCTAGAATGTTCGAAAGTTTTGATAAATATAACGCTCAGATTCACGGATGAGATATTGAGCAACGTTCTAAGATGGGTTTCAGCTGTAACATTGTATGAGTTTCTTGAATTAAGTAAAAAATATATAAAAAACTTCTCACTTCATAGCCTCGATTTAGTTGCCTGTTTGACGTAATCATTTTTTGCCAAAGTACCGAATTGCCGAACTCTGAATGGTGATGCAAATTCTGTTTCTTTAAACTTGACCTTTGATAAAGTATGAATGAGTTTTTATGTTGGGATCAATGGAACATATCAGGTTTGACATCTGATCATATCTTTTTTTAATTATTGTTTAATACATATGTCATTTTCTTTGACAGGTTCTACTTTGTCACCAGAAGTTTCGAAGACGTGTTCCGGGACACTGGCTCCGCCCACAGCAACAACAGACGCGATTGGGCCGATTAGAAGAATCAGTGCCACCTGGTGGTGGACGTGTATGCGTGAGACGGAAGGAGGAGGTGCCAAATCGTTAGAACATTTAACCTCTATGAGGTTCTCTATCCTTTCGAGGACTCGGTGACACTCAAGAACGGACATAATCTGAAAATGGTGGTGGTCAAGAGAGATTCCATTAGAAAGGGATCGAGCGAACTTAAGATGCCAGCTCCTCCCGATGGCGGGTGGGGTTGGGTTGTGGTGTTCGCATCCTTCATGATACACGTTATTGCTGATGGTGTGACATACACCTTTGGAATTTTTTACGTGGAATTTTTGGAGTACTATAAAGAAAGCAAAGGAACAACAGCATGGGTTGCTTCTATTATGGTTGGCACAACTTACTGTATTGGTAAGTATACATTTACTGAATTCCATTCTTTACTATGATACCATACATTAACTACCGTTGTAATTTAAACGTTAGACATTGAGGAGACTATTCCCAAAGAATGCTCGTCTTACTAGTTTTTGATTTTACGAATTGATAACTATAAATAAACGCCTTAAGAGTATTTAAAGATGATTTTCTAGCAATGAAAATGTCTGAGACTCAACTGCTGTACTTGCTAG
>CM063508.1:45961882-46019382 GCA_032207245.1 Pardosa pseudoannulata
AAAAATAGCTATCGGATAAACTGCAAAGGACAGTTAAATTGACAGTGCATTATGAGAGACGGCTCAGGCATATTGTTCGTAGCCAGCGAAGTAAAACATTAGCTCAAATTATAACCGAGTTAAATCATGATGCAAATAGTACAGTTAGTAAACGGACTGTGCAACGCTCGCTTCACCTTATGGATTTCGGGAGCTATCGACATACGAGAGTACCATTGTTCTGTGCTAGCCATCCGGATGCACATCTTGCCTGGATAAGAGAGCACAGAGACTGGAGTGTAGCTGACTGGAAACTAGTAGCATGGAATGATGAGTCTCGATTCTAACTACTTAACGCCGACGAGAGGCTGAGAATGTAGCGTCAGGTTCATGAAGCTATGGGTCCTAAATGTCAGGTTGGTATTTAGGATTCATGGCATGGTGGCATAGTGACTCAATCATGGTCTGAGGTGTTTCTTTATCGCACTTTTGGGGATGTTTGGTGCGTGTACAAACTTCTCTCAATGTAATTCGGAAGAAAGAGTTGCTGGGTGATCACCACCATCCGTTTATGCTATTATCCGATCGGCAATGGAGTTTTCCAGCAAGACAACTGTACCTCTCCACAAGTCCCGGTTAGCTACTAGCTGGTTGGATGACATTCATCTGATCTCATAAATTGGCCACCTAGATGCTCAGACTTAAATGTTATTAAGCATCTTTGGAATGTTTTGAAAAAAGGCGCAAAAGGCCATCTCACAGCACCAACGAACCTGACTGAATTATGGACAGCCTTAGCCAATATTTGGCAAGCTATTCCCTTGGAACGTTTCAGAAACTTGCTGAACTACCTCTTCGCGAGACAGCAGTTGTCAAGGCTAGAGGAAGCCCAACTCGTTACTATGTAGGTATCTCTAATTCAGAGCACTTCAGTGTACATAGTTTGGTTTGGAGCTTATTCCATTAATCAAACTGTTAGACGTATCTGATATTTTAAAATTTAAAAACTCTTCAGAAATGGTGATTAAAAAAAATAGAATTTACTATAATTTAAATTACAAATATTAACAAAATTGAAGTTCACATAATAAAAGTAATACTTATCAGTTTGTATTATTCCATAAATCAAACAGTTAGACATATCTGATATTTTAAAATTTAAAAACTCTCCAAGAATTGAGATTTAAAAAATAGTATTTACTACGTTCTAAATTAAACGTATCAATATAATTGAGGTTCGCGTAATAAAAAATATATTTATCTGTTTGTTCTATTTGTCCATAAATCAAACCCTTAGACGTATCTGACTTTTTAAAATTTAAAAACTCTTCAGATTAAAAAAAATGAGATTAAAAAAATAGCCTTTACTCTGCTTTGAATTACTCGTATAAATAAAATTGAGATGCGCTTAATAAAAGTGATACTTATCTGTTATTTTATACAAAATTAGTTTCTAATTTATAAATTTCAAAACTTATTTTACAGGTAAGTGAATTTCTTCTTAATTCATATGATGTATGTTTTAGCATTTCTACCATTTTAAAAGTTTATTCCTTTATATTAGTCAACTAAATAAAATTTATAAAATTAGAGCCTTATTAAATATCTAGCGAAAAAGCTATTCCAAACAGAGGAGAATACTTTATTTTGTATTGAATCAAAAATAGGATGTTTTAATGAAGATTTTTCAGTTCGATAGGTATTATGTCCTTTTAATTTGGGTCAGAACCTCTACCCTATTGGATCTTCTTCAGTGTTCACCTATGGAAACGATACAATCCCCTCTAGCTAGATCGCATGTTAATAATTCTTAAAAAATGTATATCACGCGATAGACTAGCAAATACTATCGGATGTTATTTTTACCTTTGTTAAAAAACAACGAGAAAAACATATTAAATTTTAAATTAACTGAGAAATTTTCACACTTATTTTTAAACCCTTAACAGGCATAAATTAAAAAAACAAGGGAAAAGATAGAATTTTAAATAATTTTCTGTTCTGTCCATGGTGCAATTTTAAAATTTTTCTTAAAGTTTGAATCGGCCAGAGAGATTTTAATTTTTTTATGGGTTTACATTGAGTGAGTGAAACCTACTTTAAATACATAAATTTTGAGGCAAAAGCCCTTTTTTATTATACTGTATTTTAGACACTTCTTGTGCACGTTAAAGCAGATTTCATTAGCCTCTATAATTATTTTTGAGTAATTCATTGTAATAAAAATAATTATTCTGGAGCTTTAACGAATTCATTGTTCTCATAAATTTGTCACATCAAATACATTATTTCCCAAGACGACATACTTCAAGACAATGGCTGTTGCATTAATGTGTCATCGCAGAGTTTATCACTTAGTTTAGCTGATGAGAAAAGTAGTGCTTTATCTCCAGTGTTTGCCTTTTCGGGGGAAATATTTATTTTGGAGCTTAAGTTAAGAGGTATAGGCTGTTAAAACGAAATACGTGTATCGAATATAGCAGAAATTATTTTGACCTTTAAGTTAAGTGTTCCTCGAAGGATGGCTTATTGTTCCGAGATTGATAATTTGTACATTCTTCCACAGTCGCAATTCAGCAGTTTTGTGTGAACTATACGTAAGAACAGAACTAGAGCAGTTGTATTATACATTGTTCCTTTGCCAAGTGATGAACATATGACGCTGGAAACTTTCGCAAAAGGACAGGTGTTTTTTATGCATACTGTTTTCATGTACACATGAACACACAAAGAATATATATTACTTTGTAAAAGGGCCCTAACCAGGATTTATTTTCGTAGAGCATAGTACCAAACTGGGCTCAAAACTGCACCCTGCCAATATTTCATTATTTTTCAATTATCAAAATAATGAGAAAACACAAAATTAATAAAAAAAACCAAAATTATATATAATATAAATATTTAATATAAATATTTAATATTAATAATTACATTACAAAATTACATAAAATTTAATATATTTATTTAATTATAATAAGAACATTGAAAATTAAATAAAATTTAATATATTTATTTAATTATAATAAGTACATTGAAAATTAAATAAAATTTAATATTAACATTTAATATTAATAATAACGTTAACAATAATATAAATATTATATGTCAAAAGGGCATGGACAATCTCTTGTAATGTGTTTCAGTAAATGAATAAAATAATTTGGAGCAAGCATATTACAATTAAAGCAGTAGATAGATGTTTTACAAATTTTAGTTTTCATTTAAAAACTAAATCTTGATTCTGTATGCATTTTCAAAGTTTTATATTTGTAAATAATTTTAATGTTCATATGTAATATAATAGATTCCAGAATTCATGGAGAGAGACGAGGCTTGGATCCATGAATCCCCCCTCCGCCCTGGCTAAATCCCTGGTTTGTAATGCCAGATGATTATAAACCAAGAAAAGGAAAAAATCAGATATTAACATGTTAAATACAGTTGTATTGTTAAACACAGGAATAGGAGAACACAAAGTCTTGTGCGTTTGATAAGTGAAATAGCATTTAAAATGGGAATAAATCATTCTTTAAAAGGTAAATGTTTCCTTATTTATAGAATCCTCACCGGCAATTTCATAATTAAACAATTTTCGTATAATTCTGCAAGGCGACCAGAAGTACCAGTATTAAAAATTATGCATAATGTAATTAAAGTGAAATGTTTGGTCATTTCAATTCCTTATAACAGTTAAAAACACTGTGTTGAAAATACATTTATGGAGCTCATATTCAGTCGTACATTTTAAATGTAAGTATAAACATAAGAAAAACAAAGAGATATAAATAGAAGAATAGATAATGCGTAATTTCTAAGAAGTTACACAAAGTAATGAAAGCTCATATAAAGTAAACAAAAACCTAATTCAATAGTTTGATGTTTGATACACACCAAAGAATTTAATTTAAAGATTATTACTCAAGAGTGTCAGTTTATATAAACTGATATTGACAAAAATAAAATGCTTTAATTCGAACTAAAATTAATAGTATAATTAAAATAAAATTGAAGAAAAAGATAAAATAGGGGTATATATGAATGATCGCATGTATTAAACCAATTAACGGATGCTTATCACTAGTTCTTTAAACGCTAAAGCCGAACGATTGTGGAATAGGTAGAGCGACGTTTTTTGGGTACCGGAGTTTGTGGTTTCGAATCCCACTACTGGCATGAATGTTCGTAACTGTTCGAAATTGGCTTTAACAACAAGGAGCTCCTGGTCTCATTAGAACTCGTGTAGCAAAAAACGTAGATTGCTGTGCTCTATACCATACCATAAATATTATCTTGTCGAAAAAATCAAAGACGAATTTGTAAGAAGTTCTGTACTGCTTTTTAATAAATTTCAACGAAGAATAAACTATAAAGCTTTCAAAAATTTTTCTTCGAAAAGCTGTCGAGGACCACAAAATTTGCCTCATGAGTTACGCCTGTCCATGATGTCTGCCAGTTGGAAACCTCTGTTATAGTTTCTCAAAATTACTATATTCATTCATCTAAAAATGAAATTCCTCTCTTAAAAGTAATTAAGTCCTTTTCTTTCTTCTGGTTTTTGAATGGAATAATTTAGGTTAATAGGTCTTTAATTACTATGAAAGTATTTTAATATTTTTCTTATTGTTACTATCTTTTCTTTGTTAATTTACTTTAAGAGGAATCCTTTAATTTCATTTACCACTTTTTCATTTATATCTTTTTGTATATTATCGTTTATGATAACAAGAGTTAATAGATAAATTTTGCATGAATTTCTTTAAAAGGCAAGTTGAAAAACAGATAATGGTAAGTATGCTAAACGATAAAGAAATTTTATTTTTGACTTTCACGTGACTCAAAAACATGAAATTTGATGGGAGATTGTTTTTTTACATGCATTTATTTAGCCGCCTTAAAACAAATTGTTCCTTGACAGTCTCAAATAGATTACGACCATGAGCGGTGTTCTTTTTCTTTTCAGGAAGTAAATCTTTCTGTAATTGCAAAAACACTTTAAAATCCTATGCCTAAACTATTGAAAATTCTACTTGAAGTTGTTGACAGATGCTTGGATTTTTTCCACCACACGGATATCGCAGATAAAAATAATTTTTTGGGGTCCTGTTTTTGGAAACTTGAAAATAAATTTTGTGACTTCTAGGTCATTATCCGTGGAAAACACCTAAACAAACTAATCAGACTCAAAAACATTTTGAAAAACAATTCATACTAGGCAAGACATTTTAATAGAAAGTACATTGCCAGCAATTTTTGTAGGCTTAATACAGAAGTGTTTGATCGCTTTGCTTGTAGTCACGTTTCTAAGAGAAATAATTCCAGCAAATAGTTACTGTCGTTGTTCCTTGAAGATAATGCTTAAGTATAACATTGTTTAGTGAGAACCGCTATCTTAGTCGGTAAAGGCAACGATCTCGTAACTGAGATATTTCGGGTTCGGAACCCGAACCGGCCTAAGATCCGCCGTGTTCGTTAAAGGTGACTAGGCACGTAAAATATGTTCGTAGTCGCAATGCTCTCAAAGTCCACCAATCAATATCTCTGGGGTGGTAGGCTAAGTCTGTGGGTCTTCTACTTGGTCCCTGCTTCAAAATTACGAGGATCCACTTGAGCATAAGTCGTACTTTCACCCTTGTGGTGCTCGTTCTAAAGGAAAGGTGCACAACTTTGACTTAATACGAGTAGCCTCCGGTTTCACCAAGTGGCAATAACAACAACTTTTAGTATATATCAATAAATTACCATTAGATGTACTGTTTCTGGAAATCACAAAATATATTTTGTGATTTCAAGCAAGGATGTGTTTATAAGAATAGAGGAGGATTCCAGGGGTCTAAACCTTCCCTGAAATATTTTAAATATTTGTATTACAAGATTTTGTAATGTTATTAAAATTTGTGTACGTTACTAATTTCTACTGCCAGCATTGAAAGATAATTTTCAAGCATGAAAAGAGTAATAGAGTGAATTAATTTACTACCGTAAAATGGTAGTTATTAAATTACTGATTATGTCATTCTGCTTTCGAATTTTATTGTTATACTGGTAAGTTGTTTTGTAAAAGAATGTATAAGTCCTTTCTCAATATTTCTTTTATTTTCTTAGGTATCAAATAAAGTTGTTTTAGTTTATATTTCCACGTAAATATTGGGGCGTAAATTAAACATGATCCAGTATTTATTACCGGTATTATCAAACAAATTTTAATATGGTAAAAAATTTACAGATTAAATTAAAAAACATATAATATTTTTCAAAATACAATAAAATTACGTATAACGTTGCTGATCCTTTTTATGTATGCATGCGAAAATATGGATCAGGAATGGCCAACCTGCGGCTCTTTGAAGGATTATTTGTGGCTCTGGATAAATGTATCCGAGTTCCCTTTTCATTTTTGTGTTTTTATATTTTAAAAAATATTACAACTGATGGAGCTCCGGCAATGCTGGGTAACAAAATCGGTCTTATAGGGCTTTTAAGTGATGATTCTCAAATTCCACAATTGATACCGATTCACTGCATAATTCACCGAGAACATCTCGTTACAAAATATTTAAAATATCCTGATGTTATGAAAACGGTGTAACACATTGTAAATTACATTCGCACCAAAGCAAAAAATCATCGGCAATTCAAAAATTGTCTTTGAAAATTAAAGGACGAAGAACTTTAAATAACATTGAATAAATATAATTTCTGAAAAAAAAATTTAATACCTTTTTGCATACCTTTTAAATAAGTATTTAATTGCGGCTCGCGAAAAATTTCAAATTTTGAAAAATGGCTCGGACTATCAAGGAGCTTGGCAACCCCTGCTATAGATGAATGTATAAGACTTATTGTATATAAGTGTGTATGCATGTACTTTGTATGTGTGAATGCATTTTTTATGAGATAAAATGGTCACTGTACTTTGAATTAAGACTTCCCCCCAAAAAAAATTCCAACGACCCTCCCAGAAAAAAAAAAACAGTCTGGCTACATCACGAGTTTTAAAGTCACTATCCGAGGCAAACATCTAAATCATTGAGTCAAAAACAAAATACCAGTCATACTAGTAAATAATTTATGTAGTATGTTATGAAGTAATTTCAAAGACTCAGTATAGAAGCATTTTATAGCATTTCTCAAAATAGTTTTTCTAAAAGAAATAATTCATGCAGTAAGTGAATTATCCCTTGAGATTAAATCTCAAACGCATCACTTTGTTTACTACATAAGTAAATTACCATTAGAGAACAATGACTTGCTAGCAGCATCTTTTTTCCACTGCGGTGTGCTTTTACAGACTTTCAACAGTCCTACCTTCTTTGCCAAAGACATTAGTAATGTTAACGGGCTTATTTGTTTACTTGTTGCATAACAAGAGTTTGGCTGCATTTGAGACGCGACCTTGACAATCGCTGATTGCGAAACGTGGCACTACTCAGTTCAAGAAGTTTCCGAACCTAGTCTCCCGAAATAGACAGCTTGCGCTAAAGGTCGCTTTTAAGCGAAAATTTCGCAAAAAAAAAAATTTTTTTTTAAAGAAAGTCCTCATCTGGAGAAGGCGCATTTCTAAAAGTTAATTTTGCTCCGAAAACAGGGACTTTCGCATCATGTTTATTCACCTTCGACGGATGAATTACTTGCTGAAGATACTATCCTTGGACATGTTTAAAAATAATTTCGCTGTTTTCCTCGCTACATGAATTTCTGATGCTTTCTCGTCATTCTGCTGAAGACAACTTTCGTAATGAGAGCAGAGACTCCGCTACGTAATAGCTGCAATGCTGTTCTTTCTCAAGAAGCATGAGGTGACAGGCCTTTAATAAAATTTTAGCTTTCCAGGAATTTCAAATTTCTTAATGCTTTGCGTTCTTTTTCAGATACCGCTATAAATAGCTTGTAGAATTTTTGTTTTCTTACAACGAATTTTTCTTTCGAGAATAGAAAGAAAGCAATAATATAATCAATCTACAGTTTCTATTATTTATAAAATTTTTCATTTGGTTCGACACTTTATGATATATTCAAAATGGGAATTTTACTCTTAAAAATTAAAATTAAAAAAAAAAATTTCTTTCGTCAGCTGAAATCAGGACAAATCATTTAGCTATTAAAAAACTCTATTTCACAGTATTATTTTACATGTAATACCAAATAAATCTTTTTTCCCATATTTTGTTCCTTTTTCATAAATGATATCCTACGATGTTTAAAACAATAGTTGATCACTGACGTGACGTGCTGTAGTATTCATGGTAGTTTAAACTTCATATTTATTTTAATCTGTGTAATCCATAATAAATTATATTTAATATATGTAAGAAATTACCCGGGCTCTAAAGGTTTAGCTCCTCTAGAATAATTTCATCAACTCCTTTTTTAACAAAGAAGTAATACGGTAGATCTTTGCATACTTTTTTTTTATTGTTGCGACTTGTTAAAAAGCATTTTTAAAGAAGAAAATATTTTATCTGAACAATAATTTGCTTGAATAAAGCAAAAGAACACAGGATTGCACTCGTTGTTTCATTGAGCCCTTTTAAAAATTCAACGCAATTGCTATTTTGTTGTAAAAAAATTCTAAGATCTTGTTAAAAATAACTGCCTTTGTTTATTCCAAGTAGAAATCTTTTTAAGAGCAAAAAATTTAGATTAAAAGAAAATACATTGCGCAACAAGCCTTAATTTGTAAAGAAAATTCCTTTAGTTTCTTTTATTCTTTTTTTCATTTTTTAATAATAATATAGGCAAGAATTGCGATCTGTTTCAAAAGCTAGTTAATAAAATTTAATATATTTTTCTTGATGTATACGTTTGTATAAGAAATACGTTAACTTTTATAGAAATAACTAAGCAAAAATTTTCTGTAAGGTATTTAAAGTGGCACTTTGAATTCTTGCATAATATCAAAAGGATATGAACATTTTTTATGCATTTATAACAATTCCGAATAATATTATTATAAAAGTGTAAAGTTTCTTTTTTATTAAATGGGGTTATATAACTCGTGTACAAGGAATAGAACGTTTCCACTTCAAACGTTTATTAGTTTATATTTATTTCCATTTAAATTCTACATTAAATGACAACACATTTATCAAAGCAAGAATTAGTTTCGAACAGACATTAAATGTATTCAAAAAACACCGATACTCGTTAATTCCGAGGAAATAATTGTGTTAATAATTACTTCATATTTTTATTAATAATAATTTCGTAATGATAATAGTAAGAAAATCTCCTTTTGTTTGCTTTAATATGAAACGTATTAATTACTTTATATTTACTCTAAATTAACTTCGATTCTATGATTTCTAACTTTTTCTATACTAATGAATGTGGTTGGAATTAGTTTCATAGCCCATATTAAAGCTTTTATAGTCTATTAAATATATTCGTATTCATACTGATTTACTTCACGTAAATTTAGTACAAATATCAAGAAAGTAGGATCATCTTCGATATAAAACCCACATTGGCGATACTTTATATTGGCAACTTTTTGCCACCAAAACATCATATAGTTAATATCGCATAAATCTATATAAATAAAAATGTAAATATGTGTTCATAACCCCAAATCTCTGCACCGATTGACTTGAAATTTTGGCTTAACGTTGTTCTAGAATCCCGGTATATTTTTACCTACACCGTTTATATATAAAGTTTAAAATCTCTGTGCCGATAATTTTTCGGATTTAGAATATTTATGTATAAAACATCGCTTTTGACTCTTGCATGGATGGTATAAACCACCAATACTATGTCTGATTTGTTGATGCAAATGTTTATCTTGATAAAATATTATGCAGTAAACCTGTATTTAAAAAGCAACCTAAATATACATTAAGCTGGTTATGTTATCTATATAAATAAAAATGTAAATGTTTGTTCGTAACTACAAATCTATGAAAATACTGCAATGATTGGCTTGTAATTTTGGCATAGTGTTGTCCGGGTACGTTATTATATATAAAATTTAAAATCTCTGTGTGTGTCTCCCAGCAATTTGATTGGCTACTGTGTGTTTGGCTCGATGGTAAAGTTCCTAGCTCAGAGTAATGAAAGCAGTGGTTCTCACCAGACGCAGTGTTATTTACACATTGACGGACAGTAAGAACAAGTGAAGTTCGGAAATTAACACTATATCTTTTTGTAATTTTTAGAATATTAGAAGTATAGTTTTACTCTTCTTGCTTAAATAAACTTAATTTTTATTAATTCAGCCCCTTTAGGTTGCGGCTGTAACCGCCATGGCGCCAGCGGACTCTAGACACTAAGTTATGGGACGATGGCGGCTATAACAGCAAAAGTTTAAAAACTTAACCGACAGGTTTAATTACTCAAATAAGCAATTTTTTTATATGTAACAAAGTATTTTTGGGAGTGTCACACGAAATGTTTGTTTATAATCAAACAAAAATAAATAAATGACAAAAAATATTATTATTATTTTATAACTATTACACATTATTTTCGGTGTTGGAAACGAACAGGTGGAAATCGAAATTCAACCTAAAAAATTGTTTCCAAAATATGATACTAGGCTTCTACTTGTATGCCACTAAATGCACATTTGTGTCTCTATAGCCATAGTGTCTGAAAACGACCGTTTCGTTTTGGACGGCTATTGCCGTCATGCCACATAGTGAACTTCGCTTTTACAGCTATAGGCGCAAGTGTCCGTCAATGCGTTAAATTAAACATATTAAAGACATGGGTTTTTTTCATTTCCGTTTAACTACACTGAGCCACAGCAACGCTTGACCGGGAACAGCTAGTTACATATACACGGAAATAATAATAAATTATACGGAAATTTTGAATTATGTCCAGTTTACATTCTTTATAATTTCTAGAGATAAATGTAAAAATACGTCAAGTGTAAAAAGTTGACTATGGGGTTCTATACTAAAGCTGTAGAAAGTTATCATGTCTCATACTGGTACTACAAAGAGTCGTGTTTTCAACGTATTTCTTTGAAAAGTGTAGATAAGTTTAGACACACTTTACAACATCTGCTTCATTTTAACATTATGTTTAGATGCACGGACCCCAAATTTTAAAAACCTGAACTTAGTGGATACAGAAATTACAGATAAAATACACTTAAATTTCAAATTCTGCCCAGTCTACATTCCTTATAATTTCTAGAGATAAATGTAGAAATGTGTCAAGTGTAAAATGTCGACTATTAGCTTCTATACTAAAGCTATATAAAGTTATCATGTCTCGCAGTGGTACTACAAAGAGTCGTGTTTTCAACATATTTCTTTGAAAGATCTAGATAAGTTTAGATACACTTTACAACATCTGCTTCATTTTAACATTATGTTTAGATGCACGGACCCCAAGTTTTAATACCTGAACCTAGTAGATCCAGAAATTACAGATAAAATTACACGTAAATTTTGAATTCTGCCCAGTTTACATCCTTATAATTTCTAGAGATATATGTAAAAATACTTCAAGTGTAAAATGTCGACTCTGGGGTTCTATATTAAAGCAGTAGAAAGTTATCATGTCTCGTGCTGGTAGTACAAGAGTCGTGTTTTCAACATATTTCTTTGAAAGATGTAGATAAGTTTAGATACACTTTACAACATCTGCTTCATTTTAACATTATGTTTTGATGCACGGACTCCAGTTTTAGAACCGAAATAAATAGGGTTCGGCTTTCTTTCTGAATCTTGCCAAACAAAATAACTGAAGTTGTTTAAGATGTGTTTTTTCATTAGCAAGAAGAAAAAAAAATAATCCTCGGATGTCACGGACTTAAGTAAATAACCATTTATTAGGAAATTTTTCTTACATCAGGACGAAAAATCCATTCTCAAACTGTATTTTGTAAAATTTTGCTTTTTTTGTGTGTATGGTTTAGCCACTTATCTTTTACTCTTGTTTTTCACCCGGGACAATTTAATTAAACATATCACTCAAATTTTAATTAGAATATTTTTTGTGCACTGGTAGTTTTGAAAAAAGTAATTGGTAAATGACAATTATGCTTAAATGAGTGTTTCTGCAAATATTCGAATAACGGAAAACTAATAGTAATTTTGCCCTATAAGTTTCATTTCGAATATTCAGGATTTAAATTTTATTATTTCTAATTCAGGGGCATTTGCTTGTATAGCATTTGCTTCTAACAAGCCGAAGACTTTTGTTGTCCAATTTACTAAAGGACATCATGCTTGCGGTTAACATTACCTTTTAGAAAAACACAAACCAAATGGTTCCTCGAAATTTGGAAATAAGCTCTTCACAGATTCTAGATAATTCACAGATTCCAGACTTAAAGAACATTACAAGCACCAAACCAGTTTACGCATCCCACCGTCATTAATGAACACAATGATCTTTGATCAGCTAAAGACTCGAACACGCAACCCTCTGGTTATGAAATCGATGCCTTTGACGACTAAGCTACCGTGGCCCTCATGACTTAAACATGTATTCAGTGCCTTAAATTAAAGCATTAATTATTTTTGTGGTTTTTTAAAATTTAAATAAAATATTATAGATTTATATTTAGATTTGTCATGTTTGTGTACATTCCATGCTCGGATAAAGTAAATAGGACTCAGATTAATAATATCATTGTAAAAGCATACATATGTGCTACAAACTTCTAAAACAGTGGTCGCCAAACGTATGGCTCTGTGTTATCGTATAATTAGAAAATCTTTTGTGAGTTAGCAAGAGTTTATATTTGTTGGCTATATTTTGGCTGCATGATTTGTGTGAAACCATTAGAATGTGCTTCATTTTGTCACTTTTTTCAATTACTTTCGTAGGGTTCTACACATTTTTATGGTTGTAATGAACTTGAATAAAATAATTAAAACATTTAAAAAGTAGTCAACGTAAGCTTTTTGGTGTAATCTTCTGAAAACCTCTCTCTGAGCCACTGAAAACATTCCCCCATGAGTATTAATACCTCACTTCTGAAAGTTTAATGAGCTAGAGAATGTTAAATACCACACGGCTTTGTTATTATCTAAGGAGTTTTGATTTCTTCCATTCTGCATATAAAACAGTCCAGTTTGAGAACCATTACTGATTGTTGTTATTGTTGTTGCTAATGTAACTTGGAGCAGCCAAGCACGTGAGTTAGAGGCTATTCGAACTAGGGCGAAGGAATGCGATTTCCGTTTGCAGATTATCGTAGGAATAAAGAATGACTTTGTTCCAATGGATCCTCGTAATTTAGAAGCAGGAACCAAAAACAAAAAAACACCTCAAAGCTTGTCCTGTCACCTCCTGTGAGGACATTGCGACTTGAAATACACTACGGAAATTGAGGACATTGCAACCTACTTTACTTGTCCCAGTCACCGTTAATGAGCATAGTGGATCATTGGCCTGCTCGAGCCTCGATCTCGCAACTCTCTGGTTACGAGATCATTGCCTTTGCCGATTGAGCTACCGTAGCCCTCCATTAGTGAATAATTGTCCAATAAGGTTTACGCTTGGCCTTTCTATAGTTGGTTAAAGTTAAAAGGATATTAACTGCTTGAAAATACATTGTGGTAATTGACAGTTAATATAAGGTAACTATGAGTTTTGAAATAGTTTTTCAGTTGATATAATTCTCCTTAAATAAATTTCATTACTTTTCAGAAGGTGTTTAAAATAAATTTTTACGTCTTGGCAAGATATTTGTCGAAGATATAAAATACTATTTGCTTAAAGTTGAGCTTTGACTGTAATTTATTTACAAAACCGATGTACTTTAATGCTTGTAGCAGTTTTTATGGTATTTGAACACAGTGTTAACCTTTCCTCCAATGTTCCAAAAAGAAAAAAATTAGAATATTTTTAAAGATACCAAACTTCTGAAAATTTGCTCCATTCACTTCAGTTCCTTGAAAACAGGTGGATTATTTTTAAAAAAAATTCTCCGTCTGCAGTCTTTCCTTTGGGATATAGAAAATGAAGACCGTAGACTCGACAAACAGGTTAGTTCAACAACAAAGTGGGTTCCTTTCTTAACCAGCGAGTGAAAGCATTTGCATTGTTTTCTTAATTGAAAAACCAAATAACGAAGGAAGAGATAAAAAAAAAATAAAATAAAATCCAATTACATAGTTAGGAAACTATTCACGTTTTTCCCTTTCCAAAAATAGTTTATTTTTCCCCAAGATCTGAAACTCCAGGTGAGCCCAGAGAGAAGTTAGTTCTCTTTATCCACAAAGGGAAAAATAATAGCATGAGAATCGGAACGAGAAATCCAATTATCGCCACTCATTAGTTCTGTTAGATTTTTAACAGTTTTTAGAATTCCCGTGTTTTCTTGAGGAAGATTTCGCCTCAGTGTAAATTGATTGAAAGAAATAAGCTTTTAAAAAATCAAGATTTTGGTTGAGATTTCTTTAGGTAGGCGGAGAAGTAAAAATGAGAGAGATTAGGTGTTTAACACTACAATGAAAGTTTATATAATTAAAATTATTTATGCTTTCAAATTCTTCTTTGGGAAATTTACAACTTTACTTTAACTATAGAAATTTATCGTCAACTATAAATAGAAAACATTACAGCAATGTTTTTTTAAAGGGATAGTGAACATTATGAATCAGTTTAAAAAATTATCAGTTTGGAGCTCTGAAATTTATATATATATATATATATATATATATATATATATATATATATATATATATATATATATATATATATATATATATATATATATATATATATATATATATATATATATATATATATATATATATATATATATATATATATATATATACATATATATATATATATATATATATATATATATATATATATATATATATATATATATATATATATATATATATATATATATATATATATATATATATATATATATATATATATATATATATACATACATATATATATATATATATATACATATATATATATATATATATACATACATATATATATATATACATATATATATATATATACATATATATACATATATATATATATATATATATATATATATATATATATATATATATATATATATATACATATATATATATATACATATATATATATATATATATATATATATATATATATATATATATATATATATATACATATATACAATATACATAAATAAATAAATACATATATATATATATATATATATATATATATACATATACATATATATATATACATATACATATATATATATATTATATGTACGTATGTTTGTGTATGTATAAATGCATGTATATGTATATGCATATATAATATATATATATATATATATATATATATATATATATATATATATATATATATATATATATATAATATATATATATATATATAATTATAGTAGTATATATATATATATATATATATATATATCTAATGAATTAAATTTTTCTTAAACTTTTAAATGCTTATGAAAATTAAATATTAATGATATTTTTTTTGATTTTCAGAAAGTGTCTTGTGATTTAATGTTTCATAGATTCCCACAAAAAAGTTTACCAACAGCACCAAATATACATTAAAATAAAACTGTGCATCGATTGTCGGTTTTGAAGTCACTTAAATTTATAAAATCTGAATTTTAAATTCAGAAAAGTCCACATTTTTCAAGAAAATCCATCTTACAGATATAAAGATATTTCATATAAATTAATTGTTCAATGTATTGACTAAATAATAATTTAAAGTTTTTTCAAAAGATAATTTCAACTAATCATGAGACAAAATTAGAAGAAATAACTGAAAATCAATGAAAGCTAAACATTAAAAATAAAAATATATTTAAAATATTGAGTTTTTAAAAATAAATTATGTGATTTTCAAAAATTTAATTTTTATTTATGTGAAAATGGATGAAGTGGATTTAAGGATTACATAAGTAAAGCTGACTCTTATTAAGTTTAATTTGGAGAATGGCACTTCCAATGGAATATAAGAAAAGAATGTAAACTCGCCAAATGGCAGAAACTTTTAGGTATAGAATCGCCAAAAATTATTAAAAAATGTAATTCAAATTAGAAATAACTTAATTTGTTAAAATATCATTATATATCTATATAATGATATTTTAACACAATTTATATATATATATATATATATATATATATATATATATATATATATATAAGACTTTCTACCAACAGTATTTTCAATATAGAAATTAAAGTTTAATTTTAAGATTTTTTAAATTTTTTAATTTTCTCGCATTACTTTTGTATGTTGAAAATAATGAGCATTAAATTGTCAAATAAATCACAATCAGTTAAAGTAAAACTTCATACAAAAACTTTGCTGACATTGATTTACATTTTAGTCTTGTAGAAAAAAAACCTATCATTTTTGAATGAAATCCGATTAAAAACTTTATTATTTTTAATTTCTTATTATTTTAAAATAAGCTTCCTAAATATTTAACTATTATCATAACTGAAGAATATGATTTTCTTTACGAGAACTTCTAATTTGAATCTTTAAAAATTATTTTTCATGCTTCATTACAGAGTTGAAATATTATCTTTAATATTTAACACTACGTAAATATTAATAATGCATGAAATTTTCATAATTAAATTTATTAATTTCCAAAAAAAGAGTATGATAACAAAGGTTTTTTTTTATTTCCATGTGTCTAATCTGAGTTCATTAAAAAAATTAAGTATAAATTCATTAAAAAAATTAAGAAGTACTGCACAACTCCATGTAAATCAAGTTAACTGAATTTTTCACTCATTAAGAGGAAAAGTTACCTTTAGAATTCGTAAAAGTTAACATACATGTCCAAAAGTTTCAGTAGAAATTTATTTACATTTAAACATTTTTTCAAAGATTGTAAATTGTAAAGTAAGGAATAAGGCCTTGAAGACTCGTTAAAATATATTTTTGAAATACTTTTGAATACATTTTACACATAACTTCTTCCAAGTTCAAGTACCTCCTTCATGTTTCAGCTTTTTATTTGGACAAACGCCAACTTTAAATGAGTTATGTAACATGTATTGAAATTTTTCTCTTTCTAAAAGTTTAAAACTCCTTGAAACATTTTACAAAGAAGTAATTTTCGATAGAAAGTCGGTTTTATATGCATTATTTTTGTATATCCTTTACAAAATAAGATTTTCCTTATCCTTCCATAGTTATATCCACGATGTGAAAATAAAATATGTGGCACATTGACAATACAACTTCTTATTTAGTTGGAAAAATATTTTTTATTACAAGGCATTCAAGGCGATGGTACAACTGGATTGCCTGGGCCTATAATCCCGAGATTTCAATCGATAAGCACAAAAATGAAAGTGTGCAGAAAATATACAGCTAAAAGACGGAAGAAGAGCGAAAAACAAGAGTACATAACACGGAAAACAAGCGATTAGAAAATTTAGGGAGAGAAAAACACAATTTAAGTGTTTAGGGACATTTGTACACAACATGAGAAGAAATGGAACTGTTGTGATTCTAAGGGATTCATCCGAGATTGAGAGAACCAATCAGAATGCACAAAAACGTCCAATAGAATTGCAAAGAATGGCGAAAAGTGGACCGATGCGGAAACAGAGCAGAAATGAAAAAGAAAAGTACGAAAAGTTGATGTGTGGCCGGGATTTTGTGAGTTTTAAGAATATTTTCTTACAATTTTTAAAAATTTTATAAATTTTTTGAAATTTTTTTTTTATTTTTTATAAAGAGTAGAGACAAAACAAGAAGAAAAAGAGAACCAGCAAGAACGCTATATAAAAGCCATTAGGGACCAGTGGAGGGGGTCTGGATAAGACCCGAGAAGAACACTAAAATTATTTTATATTTTTTTTTATTTTTGAAGTATTTAATAAAATTTCATAAAAATAAATTGATTTATTTTAATCGAGATCCCCTAAATTTTTACTTTTTTCTTACTTTGAAAGTGTTGTAAATCCTTTTGAAGTCATTACAAGTATAAATTTTTGCTAATCGCATTTAGAAAATAATTACATTATACATTTAATATTTAAAAAAATACAAAACTAGTGTAATAACATTTATCCATATTTTTCATAATATTCAAAGGCAAAACCTTAAATATCTCCTTAACCTTAAAAACTTCTTAAAAATTCCTTAAAATCTTAAATATATAAAATAAAATACACTTACACCACTGTGTAAGAAAACGACTCATATATCTTGCATACACAAGGCCTTTCACGAGTTGACAGTGTGATGAGGCGATTTAGATCTGATATATAATTGTTTCATTCATAAAAGAAGTAAAATGTTCGGGATCTAAATCTGACCTCATCACATCTTTGTAGGTAGACCAAGGGCCATAAATTTCGATAAAACGGATATTTGTAGTAAAGTTACGGTTGTCTCGGGCGGGGTTCTGATTCCAGTCCCAGATTAGAATCCCGTCTCCATACTTGACATTAAATAAGAATGTACCTTTGTGGAGTATTTATGAGTCCCTAAGGGACAGGGCCCAATTAGTGGGGATAAGGTTGTTCACGTTGGTGGTCTCAGGGCCGGGGTTTGCTGAGACCAATGACTTTCTGGCAGCTATCCCGATTGGCAGTCAAGAAGAAGGGGGGGGGACTAAGTTTGAGATGGATTAGAAGGCCCCAGAGAGTTTGGTTCGAAGGTCCCAGAAGAGAGTTTTGGTTCGAGGGTCACAGAAGAGAAGTTGGTTTCGGAGGTCCCAAAGGGAAGTTGCTCGATACTCCAGCCAAGTCCGCGAGAAAGTTTCCTGCACAAAGTAGTACGGCCGCACCCCAGAGACTCAGGAGAAAGCCCCTGACGATGTCTATAAAAGATCAACGGAGGATGTAAAGATTTCCTCTCATACCCTTCAACCAGAAGTGTTTCGGGCCCAACACTTAAGACCCACAAAGGTACCCATTTTTTGCATTACATTCTGAAATCGAGATTAGGTCCTCTCTCTACTTACAAAGATTTTTCTGAGTGTATAAAAAATTTGTCAGAAGTAATTTGAATAGAATGACTAAGCTTACTTATTTACTTATTACTGTTTTTTTTTGTAAATAGATGTATAAACATTTTATAATAAATTTACTTTTTTTTACATTAAGCTTGTCCCAGTTGCCATCATTTTAGCGGTTAGTTTTTTCTTGATATTAATGTCTGTAGTTTCTCAGAACCTGTGGTTAAATTTTAGTAAAACAAATATTTAACACAACGCAATTTAAAATAAATCCCACTATACATTTGATCACAGGTTGATACTTAAATATATAACGAAGACTACACGACAGACAGTCACGTGCAAAGCAAGTAAAATGGACGTTTTTATTATAACAAATTTGTCTGTACTGTCTTTTTCTTGTAATCTATTTTCAGATAAATTGTGCAAAAATATTTGGTATTTGTAAAATTATTATAATGCGTTAAAAATGTATCAATATTGCTAGAATTTTTGGCTCCTTTTGCTGCAGTTACCGCGATCCACTATTTAAGAAACTCTGGTGTTAAAAATATGTCTGTTCTGACTGTCTTACACTTCTACGTGACAATATTAAAGCATTTAAGGCATTGAGATTTTAAAAGATGAAAATATAGTTATACCCTAGGATATGCGAGAGTGCACAGCAAACTTATTTTATATTTTCTCATTGTTTCATTTTTAATGCAGTATTCAACTTTGTATGTTTCTTATAATCATTTGTCATTCCTCGTAGGTCCTGTAGCCAGTGGGCTCACCAACAAGTATGGCTGCCGTGCAGTTACAATAGCTGGGGCGATACTGGCTGCTGTCGGACTGATGCTCAGCACACTGTCACCAAATGTACTCTTTCTATTCTTTTCCATTGGAATCTGCACAGGTGAGCATGAAGGGATAAACATTAGAACTGCTTATCAAAGTAGTCATTATGAATGAAATGCATATCAAGATAAAAATCTAAGTATGCAATATTGATTAGACGGAAATGATGTATTTTATACGATACTATATCTAATATTTATTTCTAGTACATAAAACGAATATCAAAACAAGTAATAATGATAATTTATAAAACTAATGTCAAAATCCTTTTTGTCTAATCTAATACGCATAATGCTATACATTTTTATGTGTATTTTCGATGTTTGATCTAGGAGCAAGGTATATAATAGATTCATCACTTAATGATGACAAGATTTTCTCCATTTACTAACAAATTATTCAAAAACAAAGTTTTTAAAATGCACGCATCTTTTTCTAAAAAGGGAAAATTTTTGATGATTTCAACAAAGTATCAAGGAGATTTTTAAGTTTTTAAAAGTGCTACGTGAGATTTAATAGTAGGATTTACATAGGATTTCAGCATCATAATATTTGACCAAAAACATTGCATAAAGAATAAATTAAAACATTGAAGTATTATATATTATTTGCAATATATAGGTTGATAATATTGCTTTTATGCAAACATTTATATTTAATTATTTCTTTATTTGTTAAGTCTATTTTGCCAATATTTTTCAGCTTTTTGACTCATCTACTATAACTGGTATAACCTGATATTAGAAATTTTAAAACTTGTCACTTATATGAAACCATTTAATGTAATTTAAAGGTAAAAAATATGAAAATCCATTAGTCTTTTACTTACCTAACATATTTGTATCTACTCTATTCTCGAAACACCGTTTCAAATAAATACAGCTAAAAATAAAAAAAGTTCAAAACATCGTAAATATATTTTCTTTCGTATAAATATCACGTCAATATCTCTTTAAATATTTATCATAGTTTTATAAAAAGTCAAGAAAAACATTTTGCGGGGGCTGGAGTTTGACATGATATCATGCTACGAGTAAACGCTTATATCTTACAAAATTTTATGTAAAAACATAAAAACTATGAAAAACGCAAATCCTATTAGTCCTATATAAACAATTTACATTTCTTTTTTAAGCGATGGACATAATTTTCCTTCATAATTTATTTCAGAAAAGAGAGTTTATTTTTCCCCAAAGAATTTATAGTTTATAAATAAATAATTTGAGGAAATTATTTCGTTTATCATTAATAATTATTGGAAATCTCAATGATAAGACTGGAATTATTTTATATGTAATGTCATTTAATTACTAGATACTAAAGAGTGTGTATCAGTGTTTGAAAGCTTGGGAGCACCTTATATTGAAATTTTAAGAAATGATCTCCAATCATACTCATGCCGAACGATGGCCGAATGGTTAGGGTGCTGGCCTTCGGAACCAGAGTTCGTGGGTTCGAATCCCACTCTGGCATGGATGTTCGTAGCCGTTCGGAATCGGCTTTAAGCAGTAGGTCCCGGTCTCATTAGACCTCGTGTTGCAAAAAGTAGACCGTAGCGCTCCAAACCAAACTAAACTAAACCAATCATACTTTAATTCCAATAATTTTGCAAAGTATTGAGATCAATTTTAAAAGAAAAGAATTTTAAATGTAGAAAAATAATGTTTTTACTTAAAGATAACTTAATTATAATACAGTTCAAAAGAAAAATCTTTAATTCATTGGATTTTCATATAAATGCATATTGATGTCTTAAATCCTTTTCTAATTTCATCTTGCTTTTTATTCTTTTAAGGAGCTGGATTTGGTTTGATGTATCTTCCATCGATTGTGAGCGTTACGTGTTACTTCGAAAAGAAACGTGCCTTCGCCACCGGCATAGCAGTCTGCGGATCAGGCATGGGTACTTTCGCTCTGGCACCCCTCACAGAACACCTGGTCGAAGCTTACGGGTGGAAAGGAGCCATGCTTATCATCGCAGGCCTAGTTCTCAACTGCGCAGTTTTTGGAGGTCTCTTCAGGCCCCTCGAATCCCCGTCCAGTCCCACATCACCCCCCAAAACGCCCCGCATCAAGAAACCGGACCTCCCTAAGCTGAAGATCAACAACGGATCGGTGAGCAACGGAAGACTGCACACTGCCGACGAAGGTGCAAGTCCTTGCACTCCACTAATGTTCCAAGCCAACAATTGTAAGGCGATCATAGAGGAATCTCCGAAAAAGCAGGATATGGTAGCAAGCGATTCGAAACTTACAAATGGATTCGTAAGCAGTTCAAAGCAAGATATATCGCCTAGGATCCTCCCTCCTGGCTACTGCACAAACCCATCCACTCCTTCTGAGATGATGATGAATGGCTTCAGTAAAGACGTCGTGCTTCGATCGAACGGATACTCTGTAGACCGGAAGGAAGATAACTCTTTCAGAAATAGTTTGATGTTGCCTTCAGAGTTTCTCAAGAGGAAAGTCGAAGGCAGTCCATTGTCGAGCTTCGTGTGTTCTTCCGCCTCTCTGGCTCAAACCAACAAGGAGCTGTCTCAGCTCGAGTCTTCTTGCCACCACCCTCACTCCTCGGGATTGCTTTATCGAAAAGACATCTTCTACAGCGGAAGTCTGGTCAGCCTTGCCAAATACAGATCCATCCCTAACATCTCGTACAGCGCCGTGCCAGTTGACGACGCCCATGATGGAACTTCCAAAAAAGGTCGCTTCAGGTGCTGTCCTGCTGAAATTAGGGATGCTCTAGCAGAGATGACGGATTTCTCTCTCCTGATGAATCCCCTTTTCCTCATGTTCGCCATTTCTAATTTTCTGACTAGCATAGGGTTCAACGTGCCCTATGTTTACACCAAAGACAGAGTGGCAGACATGAAGATCGCTAGTGATGAAGACGCAAGCTACTTGCTCTCCGTCATTGGCATTTCCAACACTATAGGAAGAGTTACGCTGGGGTACCTTTCAGACAGAGCGTGTGTCAACAGGCTGTGGATTTACAACGTCAGTTTAATCATCTGTGGCTTGGCGACGGCACTCAGTTGTTATGCAGCTAACTATACATCCATGGCTGCATACTGTGCAACGTTTGGAGCAACTGCTGGTAAGTTTTCAAAATTGGATAAATATACGATTATTACTACAACATTCAATAAAATTATTGCTAACAATAACTCTAAAGGCTTATTTAAAAATGAAACTTTTTATACTTTATGATTATTTGAAACATTCTACAGATATCATTTATATCCAATTAAAATTCATGAACCTTTTGTCCCGTGTCGTAGAAAAGTTATGAAAATTAATATGCATTGTAAGTTAAAATTGATGCATTTCAAAATGCATAATCTGTTATTTAGAAACTTAAAAAACTATTATACATATTATATAGGAAAAACAGGTACTTTCAGGGTTATTAATTTATATTTTAGTATTTTTGTAAATGCTTGTAGTAACAATCAAGTTTAACTCTAATGCCTAAAAAATTTTCTGGAAATAAAAATGGCAACATATGTAACAGGAATTAGCATGGAGTATTTTCAATGAAACGAATTATTAATAACTTTTAAAACGATACTTTACCTTGAGGTTTAAAATTTTTTTACATCAATATAACCTAATGGCATTAAAATTAAAGCAGATTGATAAAAAAAACAAGAGACATTTGTTTGTTACATACTGTCGCCGTAATATTACTGCATTACAATCAGTTTTATATTATGTAATCAAAAAATAAATGTGTAAATAAAAATGTGTAAGCAAAATTAATATAGTTACTGGTTGAATAATATTTATTTCGAATAATTAGATTATCAAGAAATAATAAAGTAATTTTTTTCTATTCGCTGCACAAAAAGTAAAGTTTTATTTTTAAAGTGGAAACTATGAGATCTTCTAATTACTCTGCTGGTAACTGGACAAAGCCAAAAAAGTTTAGCTTTACATTGTAATAGGTTTTGATGCTATTATTTTTCTTTAATCATCAATACAAAACTAAAAAGCACTTATTTTTTTAATTTGTAGGAGCATATGTGAGTTTGACATCTGTAATTTTGGTGGATCTCTTGGGACTGGACAAATTGACAAACGCATTTGGCATTCTGCTGGTTTTTGAAGGAGTTTCCTGTCTTCTAGGACCACCTATTACTGGTAAGCAAAATTTGATTTATTTTGAACAGTGGTTAACTTCTTTCAGAGTAATTCCTTGTAATATGATTTACTATGTCTATTCTCCTATCTTTCCCCATTGAAATAGAATAGGAATTTGTTGGTACTGGATACTTCTTTTTGTTTGATGTAAAACTGAGCATTTTTAAAATTTAAAATTGACATTAAATATACATAAATGCTGTACAAGCCTCCTGGAGAAAAACGAACTCGTAACACTAATATTTTTTTTAATTCGGGGATTTCATTGCAATTGTTGAGTAGTGCAGAGGTTCTCAAACTTTTTCCCCAAGCACCTCAGGGTGCCACCGTACAGAGTTTGAGTTATGCGGCACATAATTGAGGTAGAGGAATGGTCATATCTCGAAATAAATACAATGGCAATTATTAGTATATTTCGACAGAGATGCAATGACAAGTGAAACCAACTTATATTTTAAGTCTCTTCAGATCTCTTTTAGTAATTTCACAATTTTTAGCCGACTTTTCTTGTTTACTGGCACAAGAACTCTAACATACGCTCTTGGCACATAGTTTAAATTGGGTTCGTAGCTAAGAGTTGCGATGCTCAAATTGTGTGCCGCGAGAGTATACCACGGATATGAGGCACTACTCAAAGTCAAGTGATTTGAAGGTCTAAATAACTAAACACTGTATAAATATATAGGAAATCATGAAAATTTCATCCTAACAGCTTCACCGCATTAAAGAAATTTGAGTATTGAGTTTGCAATGCTTTTTGCTTCTTTTCCTGCATTTTCTAATGAGATTACCCGTGCCGCAAAATTTGTTTAATCCAATAACGATGCCGCAGTGAAAAACGTTAGAAAACCCTTCACTTAGAGAGATGTGCTCTAGATCAGCGATTCTCAATGTTTCGCAGTGCGACTCTCCTGGCATAAATTCCAAACACCCCTGACCGCCGCTGTTCCCAGTTTGAGAACCACAAATGTAGAGGATCACTCTCAGTTAGAGAGAAATGCAATGAAAACTCTTAGCACGTTTCGACAGAGGCTCATTGCCGAGGGAAGACAAGTTAATTTTTATATTTTAAGTAACTTTATGACTTCTTTAATAATTTTAAACGTTTTCATGATTATTGCCTCGACATACTTGGCATGCACTCCCGGTACCCCAAAATGCTGCGGTACCCAGTTTGAAAACCGCAGATATAGATAGTCTTACCCGGTATTCGCTCATCTTTACATTTCTTTCCTTCCTCAAAAGAATTAAGGGCACTCTTCCCCTGCATGTTAGGATGGAAATCTAGCACTTATCTGCTACAGACCCTCCCAATATTTTATGGGACAGGAGATAATTTCATTCAAATATTTGCATTATTTTACAGAATAAGTTTTGCAAAGTGTTTTTAAAAGTGTAGTAATAATACCGTATAAAATTATAGAATAAAAAAAATTACAGACATAGGCAATCCCTATTTTCTTTACATCAGTAGTAATTAAACTCTCATTGAATTTTAAAGTTTTTCTAATTTTCACCTGACTAATTTTCTCATGTGTGTTTCTATCTGTTAATATGTATGGCCGAATGTCATATTATAAGTAAACCACATATCAAGGAACATTAAAGTTGTAAAAGTTTCAGGGGATATTTAGCAAATATAACACAAAAGTGTTGAAATTGGTTTGGCTTTTTTCTAAATTCTTGTTGATTAAGACTAATCTGCGAAAACTGAAGTCCACAGTCACATGGAGAAGTTTGAATGGAATCTTATCAAATGTAATATTATTTCCTAGTTATTTTCCAAAGTTAAGCAAAGTTTTAGGTCTTTGCGAAAATGTAACCCCGGAATACATAAAACGTAGTTGTAGGACGTACTCATGGATGTAAGATGTGCTCACCGTTTTAAGAACTTAGGTCAGCGACCTGATTCGCGGGATAGGGTAGATTGAATCCACATGAACCAAACATTGAACTTTCAAAAGTAATTTTAAACTCATATTAAATCGCATTTACTCATTTTTAAATTTATTTAATCGCATTTTACTCATATTTAGCCATTATTATTATATTAATTTTTTAGCCTTTTATATTATTAATTTTTAAATATTTATTTTATTTACCATTTATTATTTTTAATGTAACTGGCATCTTTAACATTTTCTTACTCATCATGAACAGCTCCCTTTCACAATTATCCATCATTCTTACTGGAGATGTGCTCTAATGGGCCAGGAACTCCGACAACTACCTTCAAATGGAGAATGGTGGTGGTCGAATTGATTTGTAGCTTCATTTTGGTACAAAGTCAAATTTCACTAGTGGCATTGGTCTCACTGGTTTCCCGCACGCATGGGTATTCATTGTTGTTATTGTTTCTGATGCCACTTGGACAAACCAACTGTGTCTTTCATTTTAATGAGCACTGCTAGAGGGAAAGAACAATTTTACTCACGGTAGTCCTTATAATTTAGAAGCAGAGACTAAGCAAAAAACCCATAGGTTTGGCCTGCAACCCCTAAAGGTATTGTTTGAGAATTTGGATGACACTGTGGCTAAGAACATATTTTACGTTATCCTGTCACACTTAACGAACACGGTAGATCTAAAGGTCGGTCTCACCAAAGTCGTTTAACGGTTAACTGCGATTAACCCATGATGCCAACCAATGGTGAGACGCAATTCTAGGTTTAAACAGAGATTAATCACGGTTACCCGTTAAAAGACTTTGGTGAGACCAGACCTTAGGATGGCTCGAACTCTGAACTCGCAATCTTTCTGTTTTGATATATTTTCCTTTGCCGACTGAGCTACAGCTTCTCCGGTTAATTGGAATTATTCGGGTTTGTGCAGGAGGTATAGCAAAAAAGTTAATCCAAATCAATTCAAAAATAAGTTTAAAAATCCCCCACAATAAACTTGAAATGTATGTAAATATAAGGATATAGAGCTGGATTCTGTAATTGGCTGTATTTTTGCATCAATTCACTCTTGTGTAGTTCAGCATCTGAAATTCCATATCAAGACTGTCTAAGTAAATGTCGAACTAACACTCTCTTCGCGTTACCAGAAAATGCAAATATGTGTCCATTTAAGTGTAACAGGTTATTCGATTATAAAATGTAGGCGTTTTAAAATTTAATTCTCTCAAAATCTCAGTCCAGCTAATGGAAATTCACTTTAAATATTTTTCCAGGCTGAAGTAGGTTTTAATCGCAAACTGCGGCAGGCGTAAATTAATTTTCGAGTCTCGCCTAATTACTTGCACGTGCTTTGAAGTTGATTTTACCACACGAAGCTAGAAAAGGCTTTTAGAGGGAGTTACGGAGCAAAATTAAATTTGGTATAAAGCCAGCTATTTCGCTGAATTCTAACGCGTTTCGCAATTTTTCTTTGGGAATTTTGTTTTTTAAATCATAAAGCAGGGGAATGAGTGCGAGTAATTTGCCGTATGTTATTTTTAATAATGTGCTATAATTCCTTAAACTTAGTTTATGCGAAACACGGATACTACAAATAGCTCTGTTAATAATGTTTCTTGTACAACTGCTAACTATTCATATTATGCAAAATATAATTGTGATACTGTTTCTGATAATAAACGGATTTAGCATAATCCTTCTTTAAATATATTTCTACCCTTGAGAAATGTCTTCGGTAAAAATGCATTATATATAAAGCCTTCCTCCTGTCACATTTACTAATTTATTTTTGTTTCGCTGGCAAGAAAATAGGCCGTGTTTATCATTAAGAATGTTTAAACACGGTTTTATAAGAAACTAAATTTATTCTTGTCTCAAAGTTCAAACTACTTAACACTATAACGGTATTTTGCACTTGTATTTTTTGCAAGTTTTTTAGGCTGTTATTTCAAACTAACATATAGCCCGTCATATGACGGGATCAGTAAATTTTTTTAATTTCCTAGAATTGTAAAATACCCTATGATGGAGGTAAAAAAATTAGTTTGTTTTTTTGCTGAGAATTATCTTGCAACAAAAAAAATAGATGATTATATTTAAAATTATCATATATGTACCTGATCTATTATTTAATCCAAATATAAAAGAAAATTTATTTACGTAATATGTAAGTTGAATGATAAAACGTATGAAAATAATACAGATGATATTTAAATAATTTAAAATAAGAAGTGATTAAATGCGATGATTAAAAGGATGAAGTCATAATGCTGGAAAAAATGTTATTTTTACCTATTTATTATTTAATAAATTGATATGTTTAATCACTTGCTCTTAAAATAGGGCATGATATAATGGCATTAAACGCTCGAAAAGGGGGGAAAGAGTGGATTTCGAAAGTTTTAAAGACGACAGTAATTTTCTCTGTGATATGAAGCATATTTATACCAATTTATATTAGAATCGCATCGATAGTTAAGAAGAGTATAGACTTTATTCGCTTTGAATTTTGCTAACCCTAACTCATCAAGAATCCAATATGGATGCCGCTACCCATTCCAAGTTCAACCTCTTCATAAATTTGAGGACATGCGGACAGATAACTTAGGCAATTATTATGTAGGGTATTAGTGGGTAATGAAAGATAACATGGTGTCTTCGATAAAATGTTGATATCATATACAATAAATCCCGATTTTATTATTTATAAAAGTCAGTGGTACAGTTGCATCACACATACATATTCAAAATTAATGTCTGAACTCCATTTTGGGTTTACAAAAGGATAGAAGAAGAATTCTTTAAACAAAGGTAAATGATAAAAGCAGAAGTATATCCTAATCTATGATTAGGTTGGTTGGTTTGGTTTTGGAGCGTTACGGTCTGCTTTTTGGAACACGAGGGCTAATGAGAACGGGACCTACTGCTTAAAGCTGATTCCAAAAGCCTACGAACATCCATGCCATAGTGGGATTCGAACCCACGAACTCCGGTTCCGAAGGCCAGCACCCTAACCATTTGGCCATCGTTCGATGTATAATTAGGAAACACACAACATTTATACAGTACGTTGTGCAAATATTTTGCTTCACAAATATAGTAAAACAGATTAAAAGTCTTTAAGTTTTCATATGTGTAAGATAGCCGCGTAAGATTGTACAAGTCTAATGATAAGGCTTACTATACAATTCATGACACTCCAAAGAAAATAATATCATTTTACAGCAGGTTATGGACTAGCATTTGGGAGGTAACTTTCTGCATCCATGATTTCAAATTAACATAGTTGTACGGACCCTTTCGAATCTGTGTCGAATGATGGCCTATTGGTTAGGGTGCTGACCTTCGATATCGGAGTTCGTGGGTTCGAATCCCACAGTGGCATGGATGTCCGTAGCCGCTCGGAATCGGCTTTAAGCTGTAGGTCCCGGTCTCATTAGCCCTCGTGTTGCAAAAAGTAGACCGTAGCACTCCAAACCAAACCAAAACTTTCGAATCTGCTTCGAACGATGGCCGATTGGTTAGGGTGCTGATCTTCGGTATCGGAGTTCGTGGGTTCGAATCCCACAGTGGCATGGATGTCCGTAGCAGTCGGAATCGGCTTTAAGCTGTAGGTTCTGGTCTCATTAGCTCTTGTGTTGCAAAACGTAGACCGTAGCACTCCAAACAAAACAAAACCAAAGCTTTCGAATCTGCAATACATGCTTATCTAATGAGTCTTCCTGTAGCAAAATCCTGATCATAACTTTCCAAAGCAAACCAAACCTTTGAACGACGATACTGCTAACGATTTGATAACAAAATACTCTTCAAGATTTGGTATCATCTTGGGTATTGGACTCATGCCGCTTGCTTGTAGAGATATTACCAAACATTCTTAAAAGAGTTTAAACGCATTGTCATAGGCCATTCCTTTCAGGGAATGTCTTAATTAAGTTCATGGTAGGCATTTTCAGTGCATTCTGTCTGAAGACACGTATTATCAATAAGTAATTTAGACCAAAGAAAGATTAGACAAATTATTGGTCTTTCGCATTTATGTTCTACATTCACATCGGAAAAAGTAATTAATTAAACAGCCTAATTTAATTTCCCTCCTGAGCATACAATCCTCTATATAATAGTAGCCTATGTTAGCAAAATTCAAAGCGAGTAAAGTTTATATTCACCTAAACTATCGATCCGCTTCTAAAGAAAAAAAAATGATATAAATATGATTCATTTCGCAGCGAAAAATACTCTCTTTAAAATGTTCGAAATCCACCCCTTGCCCTCTTTTCGAGAGTTTAATGCCATTATTTCAAGCCCTATTTTCCCAGGTTAAGAGCAGGCGATATAATATATCAATTTATCACATAATAAATATGTAAAAATAACATTTTTTTCTAGAATTATGACGTCATTCCTTTAACCATCTCCTTTAATCATTTCTTATTTTAAATTATTTTAATATCGTCTGCATTATTTTCATACGTCTTATTACTGAACTTAGATATGACATAAATAATTTTCATTTATATTTGGCTTAAATAATAGAATAGATACATGTGTGGTAGTTTTAAATTTAATTATCGATTATTTTCTGTTGCAATGAAGATTTTATCACCGATATTAACAACAAATTGTTTTCATAAAAGTCTAGGAGTTTATTTCACTGACTAATAAATATCCAGCTTTTAAGTTATAGATCTTTGAAAATTAAGAAGTTCTTTCGTTTGTGTGTTTGTTTTTATACTTAACCATACGGTTTGCAATCGATTCGCTAAATTTTGGACATCATTCATATACACCGCCAAATAATCACTTAAGACTAGATAGATAAGATACATATCCAGTCTTAAATAATTCATTTAAGACTGGATAGATACATAAGTATATCATAAGGCAATATTCGACTTATTTTTAATTCAACACTGTTCAAAGCAGTTATGATATTAAAACCTCTGCTGTCCATCCTATCACTTAATATGACAAGATGAATTAAAGATGGCAACTAACATACGGTCAGTAAAGGTAAACAAATTATTGAGCGTTTACCAGATAATTCTCGACCAAAAAACAAACCATTTTTTTACATGCCTCGTAGGGTAACTTACAATTCTGGAAAATCAAAAATTTTGCTGATCCTGACATATGACTGGCTATATGCTAGTAACAGATATAATATGATAAATGTAAGACTTACTCTCAACCCAATGTTTCATCCCTTGATAACAAAATGCATATGATGAGATGAAATGTTGCATATTCAGCCATTTGTGTACAGGGTGTTCCCAAAGGTAATTTACAAACTTAACATGCTGGTTTGTCATATTATGATGAACAAGATTTACATAGGAACTTGTGTCCGAAAATGCAAACTGTGACCTCTAGAGGACAATAATTGCAGGAAAATCGCTGGATCGGTAGAGGCGGACAGCCGTGATCTCCCGACCTGACTCCCCTGGATTTCTATCTGTGGGGACACATTAAGTCCATGGCGTACGAGACACCCTAACATCGGACATAGATCTTATCGCCAAGATCGCCAGTAAGTGTGCGTGACACACCTGGCCAAATTGAACGAGTTCGGGAATCCATGTGCGGACTTTGTGAAACGTGCATTTTGGCTGAGGGAAGCAATTTTGAGCATTTTCTGTGATGTAATCATCATCTTTAGTATAAACCTTATTAACACCGCTGTCGATATCATTTTTTTCTTCTTCTGCACACTTGTGATCATAGCGCTCTAGCGGTTGCAGTTTGCATTTTCAGACACAAGTTCCTATGTAAATCTTGTTCATAGTGATATGACAGATCAGTATGTTAAGTTTGTAAACGACCTTTTGGGACACCTTATATATGACACAGATATTTACCCACATCTTTCTTTTATTTCCGTTTCAGGTTGGCTCTACGATGGACTCGGTTCATACGATCCGGGTTTTCTAGTCTCAGGGTCCATGATTGCAGCCAGCGGTCTTATTCTCTTCATGGTGCCTTGCTTGTCGAAACCTCCCGACGGAGCATGCCAGTCCGATCTTCCGGAGGAGGGTTCGAAATCTCATCCCAAGATAGCGGAATCTTCGGCCTGATTGTGACGACTTTGCAGACTGTGACCAACCACTGAAACAAACAAAAATGGAGGTGCGGCAAAACTTGGATGCTGCTACTTTATAGCATATCTCGTGAACGCGATCTTTTTCCTATTTGATTTTTTACACAGATCTTCTGGTGAAGAGATTATACATATATATATCTTTTCGTCTGCCGTGATTTACCACTGTAATAGTTATTTATATAGATCTTCAGTCTCTCCTCGAATAGACGAAGACTTAAGGATATATTTTATTTAATCCTTTCGACTCTGTATTACTCACTCTTAGTACTTCATCTATTTAGAAGGAATGGAGAAAGAATTTTAAAGCGAATCAAAAGGAGCGTTTTAAAAGCAAATATATGATTCCTATGGTTTAAAGAATTTTCATTTTTGTAACTTTGATAGTTTATTTATATTAAATGATACTGCATGAACAAAAAATAATAATCTCATGAAACTTTTAGCATAGACATCTAACTATTATTTTCATAGTTATTGTATGAATCTATAAATAATTCATTCAAGACTAGATAGATACATGAGTATATCATAAGCAATATTCGACATATTTTTAATTCAACACAATTCGAAGCATTTATAATATTCAGTCATTATTTTTACAGTTGTTATTGGAAACCTACTATAATTTTCAATTACTGAACATATTTATAGAAGTGCCTTTCCCTTTAAAAAACGAAAATATATGCAATCTTTTAAGGCTATACAAAGAATGTAACAATATTAATTTTTATATGTACAGGGTGCATGATGTTATGCCTTATTATATACATGACTGATTTTCTTGTAGCACATAGATGGGTACAGCAAATTTAAGAGAGCCTACATATTTCAGCTACTAGGTAGGATGCCCTCATTTTAAATAATTTATAAGAGAATTATACTCTTTTCAACATTTATGTATCACGCACTTTAATCTTTCCAATATCAAGAGGATTTTCTCGATAATCCTTTAAGGTTGTTCAATTATTTTGCAGGAAATAATACTTGGTGAAAAGTGTGTATTCATCAAAGGGGATAGTCTTTATTTTGCTTTTGTTCCTTCCACTGAATTGCATTCCATTTTAAATTCTATTGTATTCTGTCCTAACAAATCATCTTTAGGACTGTAAATTTAATTCTTCTTGATGTTAGAGAAGGAATTATAATGGAACTTTGGGGATTATTTCTTTCAATGAATACACGTTTCCAACAAAATTATTTCTATTTTGATTAAGAAATATGAGAGAAGATCATTTGTTAAATTTGAAGGTCAGCAAATTATCAAGTCAGTTTTTTTTAAAGCTAACTACATTAATCAACTCTAGATTTAATTTTTAATAAATATTTAATCGATCGTATTTCTTTGTTGAATAATCCTTTTTAAAAATTCAACTGTAAAGGTCAAAATTGACATGTTGCAAGCTATTTTCCATATCGTATTACCAAAGTAATTGGTAACAACTATTTTGTAATAATCTGATGACTTCACTAATTGGAAACATGATATGTCTGGGTTTGATTTCGTAAGAATAATGTCTCAATTATTGATTAAGACAATTATCAAATTATTATTCTGGTAGTTTCGGTAGTTTAAGCAAATTACCCAACTTGTTATCCACATAGTTAGAAACTGAAAACTATACGAACTGTAAAGAGATACAGATGTAATATCTTATTTATACTAGTAACACGTTATAATTCATAAGAGAAAACTAGCTATTACTAAGCACTGTTAACCTAGAGAGAGAAAAATCATTAACCATTGGAATCTGTGTTTGCTTTATTTCTTCCTTTTGTTTAAGAGTTACAGAAGGATATTAAATTTATGCAGTTTTAAATGTTCGAGAAAATCGAGATCTCTTTTTGCTTGTATTTTTTACCTTGCAAAATATTTCTCGCACTTTGTTATCTTGAAACATTAAACACAATAGCCATCTTCGTAACTGGCGAGTTTTCCCCTAGAAATATCTTGAAGATCAATCCTCTCAGATCATGTTTAAATCATCAACTTTTTTTACCATTGCATTGAGACATTTCATGTTTTTTGTTTTAATTAAATCACAATTAAAATTAATTAAAATTTAGAACATTTTTCATGATGAAAAAAAATAGTTGTGCTAATTAAAACCTGCGTAGTATATATATATATATATATATATATATATATATATATATATATATATATATATATATATATATATATATATATATATATATATATATATATATTATATATATATATATATATATATATATATATATATATATATATTATATATATATATATATATATATATATATATATATATATATATATATATATATATAATTTTATGTAAACATTTTCAGGCTTTAAAAGAAAACAAAACAGATGTTTTTAATACTTTTCTAACTAACCTGTATTATTTCTAAAATGCCTTTAGCATATAGCTAGGAATTTTAACTAACACTTATGTGAGATTAAGTTTACCTAATAGACATATTGCTACTGTGTTCATTACAGACTTTTTAATATAAAATAATTTATTTAATTCACAAATTTGTAGCTAAAAAAAGAGAAATAAAATTACTTGTTGACTTTAACCCATATAGTACCATACCAACTAAATATTTCTGAAAATTATTAAAACTTTATCTATATCATTAGTCTTAGCCCTCGTGTGCAAAACAGTAGACCGTAGCGCTCCTAAACAAACTAAACCAAACTAAATCATTAATCTGGTGTAACTAAGCATATAAAACCAAAATTTTGGAAAAATATTTTTAATTTCTTTAAGTAATTAGCTGTCCTATAAATAGGACAACGGTCCAATAACTACAAAAATTTAACAAATATCATTTACATTGCATTAGGCTGATTCATAGGTGAAACACTCAAAAGAAATTCCAACATTGCATTTTAAGCACACTGTTGGTTTTCTCTTGCAGTTCTTGAACTGCCATTTTTGTTAAGAGGTAATAGAAAATAGATATCCGCTGTAAGATGCTAACGTTCATAATTTATATCCAAAATTCGTGGAAAAATAATCGGAATTGGACCGTTGTCCTAATTTTAGGTCACCTTTTTTATAATTACAAACTATACGTGTAAAATATTTTTTAACAAAAATTTTCAGCTACATTATTAGCTTTGTTTAAACTGCAAGTAATCTTCACAATGTTTGAAAAAAAAAGTTATAATAAATATAAAATTAAAGATAAAAAAATGACAATTTTAAGGGTTTGTTGAAAATAAATTTTACGATAAATACAATAAACTCAATTACAATTTTACAATAAAGTAAAATTTTACCATAAACTCTGTTTTTGTTACTGTGCTAAAGTGTGTCTATTTTAAAGGTCTTAAAATAAAATCCGAAAATATTTATAACTTTATTATTAAATGGAATTTTATTTGCTGTCCTGTTTATAGGACAGCGTTGCAATATGGGATAAAGTCCACAAAATATCAAGTTGTTTTTCTTCCGAAAGCTAATCACATTAATTAATTCAAATTTTAGCCTTTAATAAATATTTCATCAATCATACTTTATTGACATTCTTTTTGAGAAATTCAACTTTAAAGGTCAAGACTGAAAAGAGCTACTTCTCATACCGTATTACTAAAGTAATTACTAACAACTATTTTGTAATACTCTTTTGGTTGTAATTAATTGAAAAAATATGTCTGGGTTTTATTTCGTAAGAATAATGTCTCAATTATTGATTAAGACAACTATCATATTTTTACTACCTCAAGGTATTTCTAGGGTTAACTGCATATCTGAATATTGACACTGGAATTCATATAAGGTTAAAATATTTACCAATAATATTTTATCTCCTCATCAGCCACTTTAGTTAGATTTCAATATAATTACGTCGAATGAACTATTTTATATATCCACGTTCAATAAACAACTTGAAATCCAGGATAGCCAGCCAAGTTTTGCCCACCTGAATGCAGCACTGCACTCTTTCTATAGATATTATCATCATGATGTCATCCACATTTAGACCAATGTTTAAATATCGTGATATTTTATATACTGCGTATATATTATGATTATGTGTATCTTGTGCGCGAGAGTGTGTGAACATGGGCTATTTTTCTTCCCTCTTTAATAAATAAAGAATAAAAAATGTTATTTTTAAGTATTTCTTCATGCTTCCTTGTGAGTATAAGTCTAGTGGTTGAGTAAGCCCATGAGAGTGATGCTTTTTATATGTCCTTGGTTTTATAGCGTCAGAATCATTGTATGTGAGTTTTAAATTATGAGTTTAACAAATCCGCGAAGTAGAATTGGTTTATAACTAAGGAGATGGAACCTAGAAAATTTGTTCATTACATCTGAGTACCAACAAAATACTTAACCTTTTATAAATTCTTACCCAGCTTCAGTGGAGTACGTAGAAATTTTTCAAGGGGGGTTGGTTACATAATTTTTAAGGTGAGGGTCATAATTCTAAAAAATAATAGCCCACATAATTTCTACTAAAGTTTTTATTTTCTCCATTATGTCTGAACTCAAGGGGTGGTTAAATCCCTAAACCCCCCTTGTTTACGGTCCTGCCAATTTTGTGACAAACACACTAATAGGCAATGTCAAGAGAAATTCGGTGGAGATGAAGAAAAAAGTAAAAAAGCAAAGCAACTGGAACATTTCGAAATCGCCAATGAATTTGTTATAAATTTTATATTTTAAAACTAGGATATAAACAAAATAAGTTTTGATGAAATGAATAGCTATTTAATTAATAAGATTAAACCTGATTTTGAAGTTTGGGGTTAATTTAATATTTTTGGGTGCAAAAGAAAATTTTCTGCCATTTTCAAAGTCTTTTGTGTCTATAAATTCCAGTTTTTCATTTAAAAAAAAAAGGTTTGCAATAAACAAGTTTGAAGCATCTCAATAGTGGAAAAATCCAAAATTGGCAAAATTTCTGCATTGAAAATGCATTCAGTTTTGTTACATCGATCGGAAAATAACGTCGTCGTAAATATAGAGACACCTGAACTAAGGCATTAGCTATTTCCATAATAGATATCTGAAAAACAACTTTCTATACAATGCAAAATGCATATTTAAACGAAATTTTTTGTGTTAGCCACTATTTACTTTGACATTGCTTTATTAATTTTATCTTTCTTAAGATTTAAATACAACTAATATTAAATTCTTACTTTTTACATGAACAAACATTAAAACAAAACGATAAAGGCATTTAAACGTCTCCTTAAATGTTTATTTATAATAAATAAATAATCACGTGGCAGTGTGTTTTTATTTGCAATGTTCACTTTATTTACTTTCAACTTTTATACGGTTGAATTAATTTAAATTCTCTATTTAAAATTCTCTCTCAAACAAGAATAAAAATGTAATACCATTGCTTTTGTTTCATAAAAATTAATTGCTTTGGTTTAAGAGCAAAGCGTACCAAAATATTTTTTCCCTTTTAAAATTATGTTAACAAAGGTATAATTAAAGCACGACAGCTAGTTTTAAAAACTAGTTCTTATGAAAAATAAGAAAGCAAAATGGTTCTGACGTTATTAACTAACCCAAGCTTATTCTTGTTTTTATCAGCACAATATTCAAACTATTTCTCAGTGATTTGTGAATATATTATTCGAATCTCAATAAGGTAGCTTCGGTTGACTAATATTTACTCATTTTACGTGTGTAAATTCTTCCAGCATTATACTTGTGCCATGTTCTTTTCAAATTTATCTATCTAGATTTGATGTGTTAGATTTTTTACTTATTTGATTATTATGCACAGAAAAACTGAGTTTTATCTACTTATTATGCAGATATATGAAAGGATTGTTACTTAAAAATCTCTTGGTATTCATAGAGCTTTGTTTAAATGAAAATCAGAGGTAGAATTTAATAAAGATAATTACTAAAGCTAACAGAAATCGAACAATTATTGAATTAAATTTTACTGGGGTTTATTTTAGATTGAAACGTTGAAATCAGTTTTATTGATGATGTATATATATATATATATATATATATATATATATATATATATATATATATGTAATATATATATGTTATATATATATATATATATATATATATATATATGTATATATATATATGTATATGTATATATATATATATATATAATATATGTATATATATATATGTATATATATATATATATATATATATACATATATATATTATATATATATATATATATTTATAATATACATATATGTATATATATATATTGTATATATATATGTATATAATATGTATGTATATATATATATGTATATATATATAAAAAAATATATATTTGTGTGTGTGTGTGTGTGTAGTGTATATATATATTATATATATATATATATATATATAATAAATATAAATATATATATATATATATATATACATATATATACATATATATACAAATATATACATATATATTATCATATATATATATATAAATATAATATATAATATATATATATATATATATAATATATATATATATATTTATTGAGAGAGAGAGAGAGAGATTCTTACAAAAATAATTTTAAGCATTTTAGAGAAATTAACAATTAACTTACTTTGAAGGGCCGCTATTTTAAAGACTCACGCTTCGCCCTCTAGTGTAAGAAGAGGAAAGCTCGTTGGTGGAACGAGCTGGAAACCAGCTATTTTTGTAATGTTTTATTTTGTATTCGAATGTTAAAAAACTAAATGATTTAAGATGCCTTTTCATTCGCCACCATTGCAGCTTGTCTATATTATCTTACAAATGTTGGTAATATTAACTATCAATAACAATAAAATTTCTTAACTCATTTTGAGAAATATTCAACAAAAATCAGTTGAATTTATCATGTTTTTCTGTGCATAATATAACCACTTTGTGGCATCATATTATATGTGTATTATTTTTTCTTTCATTGTTGAATTTTCAATGGTTTGTGGCATTCTGTAGTTTACGTGCATCAATAGACTCTGATCTACTCATTTCTGGAACAACCATTTGCTTTGAATTTAACTTATATTTCTTTTTACATAGTTTTTAGAACATTTTCTGTGTCTCGAGTAAAAGAAACCAGCTTTTTTTTCAATGAATGAAGTATATATCAAATCTGATCTAAATGGATACTCAGCAAAGAATGCACATGACCCTGAGAAAAGTTAAAACTGTGTCTTCAATGAAGATGATGATGGATATAGCAGTATTTATTTATGATATGATATTAAAATTGATACATCATTTGTTGGTTATTGTTGTCTAGTTCTTTTTTAACTTAATGTCACACGAACTCCCATTGTCCAAAGCTACAGTAAAGTGAATTACCCCTTTTGGTCACCTGGACTTTAAACGATGTTCCTAATTTAAGAAATTAAATATGCTTTAAATAACTTTGCAACAAAATTGAGTTTCTCTTCCTTAATACCTCTTATACATTCTCAAGGCAGCCATATTTCTATAATATATAACTTCATGAGCCATATATCGTGGAAAAATGGATGTCTTGATTAAAATCTACGACAAATTGATACATGGTTACATTGGTTATTGTTGTCTAGTTCTTTTTAACTTAATGCCACACGAAACTCCCATTGTCCCATGACGCTACAACAAAGTGATTTAACTCTTTTGGTCACCTGGAATTTTAACAATGTTCCTAATTTAAGAAATTATGCCTTAAATAACTTTGCAACAAAATTTAGTTTCTCTCGAAGCAACCATATTTCCATAATATACGACTTCATAAGCTATATCATGGAAATATATGATATACGATATCATGGAAAGATGGATGTCTTGATGAATATCATGGAAAGCCATGTACAATCTTCCATGGTATAAGGCTTTCCAGTCATTTGAGTGCTAGATGGATAAGTCACCAACCAAACAACCAATATCTTACACATCTTGATCTCGCATGTGGCTTTAAATTTGACTGAATTCTCGATATATAGTTGATAGCATGAGGGGAAATATCTGATGTCTCAAGAATATTGAAAAGTTAAATGCAGGAACAAAACATTTTATTTGTATTTGATTTATGTCCCTTTACTGTTTATACTTTTAGACCATTTAGAAGTACAATTACGAAGAACGATTTGTAGTAACGTAATACGTTAATATAAATATATTGTTTAATATCTAAACTCACCGATTGTTTCATTTTTCTGACTGTTCGTATATGTGCACCCCAACCGTTTCAGCTATTTTCAAGCTTCTTATGTGGTTCCTCGAATTTTACGCTTAATAGAATCATGTGGACAAATTATGTTTTACTACTTGACCCTACTAGAATATCGATTTAAGTATAACAATTCCCAAAATGGTGTTTATTTTTGATTTTCATTTAATAAGTAATCAAGGGGATCAGTTCACTGATTAATGAAAACAAGGAAAGTAATGCTGATAAAGATAGTCTTAAATTGGAAAAGATGTATTAAAGATTAAAGAGACTTAATATTTAAGTTTATCATTTATGAAGGCCTTGTTGTGAATTATTTTCTTCCAATAGATTATTTGTCAATATATTTTGTGGGTATACGTCATATGACTCCAGTTTCATAGAGTTTTCTGAAGATCCTGCTAGTACAAATCTTTCCTATGACTATCAAAAACGAATCCGCTTTTTTAAATGGCAGTTAGATCAACAAAAGTTTGATGATGTGTCCACTGTTCGTAAATTGCGGACAGCATACATGGTATAGAATTGTATAAATAATGTTACTTTGGCCTAGTATTTGAGAAAGAAGAAATTAAAACTCATTAAAAAACACATGGACAAATATGTCTTGATTAAATGATTTTATATATTAAATGCCTAAGGAATACAACTTATCATTTGTAGATATCGAAGACTCCTCTCGACTCGGAGTCGGCCCTAAAAAAATGACGTTTTCCTTTTTCTCGTATCGCTCCAAAAAATGTCTATCCCGCAAGCAGCGGATGCCAGCAGCGTTCACCCTCTTCTCTCCTCTGGTAACAACCTTGTCCTCTAAAAAAATCAGACTGCCTCCGCGGAGAAAAAAACAGGGGTCCATTCAAGAACGGAAGGGTCAGAATCCCGCCAAACCAACAGGCCCTTCTATTGGTTGGGAGAAGTCCGAAGTTTCTTTCTAGTTCAAACCGGTCCTGTCCTGTATGTCTTTGACGAAGGCTTACGAGAAGGGGTAAAAAAAAAGCTGAACCGAATGTAATTTATTATAGCAAGCATACAGGGTAATTGCATAACTGGACCAATCCAATGCCCCTGGTTTAATGGAGTTTAAACTTTGTGTTTCTTCATAATGTACAGCATTTTTTTCTTGATAATAAACTCTTATTGGTAATAATTAGTTTAAGGTTCTAACTATATGCAGATCCAACATATTACATATCTTCTATTTATCATTATTTTGTTGTAGAATTATTTTGTAATTTCTTTAGATTTCATTCTATAGAGACAGTTAAAGTAGTTAATTCCAGGAACGCCACGTATTTCAGAAAGTCACTTGCTTTTAAGAAAGAAATTAATAAAATACGGAGAAAGATATAATAAGCTCTCCCCATGATTATAAAGCATTGAAATTTGAAAATAAAAATTTAGATTATCTTTCTGTAATAAGACGCAAAAATTTCCCACTTTTCTGTTCTTTGTGTTTTAGTTTTATCCGTCCTACATTTACTTTTGCAGAATTAAAGCTTAACTTACGTGTCACCCCAGGGTACTGAAGTTGCCAAACAATCTTGGCATCGGTCAGAATGACGTCATATGTTTTAGCGATAAATCCCGCTTCTTTCTCAGATCTTCAGAATGCCATGTAAGTTTTTATTAGTTCTATTAAAAGGTGTTGCGCAACGTTCATCATACCTTCACTTCAAATGGCCTTCGGGGAATTCGTGAAAAGAAATCAAACTTAACTCGTATATACTGTAACTAATTATAAATATATATGTGCGTGTGTGTATTGAAACGTACACTGTTGCAGAATGGATAGAAAACACGTATATCAGGACGCAAAGCTCTTTATTTTTCACTCAACTTTTGGCTGACTTAAGAGGGCAATGACCAATATACTGAGCTATTTGTTATTTTATATAGTTGTGTAATACGAGAACACTCTTCTAATAGAATAAAGAATAATTTAGTAACTTTTAGAACTAATATAGAAACAAAAATAACTAAATTTGGTTAAAATTCCACAAGGTCCGTGCTTCGATTCGAACTGAAAACTCCTAGCACCGAAACCCGATGCATTACCTCGTCACTAAAGAGGTTTTGCCAAATGAAACTTTTAACTCCCATTAATTCGTCCTTGTTAAACAGTTTCTCGATGATTCTTGGATTTTTAACGCCGGTCTCGTCAAAGTCGTTTAATGACTAACCGCGATTAACCGATGGCGCAAACCAATTCTCCGTTTAAACAGAGATTAATCATGGTTAGCCTTAAAACGACTTTGGTGAGACCGGTTCTTAGTCTTTGATCTTGAACGTACTATTGTATAATACAGTTTTTTTTCAGAAGAAGAAGGCATATCTCTTTCACAACATCCATCCATCTTTAGATATTGTAAAATCCCCATAAGGATGTTGTGTTTATATTTTGGTTTATATTAGTACTTCATTCTAAGTACAAGGACGATAGCTTTTGATTTCCGTCATCGATATAGGTTCATAATGTTGAACCGCGTTGTTTAAGCCAGATGATCATTATAGCCCCATGTATAGACCGACCCATTTCTTAATCAGCTTTTCGTACATGCCATCTTATCAAACAGAATTGAAAACCCACACAAAGTGATGGTCTCACCAAAGAAGTTTAACGGCCCATGCAACCAACTTGTGATGGGACACAATTCTCCGTTTAAACTGATATTAAGCTGATATTGAGCCGTTAAACAATTTTGGTGTGATCAGCCCTAAATCTACAAGTGAATAGGACATCATCCTGTACTTTGAGTTAAAATGTCTATATCTTTTTTCTCGCGCTTGTAACTTTTGTAACCTGGCTAATTGCTTGGCCTCTTAGGTTTTCATAACAAGATGTTTAGAACCGGTCTCACCAATGTCGTTTAACGGCTAACCGTGATCAACCAATGGTGAGACGTAATCCTCCATTTAAACAGATATTAAGCCATTAAATGACTTTAGTCAAACCGGCCCTCAGTATACTTGATTTCTACGTCAGGAAAGGAGAGAAAAGGAATGTCGAGCACTGTTTCGGCTTCTCGGCCATGAAGTAAATAATAAGGTGTGAATCCGGTAAGATTTTGTCTGCTGCTGTCAAAGATTACAAACTTAAGTATCTTGACATATTTTATTGTTTTTTTACATAGATAACATGCCGCTTTAGCTGTAGTAACACTGTTAGTTTGGTAATGTAGGCTGTCATCATTCAATTACGAATATTACTTAGTTAGATGATCTTTGAAGCAAGTTATCACGGATCGTGGGGGAAAATCCCGAGATCGGTTTATAACTCGTGGTGCCTCTATGTTTCATGCTGTCCCATATTATGTTTAACGAGTAATCGTGCTAACTCTAGAGTTTCGATAGTCGGCATAGCTTTTGTGACTGCATATAATGATTTAAATAGATGGTGCTGATTTCAATAAGACGTAACAGGAACATAACATACAAGTGTTGTTTGTGACTATAGTAAAGTGTTTGCCAAAGGGTATGGTTTAAACACGCAATACAGTTCATACAGGGCGGAAAGACTCTCCATTTCAGCCCTATAATAATTTTCTGAAATTGAGTCCACGAAGCATAGACTATTACTGGTTCTTTTCCATTCTGTATTTGGAACAGCACTACTCCATTGCTATAGCCACTGGCATCCAGATGGAATTCCGTATTGGTGTTTTCATCGTAAATTCCTAAAATGGGATAACTTATAAGTACCTTCTTAATCGTTTGAAAGCATCCGTCTGTTCATGTCACGATGAAATTTAAAGTTACCTTTCAACAATATTTGCCAAATCTGAACTTGATGACAAAAATCTTGATGCTGAAATTCTGGTAATTAGAGCAGACACCGAGAAAACACCTGACATCGTGCTCAGTTTTCTGCTTACTAAAACATTTCCTGACCTTACTTTATCTGGATCTCACCAGACACTTCCTTCCAATACTCGATGTCGAAGAATCTTCATGTGAAGTCCTGAACGGATTACGTTTTTTTAGATTTGTGATAAATTCGGCTTTAGTATATCAGGCTGTTATGCTGAATTGCATCTTGTCTGCAGTTAAGTATGACATTAATTCGTTGAAGTTGGTCCTAGGAGGTCTCCGAAAACATGATTATGTCGTCCTGATAACGGAGAAGCATGCATCCTTTCAGAGGTCTTACAAAAGTTATGCATTTTATTTTTAATTTGAAATCCATGTTCTACCTTTATTTTATGTACTCAAACAAGGATTTAAAGACTCCAAGTAATAAAAAAGGCAATCAAAGTCTTTCAACAAATATAAATACACGTGTAACAACATTCCGCAATCATGTGCAAGTATTTAACACAGAAATAAAAAGAAGTTTTTTGTAACTTCCAGACGGCTGCTATCCTCTAATTTTCGGAATATCTGTGTACTTAAAGCTCTAAATAAATATTTATTTTGCAGTTGTGCCACGTAGCAAATAAGCACAAATATCCGCACCAAAAAAAATTTTTTAAATGTGCAAAAGTATAGTATTTAGCATATTCATACATAAAAATGTTTACAATAATTATTCTACTTTTGAAAGACATTATAAAAAGAAGTGTCGGACTATTTAATATTTTTCACATTCATATGTAATAAATTTACAATAATTATTCTACTTTTGAAAGACATCATATAAAGAAATGTTGGACTATTTCATATTTTACAATTCATGTATAAAGAATTAAAATAATTTTTCTACTTTTAAAAGACATTATTTAAAGAAGAGTTGGACTATTTCATATCTTGCACATTCATATATAAAGAATTTACAATAATTATTCTGCTTTTGAAAGACAACACTGTTAAAAGAAGTGTCGAACTATTTAATATTCTGCACATTCATACATAAAGAATTTACAATAATAATTATACTTTGTAAAGAATTTTAAAAAGAAATGTCGGACTTTTTCATATTTTGCACATTCATTTATAAAGAATTTACAATAATTATTCTACTTTTAAGAGACATTATATAAAGAAGTGTCGTATTATTTCATATTTTGCACATTTATATAAAAAAATTTTTAGAATAATTATTCTACTTTTGAAAGACATTTTAAAAAGAAGTGTCGGACTATTTCATATTTTGCACATTCATATATAAAGAAATTTCAATAATTATTCTGCGTTTGAAAGACATCATTGTAAAAAGAAGTGTCGGAATGTTTCATATTATTAATACATGCAAATGGCAATACACAGATGTAAATACATGTATAACAACATTCTGCAGTCGTTTGTATGCAGGTATTTAGCAGTGAAAAAAAAGAAGCTTCTTATGGCTTCGAAATGGTTGTTATCCTTTATGTTTCAGGATATTTATATATACAAATTTCTTTCTCATACAGTTCTGGTACTTTCAGATGACAGTATAAATGCAATCTCAGATATAATGAATTAAAATATTAGTCTGCTGTTTTCACGGGGTTTAGTATGATTATTTACCCTTTCAGAACAATACACCGAAATCTTAGAAATCGAATATGAAGAATTTTTTCTTTTGCCCACTGAAATTTTTTTAGTTCTTTTTCTGTTGTATAAATAGTACAAAGTGATGCAAAACTATTTTAAAAAATCATATTTGAATAAAAAAGAACACAATGAGGTACGGGTATGCTGATTATTTACATGGAAAGGACTACAAAATGTTTTACACAATAAAATTTTAAACGTTAAATTTTACAATATGCGTTCCATTTTTGGCACACAAAATCTCCAACCGATATACAATTTCACGCAGTTAAGTTTTTTTGTAGCAACATCAGCAGATATTCGACGAACAATGGGCGAAATGGTAGGGCGTTGCTATTTGATACCAAAATTCGTGAGTTCGAATTCCACTACTAGCATGGTTGTTCGTAGCCGTTAAGAAACCCTCTGGCAGATCCAAGAAACTCTGGGCAGAGAGCCTAATCAAAAACCCGGTACTGATATGGAAGACCAAGAGCCTGGTTGACTGGCACACCGCTAATCAAGGCGCCATCGTGCGGCCATGATTTTAACCTATAACCACACCGCAAGGGTCAAAGTATCCCTTCACGAATGGCCATCACAACTGCCCTGTGCAAATATTGCTTCCCTCACCAGCACCTGCTCTCATGTCAGAAAGTTCCATGTAGTACACCGGGTCAACCGGACTTTTAACCTGGGCAGGACTCCTGCGGAGTATCCCCCGCACTTTCGTAAACTGCATTAGTTGTACTTATTAGGCTAGATTTTCTACATTTATATATATATATATATATATATATATATATATATATATATATATATATATATATATATATATATATATATATGTTAATTTAATGGGCTTGCTTGCTTGACTTAATGCTAACTTGGCCCCTGCGTAACGCATTGTTGCCGAATGTTCAGACCGAACCAGAAATTCAACACCCTACACCCAACTTCGGGTGGGTGGCTGGATACAGGTAGTACACGGCTTTAATCCCCCCCCCCCCCGCTTTTAGGTCTCCGTCTCATTAATCTTCATATAGCAAAACAATAGACCGTAGCAAAAATAAACCAAATAATGTCTTCAGTGGTTCATCGTTATAGCGCTCATCGATATCCGGAACTGGAGTTATGCGTTATCGATTCTTAAAGTCTGCACCTGCGAAATTGAATTTCTTCCCCTCCATGTTAAAGTATGAGGAAAATAAAATATTTTCCTCTAATTTTAAGAAATATATGACTACGTTATAGAACAGCAAATTTTCTAGGATATATCTTTCCCTTTTCAATTCGCAATACATAATATCGGTATCTGTTGTCTTATTTGTGAATCCCTCAATAGACTGTTCCTGTATCTGTACAACGGATTGATCTGAGCTTATGGATTTACTTCTAACACCAATTTGTAGATAACCCAGGAGAGATTACATTAAAATTAAATGTTGGCGGGGAACAAGTAACTCCTATTCACATTTTAACTGGAGAGCGAAAAATATTGTTATCAATTTATTTATTGTTATTTATATTAACTTTCGTAAAAATGAAAATGGGTCAATATAACTTAACATCGGATTAAAATTTCATGAACCTCAAAACAACACCCCCAAATTAATTTTTAAATATCATTTACCCCTCAGTGATAACACAGACTACTGTAAGTCAACATGAACTATTTTGGAAACTACTGATATAGAACATACATTTAACAGATTTATATGTTATAGTTTACAGAGTGGTACAAAATTATTGAGCTAAATTCATGTTTGAAAGAGAAAAGTACAAAATGATCTAAATGCATATTGTTCTAGTCTTGAAAAGGTGATGCAAAACAGCTTTTACACAACAAAGTTTTAAACGGTAAATAGTTTCCACGTGAACTCTGTTCGCTGTTCAGCGTCAAACGGAGGAAAACCTACTCGGGGGTTAAAACTCAAAGGATCTTGAGCTGTTTGGAAGTAAAATCTTCTTACAGGAGTCATCAAGTGTTTGATCAACACCTGCTGATCTTTTAATTGTTATTGATTATGTCTTGGCCAGTGACGGTACTATAAATCCCATCTTCTCTAAACAGTAATAGAGACTCGGGCTAACTGATATTCAGTGTCATTTGCAGCTATCTGATTAGCAGAAAATTGAATATAGAACATAATAAAATATGAACTTTATGTGTAAGCACTAGCATATACCACGAATATATAATCTACTTAGAATTTTTAAGGACTATAGATACATAACATAGAAAATGAGCAGACAGCTGTTTCGCTGCTTCCAACATCAACATTCTTGCTGCGAAAGCACTCAATAAATATTGAAATGTTGCCGCCAGATGGCAGCACTTGAGTCTACTGATTATCGTATTAAAATATTATTCTACTCATCTTGAAAAAAATTCTACTCATAATTGATTATTATCAAAGACGCATTTAAAGAAGGGGTACCCAAGAGGTTAGAACCTCTATGAAATATTTTCACTGTATGTATTAGAAGATTTTTTTAAATTTTACTCCTTTTGTGTTGGTAAGGTACACAAATTTTAGAAAAGAAATTTGTTTACATTACCAGGTTTTCAATGTCAGTGTTAAAAGATAGTTTTATCCATGTGAAGTGTAATATTTCTTCGCATTATAATTGTTCACGTAAGAGGTTGACGAATTTAGCATTACTTTACGTACATAAGAACATGACTTGAAATCCAGAAAAAACTTTTAACAAATTGGCCTTAAGAGCTAGAACAATTAATTACTACAATAAAACAGTAGTTTGTAAAATACTGATTAAGTCATACTGTTTTCGAACTATGCTACAAGGTATGAAATTTTGTGAAAAAAATATACAACACTATGTCCTAATTCCTTGTACAATATATTTTTATTTTTTCAGTTATACATAAAATTAGTTTAAATTAAACTGGTAAGTGCTGAAGAGTAAATAAAATAGGCTTCCGTATTTACCAAAAGTTAAACATAATTAAAATCTTTGAGTAAATTAAAAGACACATTGTGGTCTCAAATATATTTAAGATAAATGAAATTACGTACAGTGTTGCTGATATGTTTTATGACGTATTTAAACATATGCATCCAAAACTATGGATGTTTGTGCCTCATGTAAGCATGTATAAACTTTGTGTGCAGGTGTGTATGTGCCCAAGTGATGAAATTTTTTTACAAGATTGAAGGTTTAATGTACTTTGGATTAAGAATTTTGAAACCTCCCTGAAAAGAATAATTCTGAATATTATATAAAATTGGGTTGCTAAAACTTAATATTTAAGTAATTGTGTAATTATACACTTTATTGAAGCAGTGGATTTATCTTATCACGTATTACAATAAATTTAAATGAATTCCACACACACACACACACAAATAGCTGCTTAACATGCCTGTTCTAAAAATTGAAATCGGTATTTCATACACTATACAAAATATTAAATTCCACACTTGTTAATAGATGGCAGCACTAGATCTCCTCACTCATTCATAAATTTAAATATAGCATCATTTTTGGTGTGGTTTTATATATAAATGCTCCCCTCATATTAATAAATATTTTACGCTATTAAGCATCAAATATCTACTTTAACAACCATATTCTTTTATATTCAGATATAAACAATAAATATTAGGAAACAGAAGAAAATAGCTGCATGACTTTAAAATATAGTGTTTATATAAATAAATGGATGAAAAATAAAATTTAAGAAGAAGTTGAAAAAATGAATGAAGGATTTATACTTTATCCTTCAGTATTGTTTACTTCATTTCAGTAATTTATTTTATTAATAATTTTATTGTAATACATATTTGATGACAAGTAAAAGAAAAAGTGTACAATGGATAGAAATAATTATCTTTTTAATAAACTCTCTGTTTTGAAGTTCTGTTTATCAAATTTTTACTATCACATAAAACTAAATTTGAAAGAAAAAGTCATGATATCAAATTCATCTATATTATGATTATTTTTATTTATTTACCTTTTTTACAAGTACTTTATTTGTACTTGGTATCTCCCACGTGGTCTAGTGGTTAGGATACCTGGCTCTCACCCAGGAGGCCCGGGTTCGATTCCCGGCGTGGGAAGTTATTTTGTCTTAACCTGTGGAAGTGTGCAATGACAATATTATTTAAAATTAAAACACCCATATACAAAAATCTTGCTTTGTGATTACTCATTTATTTTTAATTTAACTTGCATGTATGACGCCAGTGCACAATAACATATTTTCCTCTAATGAAGAAAAAATATCAAGCATTTACTACTCATTTTTCGATGCAATTCTACTCATTATTGAATTAATATTGAGCAATTTTTGTGTTTAGGATTTTTTGAAGCTTTGATGTTTGGGGTAATGATTTAGCAATTTTGCAAACGCCTCCTTCATGTAAGAACTGGATGATCATTTCTTTCAATCAAATAAAAATGTTTAAATAAAATGCAGCAAAAAATGAATGTCATTTACTAGACGTAGCAGAAAGTAATGTAGTGAAAGTCATGGATCACATAAGATTTTTCTAAATACGGTCTCAAGAGTTTCGATATTGTTTAAAAAGCTATCAATGTATAAATTAAAAAGTTAATCACATAAAGAAATAATAGATAGATACGAAAATATAAGAATGTTTAAAATTTCTTGAGGTAGTGCATACATATTTAGAAGTAAAATTCAGATTAAAATAACCAAGGCTGATAAAAAACTTTTTTCTTTGGTCAAAAAAAAAAAAAAAAAAAAAGAGGTTTATTTTGGTTTGATATATTTTCAGTCGTTTTGTTATTTTAACCAACTTATCTATATTTTCTAATTTAACTTCATTATTATCTTCATTACATGCACATTGCTTCTCGATTTCCTGTTTTCATGTTCACTAGTACTTTGCTGCTTCGCATGAAACTACTAGTAGATGGCGAATTTAATTCAGTTGAATGTTCAGTTGTCGAATGCGTTTTTGATAATGGATAACAGCCTCATTACTCGCCGTCCTTTCCTCACCGCTCATATTGTACATGCCAGTTAATTGTAGCAATTCACATAGTGTACCAATTAAAAAAGGAATAAAATTTTCTAAATTTTGATAGAATTGCATTTTTTTTTTGTTTAGGATAGAATTATATTTTTAGTACAAATAAAAATATGTATAAAATAGAATTATTCATTCGGGTAGGAACCGAAAACAGAAAAATTACTATTTGTGGCCCTGAAAATAACACTAAAAAATTCCTTAAATAAAAATTAATAATAAAATAATAATAAAATATACCATTAATAAAATATAATAATAATAATATTAGAAATTATTATTATCATTATCATTAAGATTATTATTATTATTATTAATATTATTGAAATTATTATTATTATTATTATTATTAAAATATTACTATTACTATCATTGCTATTATTATTAATATTATTAAAATTATTATTATTAGTAGTAGTAGTAGTAAAATTATTATTATCATTATTATTATTATTATTATTATTATTATATTATTACAGGTTGGGGGTATCTCAATAAATAGGGCAGTACAACATTTGGTAGTGCACAAGTACGCTTAAAAATTTTCCCACTTCTATTGAAATTATGAAATATACTTTTATTACTATTAATAAAAGTGTAATAAATTTTAAGTGAAATATTTTATTCCATTGAGTTTCAAATTTTATAAAATAAATTGAATTAAAAAGATATAAATTGTAAAAAAAAAGTGTTTATTTCTTACACATTTATGCTAATAAAATTGATTGAGTCGGCGTGCTAACAGTTTTCCTTTGATACCAAAATTGATATCTTGTATGCTGTTACAAAGTGGAGAGGGAACGGAAAATTCTTCGTATAAGTGAATATTTCGGGTAATCCGATTCGTTAGTAGTCAGTGATTCTGCTTTATATTTGAATCACACGATCTCAGATTTATTTTCTAAAATATAAGTAAATACTCCAGGAAATCTGATTCATTAGTAGGCAGTTATTCTGCTTTAGATTTAAATCGCACATTCTCAGGTTTATTTTCTATGATGTAAGTAACAAGCAAGATAATATTTTATACCTTATAAATCCAGAATATTACTTAATGAGTCGACGTACATACAAATTTCCTTTGATGTCAAAATTGATATCTTGTATACTCTTACAAAGACGAGAGGGAACAGAAAATTCTTCGTATAAGTGAATATTTCGGATAATCCGATTCGTTAGTAACCAGTGATTCTGTTTTAGATTTGAAACGCGCGATCTCAGATTTATTTTCTAAAATATAAGTGAATATTTCTGGAAACCCGATTCGTTAGTAGTTAGTGACTCTGCTTTAGATTCAAATCGCACGATCTCAGATTTATTTTCTTTGATGCAGGTAACTAGAACGAGAATATTTTATACGTTATAAAAGCAGAATATTTATACTGATAATACTGAATGAAACAACGTGTTATCAGTTTTCCTTTGATGCCAAAATTGGTATCCAGTTTACTAATACAAAGACGGGAGGGAATAGAAAATTCTTCGTATAAGAGAATATTTCGGGTAATCCAATTCGTTAGTAGCCAGTGATTCTATTTAAAAAGTGCGATCTCAGATTTATTTTCTAAAATATATAAGAGAATATTTCCTGAAATCTGATTCGCTATTAACCAGTAGTTCTACTTTAGATTTAAATAGCATGATCTAAGATTTGTTTCCTATGATGCAGGTAACTAGAACGAGAATATTTTATATTCTATAAATACAGAATATTTATACTGATAACGCTGAATGAAACAACGTGCTATTAGATTTACTTTGATGCCAAAATTGATATCCAGTATACTAATACAAAGACGGGCGGGAATAGAAAATTCTTCGTGTAAGGGAATATTTCGGATAATCCGATGCCTTAGCAACCAGTGATTCTGTTTTAGATTTGAATCGCGCGATCTCAGTTTTATTTTCTAAAATGAGGGAATATTTCCGGAAATTCGATTTGTTAGTAACCAGTGATTCTGATTTAGATTTGAATGGCTAATCATAGATATATTTTGTATGATGCAGGTAACAAGAAAGAGAATATTTTATATCTAATAAATTCAGAATATTTATGCTGATAACACTAAATTAGTCGATGTCCTGACAGGTTTCCTTTGATGACAAAATATCTTGTATACTAATACAAAGACGGGGAGGGGGACAGAAATTTTTTCGTATAAGTAAATATTTCCGGTAATCCGATTCGTTAGTAGCTAATGATTCTGCTTTTTATTTGAATCCCACGATCTCAGATTTATTTTCTAAAATATGAGTGAATACTTCCAGAAATCCGAAGTTTTAGTAACCAGTGATTCTGCTTTATATTTGAATCACCGATCTTAGATTTATTTTGTATAATGTAGGTAACAAGAAAGAGAATATTTTATATGTTATGAACCCAAAATATTTACTTTGTCAACACTGAATAAGTCGACGTGCATACAGATTTCCTTTAATGTCAAAATTGATATTTTGTATACTTTTACAAAGGCGAGATTGAGCAGAAAATTCTTCGTATAAGTGAATATTTCGGGTAATCCAATTTGCTAGAAGCCAGTGATTCTGTTTTAGATATGAATCGCGCGATCTCAGATTTATTTTCTAAAATATAAGAGAATACTCCCAGAAATCCGATTCGTTAGTAGCCAGAGTTTTAAATTTAAATCACACGATCTCAGATTTATTTGCTGTTATGTATATAGCAAGAACGATAATATTTTATATCTTATAAATGCAGAATATTTATGCTGATAACACTGAATGAGTCGACGTGCCTACAGGTTTCCTTTGATAGTAAAATTGATATCCTGTATAATAACACAAAGACAGGAGGGAAAAGAAAACTTTTCGTATAAGTGAGTATTTTGGGTAATCCGATTCGTTAGTAGAGAATGATTCTGCTTTATATTTGAATCACGCTAACTCACATTTATTTTCTAAAATATTAATAAATACTTCAGGAAATCCGATTTGTTATTAACCAGTGATTCTGTTTTAGACTTGAATTGCCAATCTTAGATTTATTTTGTAGGATGCAGGTAACAAGAAAGAGAATATTTTATATCTTATAAAAATATTTATGCTGATAACACTGAATCAGTCTACGTGCTGACAGGTGTCCTTCGATGCCAAAATTGATACCATTGAAGAAAATAGCAAAACGTAAAATCACTGGGAAAATAGAAAACTCGTCTCTTTAGGAATGAAAAGTCATTGATCAGCGGTAGGATAAAAAAAAACTATCATCACCTAATCCACTGACGGGTATGTTACGTCTAAACAAAAATAATTCGTTTACTATCGATTTCTGCACGCCTTATGATCTACTTCTGGAACTGGCACGCTATTAAACCATGCACTACTAACAAGTGAATTACCCTGACGACGTTCCCATTTTCGAAAACCAAAACACACGGAGTGGCGCAGTTACACGTTTAAAGTAATTCCTAGTAATTCTCCCCATATCTTGCTACTATCCTGCCCTTGTGAACGTTTATCGAGCAAATCTGGAGTTGCTGCCCCGATCATCGGTTTGGTGGCTTTTATCTTAAGCGGCCTTTGAACCCATCTCGAATGCTACGCTGACCAGCAGCAAATTTTTGTTCCACGATAGTTCGACTTGCCACCAAGGTTTTGGGAGACCTGGATACTTTTTATGATTTTCTGGTAAATCGACGTGTTTTTCTGTTTCCTAGATGATGTACGCCGTATGGTTCACTGCAGGCTTATGCCTGTGCCTAGCCACTGTCGTGGGATTTTTACGTAAGTGTGAAATTAGTTAAAAATTATTATTACATATAAATATTATATTACGTATTACTTGCTCCTATTGCTTATATGAATATATATATATATATATATATATATATATATATATATATATATATATATATATATATATATATATATATATATATATATACATAATATATATATATATATATATATATACATATATATACATATATATATATATATATATATATATATATATATACATATATATATATATATATATATATATACTATATATATATATATATATATATATATATATATATATATATATATATATATATATACATATATATATATATATATATATATATATATATATATATATACATATACATATATATATATATATATATATATATATATATATATATATATATATATATATATATATATATATATATATATATATATATATATATATATATATATATATATATATACATACATACATATATACATATGCATACACATTTACATATATATATGAATATATACATGAATATATATATATATATATAATGTTCGTGTATCTAAACGTATGTACTTATAAGGAAATATTACTCATATAATATATATAAGAATGAATTAAAATATTAATGGAACCTAAGTATATATCAGTATATATTATAAATATATATTTATAGTTATATGCTGAGATGTATCCTTCATCTAATTAATTCATATTAATAAAATTATTTAAATTTAACATTTCATTACATTTCATTACTCTAAGACAAAATATTCTGAAAAGAAAAAAAGTATATATTTTTAATATACTGAATCAAAGCAAACTCATTAGTTTATAAAGTGATGCATTATTACATACAGATATTACATGCATCAAGGGAAACAGATCTACAATATTTCTCCGCTGATTAAACCATTGATTAAGTCTCTGAGAAACTGTTTCATTACATAACAGAAGAAAAGAATCAGATACAAAACTCTAGTATTATGTAAAGATGAAAACTCCGTTTTCAAAGTACACTGAATAGAATACGAGATACACAAAATTATGGAACTAGTTTGAAAAAATGTCAACCTAATTTTTTGGTTTTAATTTTGAGTAGAGAAACCTATTGTATTTAAATCCTACGACGTTTTCAATGTTATTTGTTAAATTTATTTATTTATTTTTTTTTAAGAATAGGGTTTTATTTCTAGATTTGTTTATGTTAATTCAAAACAAATAAGGAAATTTTAAATATCAATACAGTTTATACTACTGTATAAGAATCTGTGTTTCATAAAATATTTTGACTATCGGATTTCTTTTTTTATGTGAATAAAATTATGCTTATCTAGCCATGATTTTTATCAGTAAATCGTATACTATTTTTAAATGTATTAATCCTTCACCTGTAACTTTAAATTTGCCAATAGATGAGAGTGGATAGCAAATATTCAGTCTAGTTGTTTACTAGGAATCATATTATTGTACCTTGGTTCAGCTTCTTTGTTTTACAACAGTGAAGGTCCAAGATACAACAGCTTCTATGATAAACTTTTTTTCTTTAATTTTTAAAGTTAAATCAGTTATTCAAACAATCACTTGAATTTGTTCAACTAATACCTTTTTTTTTTTTTTTTTTTTTTTTTTTTTTGTATTTCCCATTTGATAAACATCTTTCCTCGTAAGACATCGGACTTGAAAGTGTCCTACCAAGTTTATTAAGTTTATCAAATCATATTAAGTTTCAATATGTATGCAGATGTTCGTCTGAGAGGTATACGACTGTAACTTTTTATACACATATGCTTTTCTAAACTGACTGAAACAAAAGAGTCTCAAGCGATTATTAAGTGAGGCACGTTCGGTAAATCAGGCTACCAATAAGGTTAATTAATGACACGATATTTTGCACAAATTTCAACAGAGAAGAAATAATAAAGTGTGGGGAAATTTAGTGAAAGTTTCAGACATAACAGAGGAGAAAGTTCGAAAGACTTAAAGAAGGTTATTTGGACAATAATGGTAATCTACTCTCGCGGAGGACACGTTTGATCGATGACAGTATTGTGAAGTACAGGATAGAGTAGAAACCTTTTTTGACACCATAAGAAATTGTTGAAAAGCTTAACTGAGGTTAGTAAATCATTTCATAAATGGGGAACGAACAATAAAAGTACCAAATGGGTAAATTGTTAAAAAAATTGCATGATAGAGTCTTTATATCTATTTCTATCTTTGATTGGAACAAAAGCAAATCCTTCTTGGAGCGAATGATAACTGGTGAGGAAAAGTGGATTACCTAAGAAAACATCGTAAGGAGAAAATAGCTTGCTGTAATCCCTGAAAATCTGTCTCTCCAAACTGAACTTGAACCTCAATTAGAAAATGGTGCATACATGGTTAGGTGTTCAAATATCGCCAGCTTTAGAAACGTATTAAGAAGTGTTACGAGCTTTTGAATCCTAACAAAAAGTTCGATCCGGAGTGATACTATCAACAAGGCATGATTTAAATAAATCAGTCAGAGAAAAGGAGACGGTGTTGTTCTCTAAGAAGCATATTATATTGCTTCTTCTTGATATGTCAGACTACAACACTGCTTTGCTGATTCATCAAAAATTCGCTGTATTATTTCATCCACTATACTTCTAAGACCTAAATCCCTTCGAGTATATTTGGGTTTTCTCCTTGCTAAATGTTTTTAAGGGGAAAAAATTCAAAATTGAAGCAGATGTTAGCCAAGCATAGCTCAAGATTTTAACTTCTAAAGATTATATATTAAAAAAAATTACAGATTACAATGATGCTAGAAAAAGGTCCAAAGGGAACTAAAGTACCGATGGAAATTATATTAAAGATATGTAAGATGCATTGTTTTATTTCACTTCCGAAGCAGATAGAATTTTTCGGAATTTTAGAGTGGAATAATTTTTGTTTGTATTCCAATAAATTTTGTTTAAAGCAGCCAAATCTCCTTTTAAGTTTCCAAATTCAGTGTTAGATTAGAAACTGATGTATTTACGAGATAATTTTTTTTAAAGTATAGATCCAAAGTATATTATAGTGTTGTTCCTTTGTCCTACCCAGGTAGTACAAATATATTGGTCAATGTTGTATACGGTTCACCAATATTTTGAATGTTGCTGAATGTTGGATATCAAATTTTGGACACATGCCGACAAAATGTAAAATGAAAATTTTAAATTGTTTTCAAGGAAACATTTAAATGAATTGTTTGTATCGCTCATAAGAAAAATGTTATTC
>CM063508.1:46024382-46029382 GCA_032207245.1 Pardosa pseudoannulata
GGTTTGGCTGAATCATTTAATAAAAAGCTGTGGAATAACAATTCGAGGGCCTATATTTACTGACAGACAGTAAATACATGTACACTTAACAAAATAAAAATATAAAAAAAATTGCTGAGGATTTTTTTTAGAATATTGAATTTTGGTTCTTCTAGTTATACCATCAGATAAAAAACCGAACGAAAGATAAAAATTAGAAATATAGATTGGTTCCATAGGGGGTGAACACACTTCGGGGTATGGGGGACTTCTCTGGGGTCAGTGAACTTGTTTCGGGTGGTAGAATGGCAATATAAGCAGGTTTTACCTTTCAAACTTAATTTTAAAAATACTAAATAAATTTATTACTATTAAATTACTCGATTTTCCGTAAAACATAGGGGGGCGCTGAACACACTTCGGGCCCGTATGGGGACGGTACGATCTCTAAACCGAAGGTCAGCGGCCTAACCATTTGGCCATAGCATTCGTTTGAGCGATGCTTCAGCGTGTCATTCAACGTAACTTCTCCTACCCTACACTTTAAATTACTCGATTTTTATAAAGGGCCGTAGAACACATTTTGGTTCCATAGGGGGGAACTGAACACATTCCGGCCCGTATGGGGACGGTAGCTTAAAAAAGGTTGAGAATCATTGATGCAGAGAAAGAAAAAAAGAAGACATATTGTTTTAATATTTTCTCTAACATATTTTAAATACTTTAACTTTATAAATACCAGAGAGTAAAAATGCAAATTTTAATAAATTATATAAGAAATAAAATCGTCATACATTTTTTTTTTCAAATTCTTTATTTTCTTGTAAAAGAATGGAAAAAGACTAACTTCTTAACTTCCAGTTACACATTCTGTTACACTAACATTGTCTAAGTTATTTTCTGAGTCTTTTAATTATTAATATTCTGTGAAATATTGTTTCTCCTGTATGTAAGTAAATACATAATACATTTTTACAATTTATAAAATAAAAAGGCAGAGAAAAAAAATCTCCTAGCTTTTCTCAGAGAAGAATAAGGAAATGTGGCTCCATCTAGTGATAAAAGCACCAGATTGAAACGTCCGACTTAAGTATTGAAATTTATAACATTTATAAGATAACAGTTTTCCTGAAAATTTACTTTCATCTTTTAAATACCACCATAATTATAACAAAGAGAGACAAAAAAGCAAGTAGCATGTAAACAGGTAAAGGGTTAAAAATAGTTCTTTTAAACAAAAAGAAACAGGATAACAAAAGAAAAGATATTTATTAATTTTTTAAAGTAATTTTTTAAAAGCAAAAAGCGAACAAATAAATTCAAATTAAACAAAAAGTCTGTTTTTTTTTAACCTTGACACCTGCAAACTTTTCATTAAATTTTTTTAAATCAATTTGTTTAGCTAATTTATGTTTAATGGGCTATGAAACCAAATCATTTAAGCTATTTTGCACATTTGTGGAACGTAAAAAAGATCTTTTTGATGATTTCAATTTTGAGAAAGTCCTTTTACTAATTACATTTATTGGCAATGAACGAAAAACTCTCTAAGCAATAAATGTAAGTCTTAATACAAAATCTACTGAAGTTAGTTGATAAGAAATTAGTTTTAAAGCTTCGATTGAGCTTTCTTTTCTGATTAATAAGACCAAATGCCGCCTCTAAACTTTGCAGCCTTTGCACGGCCTAGAGCTTCTTTTTCTGCAGCACTTCTGATTTTCAAATCCTCATCAAAAATATGTTTACCAGTACAATAATGAGTTTTTCGATAAATTAAATAAAATTTTAATAATAAAAGGAGTTTATTTATAAAAAAATTGTATAGATTGTTTTAATGGTGTTTGCGGGGATGACACTTTATCCTAGAGGGTTGATATGTTCAGAACATTGATTTAGGGACTATATAAAGGCAGTAATATCCGCTCTAGTAGTTTTGCCACCCTAAACAACGGTGTAAAATACCGCCTTCTTTGCAAAACAATGTATAAGCAGAAAATATATTTATTTTATTTACCTCAAAATTTTACATCACTGATTATTTATTCTTATTACCATGAATTGCTCAGACAAAACATTCAGTTTTGCACCCTTAACGTACAACTTGCACAAATAAAACAATACAACCACCGCTTTTCATATTATAATAGGCAATATTCTGCCAAAAAAGTTAACTATTTTTTTGTTATATATTTATCCCAATGAATCGCTACGTTACACATTCTTCCTTAATATATATATATATATATATATATATATATATATATATATATATATATATATATATATATATATATATATATATACTCCCATCTTACATCTTACACATATTGCTTGCGTTGGTTTGTTTTGAAAATAAATCTAATGAAAAATAAATAATAAATATAATTGTATTTCAGTCTTAAAATTGTAAAGAACTACAATTTTTCTTTTTCGCGTAGAAGGTAAAAAGAACTACAAACTATGAGAAAAAAGTACGAAACGTACGAAAAACGAGAAAAATTACGAGAAAAGAACTGCGGTATTTCGCGCGGAAATGGTTTTCCGGTTTTGAGTACTTTACGAAAAATGTAGTTGCTCCGCTATGTGATGAGCCAGTGTGAAGTTAAAATTTTTTAAATAATTAAAGTGCTTTAAAATTGAATATTAGAGTATTATGTTCAAGTTACTTATGTTTTGCTCGTCAACAAATAAGTAAGAATTGCCAATTCATGACACAATCTTTGAAGAATTGAATTTTTAAAATTTTTATACACATTTTGATTGGTACAATATTTTACAATTGCGAGACAAAATGCCACCCTTAAAATTTGCAGCCTCAGATACGGAGTCCGGTTTGCTGGGACCTAGACCTGCCATTGAATGCTGGATTGGCTCTAGCAAATATACCGCTATGGATAAAAATGTAAAATTCAGCCTCCCCCATATCAAGATAAAATTTGTATAAAAGAGAAAAATTGTTGATTGACACAATCCAACAGAACTTGAACGGATAGAAAACACCATAATGATGAAAATATATTCATTAAAAAACATAAAATAAACTTAAAGAAACAGAAAGACAGTCAAAAAAATCATCCTTCAATAAATCTTTCATTTTTCTGGAATTTTTAAACTTTTTTATTTCACAATCTCATTAATTTGATGAAAATGGAGGACAGAATACAAAAACGACTCCAAGGATTTTCTGTTCTTTGAAACGCATGAAATACGAGAATATAAAATCTTTGCCATTATAAAAGCCATTACTTTACGTAATTATTATTATTGCATAATTATTATTTACTTTACGTAATTATTACTTTCATAATTATTATACTTTTTACAGATATTTTCTTCGGGAATAAGGATTATAAATATTTTTAGCTCATCGGCATACACGATATAAATGCAAATTGAAAATTTTTAGTCATCACAAAATAGATATGTGTAAAATTCGATTAAATTCAGCCTTTAACATATCAATATTTTTCTCCCATTCACATCCAAAATGGTACCTTGAACAAATGTCCGGATTGTCCAAGCCCTAGAATGCCGTGTTGAATGTGTTCATGTTTATATTACATCTTACAAGGCTGTATTCGGAGGGAGTGGCGAGACGGCTTCTAGTCCTCTCCTCCAAAACAAATTCTGGAGTTTCCAGAATTGCAGTTTAACGCTGAAATAAAATCTCGTTTTTAAAAATATATTTTTAGAATCTGTATATTCATCCAAAATTCAATTTTTAAATTTCATCCACCTTTTTAATTTAATTTTTTTCATCTGAATTGTTTTATACTGTTGTAATGTACTTACAACATTATCACCAGTGTTCGTTTACAAAGGGGGAACACAGTAAAAATATGATACCTTATATTTAGATTAAGACATTTATTCTGTACACTATTTACAAATTGATATCCTTGATTACCATATAACATAACCAGCATTTATTTATGTTTTATATTCATATTTACACCATAATTATTACAATTCACTTTAGATACGCGTTATTCTTTAATCACAATATTGAGTTACAAACAGAAGCCTAAATAACCGTCATGAATAAGTTAAATCTGTTTTACCTCCATTAAAGGCACAGGGAAGCATGCAGGGGCTTACCTCACGAGGTATGTTGGTCCTCCAGTCAGTACAGGGAATCAGGCATTGGCTTTCCTCATGCGGTGTGTCGGTCCAGGTGTTCGGGCGCACGGAACGGCGGTGCTGACTCACAGGGCTTGGGATTTTGATGTCCAGCTACTCTTATATCAAGACTCCGATTCCTTTTTCTTAACTCTCTTCCCCAACTTCTCACCTCGGTTTTAACGCCCCCTTTTTGGCGAAATTTTCCTACATCTGCACCCCCTTCGGGAGTGCAGGTGGGCTCATTAAAGTAGCCCCTTTTGTGAAAGCTGACATTATTTTTAGCCCCTTCTCCCATAACTCACGGTTACATCTCTGTGCGGGCTTGACCGTTACGCTTGTGCCATTCAGTGATCTATACCTTCGCCGCAGGGGTCCCTAAACTCGAAGTCAACAATCCAAGTCCTAAATTCTTCTTGGAAATTTCTCCCACAGCTGTTCACGCACGTGCTGACAATCGTGGGAAAGTACCTCGGTACATATACATTTATCGAAATATGTTAAGCAAGATTGTGCATAGACTTGAAGATATGTATAATACTAAATTTTATATAATTTATATTTAATAGTAGTACTAAATTGTAAATAACCTTTTGTTCCATTTGATGATTTTTAGTTAGAAAATAGTGGCTTATGGGCCTAATCCAGTTTGAGCCTCCTCTCAAAACTAAATCCTTTGTTATGGGCCTGTTCTTAGTATAAGTTTAACTTTTAGTAATAAACTTTTAGTTTTATTTATTTGAGATTGCATGTCTTTCAATTTTAAGCTTTGTTGAAACCTAGCCCTAATCATTTTTAAAAAATAAAAAGAAAATAATCTGATGATGGTCTCATCACAAAGAACGAGAACCACTGGTCTAATTGACTTACCGTTCAATCTTGGACAAAATACAATAACGATA
>CM063508.1:46034382-46091882 GCA_032207245.1 Pardosa pseudoannulata
GAAACACTTTGATTACAGTATTGGGCCCCAGACCGAGACGCAGACGAATTCTTTCCCAGTAAAAGTAGCATAACCAGCGAAATTAACACTAAAAAAGAACTTATATCAGTGGAAAAAGTGAGCCAGGAACAGCTGAAAATATGGTGAATGGGCAGAAAATTAGCATTTAATGCAGAGCTAGCTTTGGGAGGCTGCTAAAATAATTTTAAGTCACGGACACTCCTTTAGATAAGATATTTTTTGGCTGGGAAAATAGATTATGAGGAATAAGAATGGAAATAAATAGAGTTTTTAAGAGATAGTGTAAGCATAATAATTTTGATATCACACACACACACACACGCACACACACACACACACACACACACACACACACACACACATATATATATATATATATATATATATATATATATATATATATATATATATATATAAGGTCTAAAAAAGGGGTAGTTAGAAATTACGTGAGTTATAAACGATTTTAAAAAAGGAACTCTTTTATAATAATAAAATAAATAAAAAACCCACTCTCGCGTAAACTTTCAGGATAATCCGGTCAGGCGGAAACATTTTTGAGCTATTGGATGAGCTTGCAAACAGATAAGTTTCAGTCAGCGCGTGGACATAGAACTGTGAACACACTCTACACGTGTCTTCGACAAAAAAATGAAAATGGCTCAGGTTTTGCTTTTAGAAGAAACGATGATTTAATAAACTTATTATTATCAAGAAAGACTGTTTTCCATTCGCCTTAACTCTGCACCACGATATATATATGTATACACATGTATACATATATATATGTACACACACACACACACACACATATATATATATATATATATATATTATATATATATATATATGTGTGTGTGTGTGTGTGTGTGTGTGTGTGTGTAAGGAAAATTCTCAGGGGTTTTCAAACCTTGAATCGGGGTGGAAATTCCTCTCCACGGGGTGTCTAAGATTGACTCTGGTCATTGTTCATAATACACGCTATATCTGGACTTTTCCCTCTAAAAGTGTTACCACTGAAACTTATATTAATTGCCTTAAGCAAATTTTTCAAATTCAGCTCCCTCAAAAATTATTAAGTGACCGTAATGCTGCATTTACATCTTCGAAATTTAAACATTTTCTTAAAAATCATAATGTGACGCAATTACTGACGTCTGCCCATAGACCTCAAACTAATGGAACTATTGAACGTGTGAATCAAACGATAATTAACCGCCTTAAAATTAAATTAAATGCTCACCCAGGTAACATCACAAGGACTAAACTATTACTCCAAATAACAGAAGAATATAATAAGACCCCTCACTCAGTCACTAAATTTCCTCCAGCTTATCTAATGTATGGTAAATTGCCTTATAATAATTTAATTCCTAATCAAAATATATACCCTCCAATAAAAGAGGCTAGAAAACTTGCAGTAACAAGAACAGATAAATATCATAATATAAATAAAGCCCGATATGATACTCGTTTCAAACCATCTAAATTTAAAATCGGGGACGTAGTTATGTATGATGAATTCAGTTATCCCAATACTCGTAAGCTCAGTTCGACATACTCTGGCCCATATGTAATTCTAAAGCAACTCTCAAATGTAACTTTTGAAATTAACAGGCCTAATCTTCTCACCAAGAAATCGTCTGAGATAGTTCACTCAACACGCCTACGTCCATTTAACCCAAACGTTTGAGATTGAAAAGATAAGCAGTTAACGTTAAAGCCCTTTAGAGAGGAGCAGAAACCCAGTGGACAACTTTCACCCCCTTTGTTAGGAAATTGCGTTAGTTCCCCACTGCTGTAAAACCCCTCCCAAGATCATTCATGCTGTGATACATGAATCTGTCTTAGAGGTTAGGGCAAGAGCCTTGCGTAAATCACTGATACAAAAGCGATGAGAAGAAGATAGAAAATAGAAGAATGTCAAAATGTGTAAATGTCGGACATGTGAAGGGAATAATGAGTATGTAAGGAAGATTCTCAGGGGTTTTCAAACCTTGAATCGGGGGTGGAAATTCCCGCGTCATTTTCCATTCCCCTTTTTAACCCCTAACCTGAATTGACCACTGGGGCTACAGGTTACGCCCTCAGAGAAGGGGCCTTGCCAATTATAAACCTACATGGCCCTAGCGGACTATTTAAGAAATTTCCAAATAAAAAGGAGATACACGCTAGCGGAGACAGATTTTTTCTAGAGATATTTCCCCACAGATGTTGACCCAGGTGTTACTTGTCTTGTACATAGAACTTCATGCTAGCTGACCATTCAGTTTGTCCCTATGATGAAGTGGGAACCCGTCCTTCAAAGTTATCTTAATAAAGGTCTTTAGCTGAAACGGTATCATTTTTATGGCCATGACTGCAAACCCCCATCGAGAAGTCAGTCTCATTACATATATATATATATATATATATATATATATATATATATATATATATATATATATATATATATATATATATATATAGAGAGAGAGAGAGAGAGAGAGAGAGAGGGGAGAGAAATGAGCTTATAGTGCGGTATTTGGTCTTGATAGAATGTGGATGAGCATTATATATTTATATGACTTGCATGTATTTGTTAGTATGATTTCGTGACTTTAGTTTTCTTCTAGGCAGCCCACTTCGGTCAAAATGGAATAGCCAGGAAAGGATTTGAGAAGCTTTTTAAGGAAAATTCAAAGGAAGAAAGAGAACATGCACAGAAACTCATTGATTTCTTGAATCAAAGAGGAAGTAAATTTGGAGAATTCAACATAGAAGTAAGCTTTCCTTTTTAGTCATCTCTTTTATTAATAACTATTTTGGGGCTTGTGATCTGTATAAATATTTACAAAAAAAAAAAATACATAAATAAAAAGTTAAAAATGAGAAAATTCCTGTCTTCAATATGTTACACATTTTATTAAACGTGTCTAACGCGTTTGTAATAAGTGAAAAAAAGTCCTGCAACAGGAAGTTAACCCTTTAAAGGTCACTATTATAAAGTCTTTGGGATTTAATGAAATTAGTTGATAAATGGTACCTATGAACTTTAGAAATGTAAATGCATAATTTTTTTACATTTTTGAGGGGGGTAAAATTTGAGGGGTGGTTAAAATGCAAAATCCAGCCCCTTGTTCGGAGTGAAAATGCTTTTTTAAAGGTTTAATTATGCTGCGAGGACAATGATTATTATCTAAAAGGGTATGATAAAGATAAACTAACCAATTTACAGCCGAACGATGGCCATATAGTACAGCGCTGCTTTTAGGTACCGGAATTCATGGGTTAAAATCCAACTGCAGGTATGGATGTTCGTAGCAATTTGGAATCGGTCTTAAGCTGCAGGTCTTATTCACCCTCGTGTTGAAAGACAGTAGACCGTACCAAACATAAACATTTTTAAAGTGTTGTTTGGATAGACATTTGGGTTTATAAGTAAAAAAAAAATCATATTACTGACTTTTCCAGGGAAAGTAAGTTTAACTACTTCTATTTCAAATGAAGTATAGAGCTCTTGCATACTCCCTGCTGGGAGTTGGAAATGTCATAAATATAAAAAACTGAAAAGTCCATCCTATGTCTTTCGAAAGCAGAGAAAGGATTTAACAGGTGGTTTCGCTCCGAAACCACCGCCCGTTAAAGGGTTAATCAAACTTATTAGTAGTTTTGCTTTATTTAGTTAAAAAAACATAAATATAGAAATTAATCCATTCATCTTTAAGTGAATTAAATCATTATATTCAATATAATCATTTTGAAAATTATTATAAATACTGGGTTCTCTTAATAATTTTGTCATGACATAGATAAAAAAAATTATGGATTATTAGAGAGATTTGTCAGTCTAGACTGTTAATCTGTTCACACATATCTGCGGAAAATATGCGATGTTCAAGCTAGATAGAACCAAAAAAAATCTGAAAATTATCAAAAATACTCATTTTTTTTATTTTCTTATCTCTAAACCACATAGTAATACTTTATGATTAAAGTAATGTAAACAGTATGATTCTGAAATGATTACTTTAAAAAACGTGGCTAAAAAGTTTTGCTTTGCTACAAAAAGTGCTGCAAATTTATTCCCGGTTATTACATAATCTTTTTTTTGCTGGTTTAAATTTTTTTTTTTTTACTTTAAAACTGATTTTTTTTTGGTAAAAATATTCAATTACCATTTTCATTGTAAAGATTTGTTTAGTTTTCTTTCTCTACATTTCAAGAATCTTTTTATTGATGAAAACAGAAATCCAAAGAATTATTATACTAAAACTTTTTATTTTTTATTTTTGAAGAATAAGATTTTAAACCTCTTGCTCATAGGGGCCTGAAACTCATATAAGACACTTCGTTTGAGGAATAAAAAAATAGTTAAAAATAGCAGGTTTTAGCAAGTTTTCAGCAAGTTTTATCATTTTTTACACATTTAGGCAACATATTTCCTTTCAAATTTGATTTTCGTTTAGATAACAGTTGATAGTGAAAGATTGAAAAGTTGAAGTTCACAGATTTGTGGAAGAGGTTAATTCAGAGACAAAACAGTTTTTTGTGTTTCGTTTTTATCTTTACTACTAATATTTTTTTAAAATATCTTTCATAAAAATCTAAAATATTAATATAAAATTTATCATTTAAATGTTTTGTCTGTTTGGTTTAATTTTTCTAAATGTACGAGACGTGTTTTTTGAATAAGTATCATTTTGAAATTAAAACAATGTAAGTGTACTATTATTTATCAGTTTTATGTTTACAAGATAGCTTCTACTTTAATTTACTTTTCAACATTATTTGGCAATATCAACGAATTTGTTTATCAATTTGTCGTATGTCGTGTCCTTAATCAATATTTTAGTCTCCCAGAATGTTTTCAAGTTTTAAGAAGTACCTTGTTACGTGAGACAAACGGTAGTTCAAATGTTGTGCAAGTAGTTGTACAAAATTTTCGAATGTAGTATGTAAAATATCAGAAGATATTTGATGGATTGGGAGAAACGGAGTGAGGAAGCAGGACAGACACTGACAAGAATCTGTAAAGACTGAAAAGTTAACAAAACTGAGATTCCATGACTTTGGTTATAATCTAAACACACAGTTAATGTGGACAAATAACCAAGCCAAGTTTGAAAACGTAGGACAACACTCTCAAAACCGTTATTTGTCAACGATTGCTAAAAGAAAGAAGCAACTGACATCAGTTCAGACTGCAAAGAAATTACCTGCTGCAGCAGAACTTTCTAGATTTATAGTGAATAGCGATGGCATAAAAGAGGACAGTATGCAAAGATACCCATAATTTCTATTTTACTAACTCTGGCATCGAAATGTGTCCAATTAAAGACTGCAAAGATCATTGGGATTGGAGTACCACAGAATGGAGCCCAGTTATCTTTACCGATGAATCCCGATTTGTTTCGAGAGGGATTCCAGGCGTGTTAAAATGTGGAGGGAGAAAGACACATGCAATAAACCCGTAAACATCTGTGAAAGGAACTGATACAAATTTGATTGAATTATGATATGAGAGGGAGTCGTATTAAATGGCTGCACTGATCTACACATTTTTATCAGTGCAATTTGGAATGCTTACATATACAGATGAGGTTCTTGATACTTATATCAAGTAGTTTAGGGATACATTCGGTAATAGCTTCCTCCTAATAGCGGGTAACACGTGTCGTCACCGTGTTGTATTAGTGACTGATTAACTTGAGGGCGAAGGAATCTTGCAAATGGAGTGGCTCACATATTCGTCAGATCTAAATACGGTAGTACATGCGTTAATCACTTGAGGACAAGCACGTAAATGCTATACGAGTCCACCGTTTTGAAAACCGTTGTCGTTTAAAATCATCTAGTAATTAAATCTAGAATTTAAAAATTCAAATAAAACATTCCGAACTCCGATTACGCATACGCAACTATGGTCTCTCAATATCAACTGGAGCTCTTCGCTTGGAGGCGACACTGGGCTAAGGGTGGAATCCACGAGACGTTGGTTGCGAACAGGCTAAACGAAATAAGACGTCAACTATCATCTCGGGAAACGTCCCCTAGCACTTTTCAGGAGCTTCAGGGCACTATTTGTCTTGAATATACTTTGTTATAATAAGACACTTCTGGATAATCTAACCCACAGTATGGGATATCATTGTAAATATTCCTCTACGGTAAGGGATAACCCTATACCTTAATATATTTTCCCGTGTTTCCCTAAAAAACTGTAACCGTAAAATTTCTTTATCTCACATGTTCCTATTTTTTTATTTCATTTTATTATTATACTAGCATATAGCCCGTCATATGACGGGATTAGTAATATTTTTAATTTTCTAGAATTTTAAAGTACCCCATGAGGCAGGTAAAAAAATGGTTTGTTTTTTTTTGCTGAGAATTATCTTGTAAACGTTCAATAATTTGTTAATCTTCATACTCCTATAAAGTCTTCCGATGCTGTGAATGCAGTTTAGAATCACATTGAATTCATTTAGTGGTTATATATAAAAAACAAATACACAAATGAACAAACTTCTTAATTTTCAAAGATATATAACTTAATCGATAGATATTGATTACTCCGCGAAATAGACTACTTGACGTTTCTGAAAAGAATTTGTTGTTAATGCCGGTGATAAAATTTTCATTGCAACAAAAAATAATCGATGGTTAAATTTAAAATTGTCACTTATGTACCTAATATATTATTTAGGCCAAACATAAAAGAAAATTATTTATATAATATTGAAGTTCAGTGATAAAACGTATGAAAATAATGCAAACGATATTTGAATAATTTAAAATAAGAAATGATTAAATGAGATAGTTAAAGGAATAACGTCATAATACTAGAAAAAAATGTTATTCTTACGGATTAATTATGTGATAAACTTAATAGCCTGCTCTTAACTGGGGAAAATAGGGCTTGATATAATGGCATTAAACTCTCGAAAAGGTGGGAAGGGGTGGATATCGAATGTTTTAAAGACTTGCTTTGAATTTTGCTAACCCTAACTCATCAAGAATCCAATATGGATGCCTATATTCATTCCAGGTCCAACCGCTTCATAAATTCGGGGACAGACGGGTATTATTATAGCAGGGATTTTTGCAGAAATAGGCAGCTCTCTATTTTGAATATATGCCATGCAGGACATAATCTGAAAAATTATTCAAGTTAGAGGGATTTTTATAGTTACTTTTTCAATTTTTCTCGCCAGAGTAGCAATTAATAGTAAATAGCATTAAGTTACCTTTAAAAAAGATTTTCTATACTTATAGTCAATAGTATTTCTGTCTTTTTTGTGTCATAATAAATATCTTATAATGTTTCTTTACACAGATGCCGGAGAAAACCTCCTGGAACAGCGCACTGGAAGCCTTGAATGATGCTATTGTCCTGGAAAAGGAAGTCTACAACCAACTAAATCACATCCATGATATTGCTGATACCCACTGCAAGGATAGTCATGTTAGTATCTACATTCTGTATTTAAGTTATTTTGGAAATTTCTCAGTAGTATTTTTAGGTTTAATTTGTTGTTTACTTTTGAAGTCAGGAAAAAATGAATCTCAGTTTAATATTATAACTAATGTATATTATTTTAATATTGACAATATTTGTTATTTAAAATTAAATGAAAATTTTTGCTTTTATTCAATTGCGATTTTTTTTATTTTAGATAGTAGTTTATATCACATGTATTTTGTACTCTAGTCAATTTATACGTAACAAAAATATATTAAAACTGCTTGACCAAAGAACAGAGTACCCCTGCCAACTTGGCGATAATGGTTTAAGTATGATCGCCTAAATTTTCTCATGATCTTGCCGTGTCCAAACAATTTGTATCTATATTACAATTTATAAGATATTTGCATCCACCTCTCCTTGTGTAACTCTTTTCTTATATATTAAAAGCTCGCAATGCTTAAAATATTAGATATAACAAACCATTAATGGTTCACTATGGATGATTTTTAATAATTTGGAGCTGTTGCCTTTGTAAATTGTTAAGGGATTAATTGCCCATAAATATGAATGTCCGGTTTCAAAGTCGTTTTGTTTAATTAAGAGTATATAATTCTATTACGATGGTGCACTGTGTATTAATTAAAGTCGCCATAAAAAGCAAGAAATACAATGTTTGGGTGGATTACCTTTGTGTATTAGTAAACATCGCCAATAATTTTGCCAAATTTTTCAAGGGGAACCCTATTATTAAGTATTACCATTAAAATACAGAAAAATAAAAAAGATTTATTCATTAGTTTTTTAAATATTACGATTATAGGTAAAATTATAGTTTGTATGAAATAACCCGTTATATAATTCGGTCTATAATTGATGTTCTATTAGAAATAATTTTTAATATGGTTTTTAAATATGTTGCGGATTAATTACAGATAAATAATTCAATATAAATATTTTTGAACATTTAAAACCCTTGAGACATCTTAAAGTACATTTTCTTTTATAATAAGCAGTGATGATGCTCAACTAGTCAAAGAATCATGAAGAGTTATCAGTAGGTCATATCGAATAGCTTACGATGATAAAAAATAGTGCTGGTATAATGCTGGTTTTGCCAATTATTGCTGGTTTTGACAATTACTTTTTGGATATCATGATAATCTAATCAGGACGTGTAGTTAGTTAATATTTTACAAATCTACAAGTGTTGTTCTAAATTTGAAGACAGCTGCATTTTTTTCTTTCTTTTCTTATCAGTTGATGGATATTTTTTTCGGACGAGAATATATCAGAAGTTATTCAACAAGAATTTGTCTTTACATTAAGGGGAATATTTCAGTAGAATTCAAGGAGAATATTTCAATGCTAGTTATTCAACTAGCATTTGTCTTTAAATCAAGGGGAATATTTCAGTAGAATTCAAGGAGAATATTTCAATGCTAGTTATTCAACTAGCATTTGTCTTTAAATCAAGGGGAATATTTCAATATTTCAGTAGAACTCAAGGGGAATATCGCAATAGCACTTATTCAACAAGAATTTGTCTTTAAATCAAGGGAAATATTTCAGTATAATTCTAAGGAAATATCTCAATACCATTTATTCAACAAGTATTGGTCTTTAAATCAAGGTTAATATTTCAGTACAATTCAAGGGAAATATCTGAATACCAGTTATTGAACAAGAATTTTTGTCTTTAAATGCTTATGAAAGAGGTTTGTAATATTTCCCAAACCAATAATATGGATTTTATTTTTAAAAATATATCCTCTCATAATAAATAGTGGAAACGGTCAACTAGTCAAAGAATCATAAGAAGATAGTAATTCCTTTTCGAATGGCTTATGGTGGTTAAAAAATTGTCAGTTTTGATAACCCATTTTTGGATATTGTGATACTTATATCTTATCATGAAATGGAGCTAATTCCTCAAAGTTCTACTCTTTTTTTTGACATATATTAATAAATATATGAAATCAAAATCATTAGTATCCTAAGAGAAAATATGTAAATTTAAACAACTTACTTTTGACTTGTCTATATTAATGATTAACTATGATTTCAAATATATATAACATAGATATTTATGGTAATGACGAATTTAAGATACTATGCCCCTTAATATTTTCCGAATCTGAAAAGGTTGACATATATTTTATAAGCTAATTGCTTTTTTTTTCTTTTTCTATCAGCTGATGGATTTCCTGGAAAGGGAATATTTCACAGAGCAAGTGGAGTCCATAGACAGCTTCATTCGCCACTCCTCCATCTTGGGAAGTATGGCGGACGAGGGATTGTCGGAATATCTCTATGATTTACAGCTTCAGAAAGAGCTTGAAGATTGATCTCTATTGTGTTTATTTTAATTGTCGAGCATTCGCGTGGTCATCTGTTTGTAATTACTGTTAATCTCTATACAAATGACTCTGTACGTGAATTACGAGTTTTCAAATGTATTTTAAATTATTGTATATCATGGTTTTCCTTTTTATTGGATAAAAATAGATTTTGGATAAATGTTTATCTAATGTATAGCTTTTTTGAATTTAATGCTCCATTTTTTATTATTAGAATGAACGATTACTATATTAATGGTCTCTTAAGGCTTTAGTGAATAGTGGTTTAGCAGCAAAACCTCTTGTTCAGTTTCTTTTCCTATTTTTTTTTTAAGACACCAGAAAACTTTTCCGATTTTCTATATTTTTGGCTTTTAAAACTATCCTTAAATGGTAGCACTACACATAATTTTTTTTTCTCTTTGAAATATATATGTTTAAACTTGCTTTATAGGAATTTTATTTTTCACCTTTATGACCTCAAATAAAATTATTTACTTATAACAACATTTATAAACTGTTTAACTCTTTGTTTATTAAATTACTTTAATGATAATTATGTATTGTTCTTCCAACACACTTAAAGTTTTAAGAAATTATTCTTTTCATGCTGTACAAGGGGATGGTTTCACAGTTAAATCCCTTCTAAATCCCCACTTCAACAGAAATTGTAAATTTTTTTCCTATATTTCACAGTTATAATGTTAAAAAATAGGGTTATCCATAAAGTACAACTACTTTTTTTACTTTACTTACACTGATAAAACATATAATTTTAAATTCTTCTATATTAATTGCTCTAAAGTTTATTTATAACTTAAAAGTTCAAAAACTCGTGCCAAATCGAAGAAAAGTAGAAATGGAATAAAGTTAAAACTAATTAATGATTAAAAATAGGCTGTTTACTTATCTGAATTATATGAGTTCATTCTATAGATAATACAACTGCATACATACATAAAAAATTAGGGATATCCATAGAGCACAATTCTTTTTATCTTAAGTACAGTGATATAACATATAATTTTAAATTGTTCTACATTATTTCTTCTATATTTTTACAGTAACCAATAAATAGGAATGATTACATAACTTTACAGCAACTTAAGTAAGTCTTGAACATTTCCCATGTTTGTGTATGATTTTATACGCATTCAAAAAGTCGTGTTAGGTTAAAACCAACGACATACTTTCAGCATTCAACAAGAATCATTTAGAAGGTATGAAGCTCCTTAAATGACACTGGTCCTTAAATTTCAAGGTCACAGCTCATCCACCATAAGGTATATTTTAAAAAGTTTTTAAACTCATGCGCATAAGTGTAAAAGGCGTTTGTTGTTAATTGCTAAGATTGCACCAACCATTGCAGATACTTTAACCCTCTAAGCGGTTCGCACGTACAATTCCGCCAAACCGATGATGTCTTCAAAGCAGTTGTCACGTACAATTTTCGCCCTCCAAAACGTTCCGAAAATGGATGTAATGTATATTTCTGCCAGTGTTTTCCCCTATGGAGTTTTGAGGTAGGAGGGTCAGATCGATTGTTCAGGAACTGCACACCTACTCTCTGAGGCACAAAGACGCTGATAGCTTTTCATGGCTTTGTAAATCTTTATTTCGAAGTATTTCGTTTGCGGTAACAGATGTATCTCTAATTGCACCACTTAAATAGCTTGGATGACTTTCGTAAAAAAGATAGAAATCATTCTCTTAAAGAATATTTTTATTTGTACTTTTAAAACCCATTATTTCTTATGGGATGATTTTCGAGACTTGACGAGCTTTATGTGTATTAAAAATTAACAATCTATAATGTCTATTTATATATCTATTTATAACCGGAAGTAAAGGGACAGTAACGAGGGTGGGTTTCCCGTATTCCAATCTAGTCGACAAAGGGTGAAGTAAAAAATCATAGAATACTTTGGTCACTGACACAATAAAACTTTAGCGTATTTTTGGAGACTTTTTTTTTCCTCGGTGTGTACCACTCGGAGGGTTAAAGTGAAAGAAATAAAAACTCATGGAAGGAAGTAAATTGATTTTATTTACTCATATTTATAACAGAAATAAAAAATAAAACTCAAGAATATAATTTTAATTATCAGAAAAAAATTATGAATATATCTTTTTTGGAATAGCTCTATCTCACAATAGACAAAAAATTTATTACCATAGTTTTATTACATTATTAATTTACATTGTTGATTTATTCAAAATTAAAAATGATATATTAATAAAAAAATTTTGTACATAAACATATATAAAATGAAGAATTTAAGAACATTTTGCTTGAAGCAAAGTCATGAATTTTGTCATTGTGAGGGTGAACAAATTTATTCCTTGTTGAATAAAACTAAAAAACCTAAGTACTTCTTTAACTGAATAATTCTAATCAAGTTCAAGCATCTTGACTTTTCCTATATAAAAATAAAACACAATTATAGGTCAGGTTTACTTTAAAGATAAGATCATTATAAGCTGCTTAAAATTAATAACGTAAGGATGAAACTGTATTAAAAACAATACAAACTTTCAAATAAAGCCAAACATTTTAAACCCTTACGAAAACCAAAAGAATAAGGACATTTATAAAATTATTAAGTTAAACAGTAAATCAAAATATACTTTAAACTGAATATTTCAAATCAAGTTTTAGCAATATGATCTTTTTTGCATAAAAATGTTGCCTAACTATAAGTCAGGTATTCGTGAAAGATAACATTGTCATAAGCGTTACAGGAATTCAATTAAATTAGGCCGATAATTTATTTAATGCACTAAAAATACTGAATTAAAATCAGGCACTACTTTTTCAAATTCAATAGAAAAAAAAAACCATTTGTAAAACTATTAAGGTAAATAGTAAAAAAAAAAACACACTTTAAACTGAATATATCCTATCAAATTGACCTTTCTTGTATAAAAATAATGCCGAACAATAAAACAGATATTCGTGAAAGATAACATCGTTATAAGCGTTACATAAATCGAATAAAATTACGACAAAAATTTATTTTATACAATAAAAATACTGAATTAAAATCAGGCATTCTTTTTTTAAATTCAAAAGAAATAAGAACATTTGTAAAACTATTATGGTAAACAGTGAAGGAAAACACACTTTAAATTGAATATTTCAAATCAAGTTTTAGCAATTGGATCTTTCTTGCATAAAATTGGTTCCGAAGTCAGGTATTCGTAACAGATAACATGGTTATAAGCATTACATAAATTGAATAAAATTAGGACAAAAATTTATTTAATACAATAAAAATACTGAATTAAAATCAGGCATTACTTTTTTCAAAAGAAATAAGAACGTTTGTAAAACTATTAAGATAAACAGTGAAAGAAAAAACACTTTAAACTGAATGTTTCAAATCAAGTTTTAGTAATATGACCTTTCTTGCATAAAAATGGTGCTGAACAATAAGTCAGGTATTTGTGAAAGATAACGTCGTTATAAACGTTACTTAAACTGAATGAAACAAGGATAAAATTTATTAGATACAATGAAAATACTGAATTAAAATCATACATTAATTTTTTTTAGTTCAAAAGAAATAAGGACATTTTAAAACTATTAAGGTAAACAGTAAAAGAAAATACACTTTTCACTGAATATTTGAAATGAAGATTTAGCACCTTGAGCTTTCCGGTATAAAAATAATACGCATCTATAAACCAGTAAAGTGTTCGTAAAAGATAAAATTAATGTAAGCCTTAGATAAGTTGAATAACGTAAAAATCCAATCATATAAAATACAATAAAAATACTCAGTTAAAAACCGATATTTTCTGAATCCTTACGAAAATTAAAAGAAATAAGGGCATTTATATACCCATTAAGGTAAACAGTAAAAGAAAATAAAGAAAATACACATTAAATTGGATGTTTCAAATCAAGTTTTAACATCTTGACCATTTCATTGTAAAAATGTAAACAACAATAGGTAAGTTTTTGATGAAAAAAAAAATAAAATAAAGGGTACAATAATAATATAAATATAAGCTTTACATAAGTTGAATAACATGAGGATCAAACTCTATTAAATGCAATAAAAATACTCAATTAAAATCAGATTTTTTCCAGATCTTTCTTATATAAAAAGCATTTGAAATATGATTAAGGTAGACCCTAAAAGAAATTGCATTTTAAACTGAATATTTAATATCAAGTTGTGGCATCTTGACCTTCCTGATATAGGAGGGCCTGTTGTACCTTTAACCTATACATGCATTAGCCTTATGATGTTTTCAATCCTATCTGTGGATTTTTTTTTGTTGTTGTTTTCAAGAATCAGATTTCATTTGTAGATGTGCCTGTAGAATATCTGAATGCATAACAAATTAGGAACATTTCTATATCAATATAGTTGATACTGCATATAAAGAAACTGCGTCTCATAAAGTATTTTAAGTTTTTGTTTTTATTTCACAGGCTACCCCAATTATGTATCAACCATCAAATATATTTTAAAATGCATTAGTTACACATTTCTGTCATTAACTTTATATCTAGATAAGCGTAAACAAAAACAAAAACAAAAAAACTGTTGGATGGTCTATTTGTTGTACCTTGGACCATCAGAATTGTTTTTATCTTCGTCCTAGGGCCAATGAACAACATTTTCCATGTTATTGTTTTCTATTTCTTACAAATAATCTATTCGTTCAAAACTTTTAATTTTTCAAAATTTTTTTATAAACATCATGCCTCGCACAGAGTGTAAAACTATCGTATGTATTATAGTTTTTACTAGTACTGCAATAAAATTAATTTTGTTTAGTTAAATATCAATTTTGGAGTAGCTTAATTCTTAATTAGATTAGAGACAAATGCCTAAGTATTGAGGTAAAAATTACTTTAAAAAACTGTAAAATATCAATAGGTCCAAGATACATTATGGTGTTGAACTTTGATCCTAACTAAACTTTAATTTCTAAATAATAAAAAATATAAAAATTGTTCATATAAAAGAAATTTAATAAAATTATATGGAATCATTAACAACCTATGATAGTATCCAAAATAATGCATCAGATAACTTTTCTTTGCAAAATGAGTGAAAATATCATACAATCTAAAACAATAGGTTCAAGGTACAAAAATTTTTCTTAAAAATTACACCCAACAATCAGTCAGTTGCTCATGAAAGATAACGTTATTATACACTTGACATGAATTGATGAACATAAGAATCAAACTTTTTAAATGCAATAAAAAAAACTCAATTGAAATCAAACAGTACATTTTTAATATCTACTAAATTCAAAAGAAGCAAGGACATTTGTAATACGATTAAGGTAAACAGTAAATGAAATTATTCCGATAATTCTCTCCATAACTATACTGATTTTAAAGAATTATCTTAGAATAGTTCGTTAGTGTAAATATGAATTAACGTATCTAAGTCCACCTATACAGGCTTCGTCACACAGAAACGGACAAACACTTTATACACACATACATTACAACACACAAATTAAATATTAGTAACAGATATCACCATTATCCAACTTCATCCCTTTAAAAGGATTGCGTTAAGTCACATAAAATGTAACACTCAAGGAGAACTGATTTGCCCAAAGTCACTCGGATATATTTCACTATCAATTCATTTTTCATTGGCTGGTTCAATCTAGCATCCCGTAACAGTGTTTTTATAACGCGATTTCCATAGAGAGTTGTCACAATTTTCAATTCAAGTCATACGAGGGCAAGGAACTGCCCTAGACATAGTAGGGAAAGGAACGGCCATCAAGGGACAGCCTTAAATGGTAGTAAAGGACCACTGGTGCCTATTGGTACAGGAGGTCGCCTGTGCACTGAGTTGGAGAGGCATCTAGTCCCAGCACAGTGCCTCTGAGCTCACCAAGTTCGGGTTCATTGTAAGGAGAAACCTGAAAATTATTAGTGTGCGTTCGCTGGAGGTGACAGTTCGTACTTTTTGGGGGTTTATGCGCATGATGGCTGCCTTAGGGCGGCCGATGGGGCAGAGGACCCGTCCAACCCTTTTGATTTGTGTTGGGCTTCCCGCAATGAGCTCTGGCACTCCCTTGTGGGCTTGTATGTACCTAAATCAGGGCCAATATGTGGGGAGGTGGAATTTCTTTCTTGTTTGTTTTCTTTTATAAGTGACTAACCTACTAACCCCCTCTCCCGGAAAAATAAAGAAAAGAGAAGACAACTGCCTAGGGTCGCAAAATTTAGGGCACACTAGTTCAAGTGACTACAGAACTAAATTACATGAACAAAAGTGAAAAAAGGCTTGCATTTGTATTAATATTGTCTTTATCTAATTAAATTTCATTTTTCTGGTTCACATGCTTCTTCTATTTTCTTATAATTATTTAATGTTTTTTAAGTTTAAATGGTGGCACTTAGGGCTTTTCCTCCTGGGGTAATAAAGCAGGGGACGGCCTTAGACGATAAGCAGGTAGGTGACTACTTACGTTGCAAAACCACCTGAATTAGATCACCAAATCTGCATTAGTATTATTTTCTTCATTCAACTATGTATCATTTTTTTAGTTTAACATTACTACTTTATAATCTTGAATTTTAGAATTTCTTTGGAGATTGGGTAGAGAGGGGAGGTCCGAAATTTGGGGGTTTACGAACGGCAACAAAAACTGTAAGAGCATTAATATCGCGTTTTTCACACAATAACACCCCAACAACTCAAATGACTTGAAAAATTCATCTATGGTAGCACTTATTCGATTATTTATTTTTTATTTGATATTTATATGATATTTTCATTTCCTGTTATCAGTAAATTCCCCTAAAAATGAGCAATGAATTTTGAAAAATGTGTTATATTTAATACACCTAAATTCAACTGCGTAACTAAAATGTGCCATTTCTATTATAACATTTTCGGATAATACAGTGTTAATCAATCTAATTTGTCTTGTTTCTATGATTCTCGTAAAGCGCTTTCCACAGAGCGCATTTCCTGATTGGATTTAATTCTGAGTTTTATCTGACACTGTTTCCATATAAAGCTTAAGATCGCATTGTTGGAGGCTTATTCCATCGTTAAAACATTTCCTTATTCCATTCACTCGAAACCAATGATTATTCACAGCTATTTAATAATACTGAATTCTAGAAACTTTACTTATACAGAGAACTCAATGAGAATTTATCTTTCAAACTAAGTGCATCGCTTTGTTTATTTCAACAGCAGAAACTAAATTGAGTTATTAAAGTCAAAATCATTTCATAGCTATCATAATCTGATCGGATATATGCGTTGGTGTGCCTGTGTATGTAGACATATGATAATTACTTATAAATATTGCCAGAAAAACTTTCATTAAATCCAAATACATATGAAGTCATATAATTTATATAATATGAAATACAACGGACCCATAATTATTTAATTTTGTTCATTGACCACTGGTTTCAATCTTTAGTCAACTCAGTTTTGAACACCTGGAGACAATATCAAGAAAGATTAAATTTCTTTAAAAATGTTATTAAAATTTCAAATATTTTCACCATTATATATTTCTTATAAAAATATTAGAATAAACACATAAACTTTACCAAACTTCTTGAATTTTTTAAATGATTTATCAAATTATAAAAAAATTGACATTTGTTTGTAAGCATATATATATATGTATACATATACACATACATACACACCCACACCCACACACACACATATATATATATATGTATGTATATGCATATGTATATATATATATATATGTATATATATATATGTATATGTATATATATATGTATGTATATGCATATGTATATATATATGTGTATGTGTATATATATATATATGTATATGTATATATATATATATATACATATATATGTATATATATATATATATATATATATATATATATATATATATATGTATATATATATATATGTATGTATATATATATTATACATATATATGTATATATATATGTATATATATGTATATATATATGTATATATATATATATATATATATATATATTTGCATGAAAAAGTAAGTCGCATGAAAAGTATTTGCAAAGAAAAGTAGAATTAATGATCAGTAAGAGTTTTTAATAAATATTTAAAGCCAATATCATTTTTACTTGCATAAAATTAAATAATATAATGTATATTTCATCAATTCTTATTAATTAATTAACACATAAACTGACGAAACAACTTAGTTATTTTCCCAGATATTATGTACATGTCGATTAATTATTGCAAAATGCAATTACTACTAATAACTAATAAAATAACCCGTTTTGACTTTTAGCATATTTTTTCATCGGCAAATTTCAACATTTTTCTTCCGAGTGAGTTTGAGTGGTCAGTTCTCCCAACTGGACGTTTGCAGGGGAAATATTGGCACACACACAAATATATATATATAGCTACCTATAAATCACAGTCTTGTTAATTCAGGGAATTTGTTACAATACATATGCGCGCATCCTAAGCTCGAAATCATACAAAGCATATTTTTTTAAAGAATACAGAATAAAACAGAGCCTCTACAAAGCAAAAAATCGTATGCATAGCGCAGAAGTAATATACACAAATTACTAAAAGCAAAAATATAAGGACGTGGTTCTCAAATAAGTTGTATTTACAAGTATGTGGTCTCTCAAGTAATACGTACATAATATCAATGCGGTATAAATCGTAAATATAAATTCGCGAAAACCCAGTTACTAGCTTCACTCAAAAAAAAAAAAAAAACGAAAGTGAACAGGGTTGTAATGAAAGTACTGATAAATTTAACTAGACTGAAATAAATTTAAAATATGATGTATAATTTAACCTTGCTATGAAAACTTTAAATTTAATAAAACGAAAGTGAACGGGGACATATTAAAAGACTAGATAAATTTACCTAAACTGAAAGAAGTATAAAATATGAGAAATAATTTAAACCTTTTACAAAAACTTTATTTAAATTAAACGAAAGTGAACAGGGTTGTGTTGAAAGAAGAGATAAATATAACTAAGCTAAAATAAGTTTAAAATGAGATATAATTAAAACTTTCTAGAAAACCTTTTAATTTATTCAAATGAAAGTGGACAGGGGCATGTTGAAAGAAGTGATAAATTTACCTAAGCTAAAATAAGTTTAAAATATGAGATATAATTTAAACTTTCTACAAAAATTTTGAATTTATTTAAATGAAAGTGAACAGGGTTGTGTTGAAAGAATAGGTAAATTTACCTATACTGAAAGAAGTTTAAAATATGAGATATAATTTAAACTTTCTAGAAAAACTTCGAAATTATTTAAATGAAATTGAACAGAGGCATGTTGAAAGAAGTGATAAATTTATGTAAACTGAAATAAGTGTAAAATATAAGATTTAATTTAAACTCTTCGCTAAAACTTTGAATTAAATTAAACGAAAGTGAACAGGGTTTGTTGAAAGAAGAGATATATATAATTAATCTGAAATAAGTTTAAAATATTATGCATAATTTACACTCGCTATGAAAACTTTGAATTTAATAAAAACGAAAGAGCACAGGGACATATTTAAAGAATAGATAAATTTACCTAAACTGAAAGAAGTTTAAAATATGAGATATAATTTAAACTTTCTAAAAATGTTTGAATTTATTTAAAATAAAGTGGACAGGGGTACGTTGAAAGAAGTGATAAATTTATGTAAACTGAAATAAGATTAAATAATGAGATATAATTTAAACCAGTGTTTCTCAACCTTTTAGTATTCACGGCCCAATTTTCAATCATAATTTTCATCGCGCCCCCCACCCCACCGCGTACAATAAAATGTATACAGTAATAATGTATTTTGAGCATTATGGCGCTAAACCTGCACTACAACCTTAATTTTAAACTTTGCAAATTACCAAGAATACGGAAATTTATTGACATTTTTCAACACTAATACTCAGCATTGAAAAAACAATAATCCTATGCCTTTTTATTGCTCTTGCGTCCCGCCATGTCGGGCATTCTCACGGTTTCGCGAGAAGTTTTGATTTGTCTGGAATTTGTCTGGTCAGCTTAAAAGTTAAGTTAGGAGCGTGCGCAGATGTGAACAAATGTTTTCTCATAGGGAGAAGGAGAAAGTTCTATGACGCCAATTTCAATTCCAGACAATCTCATTCTAGTCGATCCTTCTTATCGCTATTGAATCTATTCTTAATGTGTATGTTATATATATTTTCGTGTAATTGCAATTCACGGTATTAAATATTCACGGCAGCAGACTTATGCAGAATCATGGATAAATTTTTAAGCGGGCGTAAGCGAGCATTAGACGATAGACAAGCATCAACAAGTACACAGACGAGCGTGGTTCCGAAAATAAAATCAAGAAAATATTCTCAAGAATACTTAAATTTTGGGTTCACTAGTACTGAAGTAAATGAAGAAGAAAGGCCCCTGTGTATCATTTGCTCAAAAATGTTGGCGGCAGACAGCATGAAACCTAATAAACTTAAACGACATTTGGAAACGCTTCATAGTGAGTACGTAAACAAACCCAGAGAATTCTTCGAATTAAAATTAAAATAATATGAAAAGCAAAAATCATTGTTTAAAAAAACTTTGTCTGTGAATGAAAAAGCTTTAATTGCCTCTTACAAACTTTCATATAAAATAGCCAGATGTAAAAAGCCTCACACCATTGGTGAAGAGCTTATTTTGCCAGCCGCAATTGAGATTGTAGAAATTATGTTTGGAGATAATTTTGCAAAACAATTGCAGTCTATACCTGTTTCAAATGATACTGTTGCCCGTCGAATTGCTGATATAGCTGAAGATGTAGAGTGTCAGCTTTTGTCGAAGTTGCGTGACAAATTGTTTTCAATACAACTCGATGAGGCAACAGATAGTAATAAAGATGCTCATTTCATTGCCTATGTTAGATTTTGTGATGATTTGTCAGTAGTAGAAGAATTACTTTTCTGCAAACCAATAGAACTCAAAGCAACAGCACTCGCGTTATTTGCTATCTTAAATGATTTTATGAACGAGGCAAACATAGAATGGAAAAAATTGCGTCGGAATATGCACCGATGGTGCTCGTTCTATGTCCGGAAGATTCCAAAGTATTCAAGCACTTGTGAAACAAAAATCGCCACAGTGCGTCTGGACACATTGCATGATCCACAGAGAAGCTTTGGCTTCCAAAGAAATGAGTCCTGGTTTGAATATTGTGTTAACTACGGTTGTAACCGTAGTAAATTATATAAAAATGAGACCCCTGAAATCAAGAATCTTTTCCGCACTTTGTAAAGACATGGGTGCAGTACATTCAGCGTTACTATTTTATTGCGAGGCAAGATGGTTATCACGAGGGAAATTTTTGCAACGTGTTTATGAATTAAAAGAAGAAATCGCCGTTTTCCTAGAAGAGGAAAACAGACCGGAAGCTGAGAATTTTCGCGATAGTTTATTTGTGATGAAATTGAGCTACATGGTCGACATATTCGAGAAATTAAATAACTTGAATCTTCATCTGCAAGGAGCAAATACACATATATTGGATACGAGTGATAAAGTTAATGCTTTTTGTAGGAAATTGGAATTGTGGAGCAGAAATTTAAAGCAAGAAAACTTAACAATGTTTGCAAATTTGAATGATTGTATTAAAACTTACAATGCTGAAGAACAACATGTAAAAGTTGTTTTTGCAACCATTGAAAATCATTTAGCAATGCTAGCAAAGAATTTTAAAAAGTACTTTCTTGCTGACGACAAACTGATATCAAGTTACAAGTGGGTGAGGGATCCATTTCAAAATACTCCCGAAGGACTCTCAATTGAAGAGGAAGAAACCTTCATAGACTTCACGGCAAGCGGCGAAACCAAAAGACAATTTAGTAATAAATCACTCTTTGAATTTTGGGCAGGAGTGGATGATGAGTTTTCTGCACTAAAAACAAGGGCATTTCGCATTCTACTACCATTTTCAACATCTTACTTTTGTGAAACTGGATTTTCTGCGGTGGCTTCTTTGAAGACAAAATATAGATCTCAGCTAAATATAGAAAAAGAACTGAGAGTGTCTATTTCTAATATTAAACCCTCCTTCGAAAAACTTTGCTCTGAAAGACAGGCCCAAGGAAGTCACTAATAATTATTAAATTTGTTTTTAATTTAGTAAGTTGTTTTAATTTAATAAGTTAATTATTAAATATGTCGAAATGTATTTTGTTTTGTATGTGTGTGTGTGTTCGAAATGTATCCTTTCAGTCACTTAATCGAAATGTATTATTGTTTATAAATTACATTTTCTCTTGGATATGCTCCGGCCCCCATTTAGTGTGCTTCGCGCCCCCTGAGGGGGCTCTTGGGGTTTGCGCGACCGCGCCACGAGCGCGCGTAAAGACAGAGCCCGCCGCCCCAGCGCGCCCGATGATTTCTCCTGCGCGGCGGCGTGGCGCCCCACAGTACGGCGCGGGGCGGCCGGACGCGCGCGCTTGGATATTGCGCGGGCGGCGCGCCCCACCGGCGGATCAGGCGTCTGGGGACGGCGACGGCCTCAAAGGTTAGCGAAAATGGCCGTAGTCGGCGCGCCCCATACAGCGGGGCGCCCGCGCCCAGGCGCGCCCACACGCCGCGCTCGAGGAGCGGTCGGGACGCGGCAGCCCCACAGGTTGAGATATCACTGATTTAAACGATTCACTAAAACTTTAATATAATTTAAACGAAAGTGAACAGGGTTATGTTCAAAGAAGAGATGAATATAAATAAGCTGAAATAAGTTTAAAATATGATGTGTGTAATTTAACCTTGCTACGAAAACTTTAAATTTAAGAAAATGAAAGTGAACGGGGACACGTTGAAAGAATAGATAAACATAACTAAGCCAAAATAAGTTTAAAATGAGATATAATTTAAACTTTCTACAAAAACTTTGAATTTATTTAAATGAAAGTGGACAGGGGCATGTTGAAAGAATAGATAAATTTACCTAAACTGACATAAGTTTAAAATGATAAATAATTTAAACTTTCTAGAAAAACTTAATTTATTTAAATGAAAGTGGACAGAGGCATGTTGAAAGAAGTGATAAATTTATGTAAACTGAAATAAGATTAAAATATGAGATATAATTTAAACGCTTCACTAAAATTTGAATTAATTTAAACGCTTCACTAAAACTTTGAATTAATTTAAACGAAAGTGAACAGGGTTGTGTTGAAAGAAGAGATATATTTAACTAAACTGAAATAAGTGTAAAATGTAATGTGTATAATTTAACCTTGCTTTGAAAACTTTAAATTTAATAAAATGAAAGTGAACATGGACATGTTGAAACAATAGATATATTTACCTAAACTGAAATAAGTTTAAAATATGAGATATAATTTAAACTTTCTACAAAAGCTTTGAATTTATTTAAATAAAAGTGGACAGGGGCATATTGAAAGAAATGATAAATTCATTAAACTGAAATAAGATTAAAATATGATGTATAATTTAACCTTGCTATGAAAATTTTAATAAAATGAAAATGAACGGGAACATGTTGAGAGAATAGATAAATTTACCTAAACTGAAATAAGTTTAAGTTGAGATATAATTTAAACTTTCTACAAAAACTTTGAATTTATTTAAATGAAAGTAGACAAGGGTATGTTGAAAGAAGTGATAAATATAACTAAGCCGAAATAAGTTTAAAATATGATGTATAATTTAACCTTGCTATGAAAATTTTAATAAAATGAAAATGAATGGGGACATGTTGAAAGAATAGATAAATTTAACTAAACTGAAATAAGTTTAAATTGAGATATAATTTAAACTTTCTACAAAAACTTTGAATTTATTTAAATGAAAGTGGACAGGGGCATGTTGAAAGAAGTGATAAATTTATGTAAACTGAAATAAGATTAAAATATGAGATATAATTTAAACGTTTGCCTATAACTTTGAATTAAATTAAACGATAGTGAACAGGGTTGTGTTGAAAGAAGAGATTAACTAAACTGAATTAAGTATAAAATGTAATGTGTATAATTTAACTTTGCTTCGAAAACTTTAAATTTAATAAAACGAAAGTGAACGGGGACATGTTCAAACAATAGATATATTTACCTAAACTGAAATAAGTTTAAAATATGAGATATAATTTAAACTTTCTACGAAAACTTTGAATTTATTTAAATAAAAGTGGACAGGGGCATATTGAAAGAAATGATAAATTCATTAAACTGAAATAAGATTAAAATATGAGATATAATTTAAACACTTCACTAAAACATTGAATTTAATTAAACGAAAGTGAACAGGATTGTTTTGAAAGAAGAGAAAATTTTAACTAAACAGAAATAATTTTAAAATATTAGATGCAAAACTTTGAAGTTAACAAAACGAAAATTAAACAGGGTCATGTGTAAGTAAGAGATCAGTATAACTAAATTCAAATACGTTTGAAATATGAGATATGATTTAAACTCTATGCGAAAACTTTGTATAGTACGAGAATAAGTAGGGATATGTAGAGAGAAGAGATAAATTTAAGTTAACTGAAATAAGTTTAAAATAAGATATAATTTAAACTCTTAACAAATGTTTAACTTTAATTAAATAAAAATAAACAGAGAAACTATGTAAAAAAAGAGATAAGTTTAACTAAACTGAAATGCTTGAAATATGATATATGGTTTAAATTATATGCGAAAACTTTAAATAATAAGAAAGTGAAAAGAATTATGATGAGAGAAGAGATAAATTTAACTAAACAGAAAAAAAGTTTAAAATAAGATATAAATTAAACTCTCTTGAAACACTTTGAATTTAATAAAACAAAAGTGAACAGATACATGTTGAATGTCGAGATAAATTTATCTAAACTGAATTAATTTGAAAATGTGAAAATTTATTTATACGTTAGAAATTTAGCGAACGTATTAGTAAATTAAAAAATTAGAGTATATTTAAGAATTAGCACATTAAAAAATTCTACAAAAAATGATGCAGCACAAAAATAAGTTATAGATAACCGTATTCAAAGTTGAAGGCCAATAATTATGTATGAATAGCTTTTCCTTACGAAGTGTGAACTAATTTAAATTATCTTCCAAAGCCTTGAAATGTAAGGGGATAAACACTAAACCTTATTATGATCAAATATACATAATACAAATAATAATAAAACGTGGAATCATATAGATAATATAAGAAGTTGAAGATTGAAAAATAAATAATAATCAGAATTATTGACTATTTTTTTTTCATTTTCAAAATCAATTTTTGTTTATTTGAGAACCACATATAATTATTATAAACATCATGATGTTACTGGCTAGTAATGCAGAAAATCTATTTTAAATGGAATTGTAAATAAATAAAATTTTATACTTAATCAAACTTTTTTATATTGAAATGCAGAATAAATTTGAAAACAATTTTAAATGATTTCCAATGCAAACATTATCAAAGAAACAATCACTTTCAATTTTTTTCTTACGTAACTTTTGCAAATCTTTAATAAAAAATTAAAAAATTAAATCACTTAAAAAAAGAACATAAGCAACAATACGTTTGGCATAAGCATAATTATTAATCGAATACTGCTAAATTTACTTCAAAGTGTTAACTACTTCTTATATAATAATTGTATCCCTTTTCTCACATGCGTATCATGTTTGATACAGTTTTGTTTCCTTTCATTGCAAAGTAAAGATACGAAGTACTCGATACTTTAGGGAAAAGGGAGTTGAGTATGATATATATATCGAGTACATGAAATGGATTAAGTTTATATCAAAGGTAATATACTTGCAACAGAAAATTGTAAACTTCTAATACTTTAACAATTATTAATGATATGTGTATTCAAAAATGCCTTTCACCTCAAGCATCTTTTCTAGAGATTTTTGACATTTATGAAGATATTTGGCAAGAATTTCTCTCTTAATCTTTTGCAATTATTTACATTAACAAAATAAAGCATACAAAATCGAAGTGACTAAATGTTGATTTCAATTTTTCAGCATTGAAACTCGTTTTAAGTTGACAATGTATGGGAGTTAGGTACAAAGTTAAGAGATCTAAAACCTTTCCAAGCTTAAAATATCATTATAACAGCGTTTTAACAAGTCAGCGTGAAAGAAAATTTTTTCTTCTTTTTAAAACTATTTTTACAATTTCTTTTATAGTGCACTAGCTTTCAAAAAAAATTATTAGGTTTTATCATTTCAAGTAGCATATTTTTTTAACTAACATAAATATACACCAAATGAAAAAGAAAAGAAATTCCCCTATTCGTATGATAATTTTGAATTACATATATTACAAACTAAATTTCATAACAATTTGAAGATTAGTATATTTATTCACTTTATGAATCATAATTTTTACACATATCTCATATTTTTAAAATAAAAATAATTTAATTGTAAAGAAATTGAAAATATTTAAAAATATATGTTTTATCATATTATAAAATAAAATATATTGCTCCGTTTATATAACTCAGGATCACGGGATAAAAAACACAAAAAGTGCTTTTATTTTAAATGAAAATTAATTTCTGGTTTCTAGATATTAAAAATTATTTTAAAAAGTAAATGGATTTCTATTTCTTTTAACTTGGTGTATATATTTTGTGTGATCTTACATATTATTTTACATAAATAATGAATTTTTATAAAGTAAGGAAGATTCTTATTAATGACTTAGCAATTTATTCTAAACAGAGCAGAACTTTTTATTACATAATAAATCCAAAATGAGCTGCTAGAATCAAAACTTTTAAGCTTGAGAGGTTCTTCATTTCAAAACTTAATTACTTTAACAAAATTTTATTTTATCTGTTATAAAGTAAATGGTTAATAAATTTTAAAGATATGTAACATTGAGAAATGCACTTGGAGTTTTTCAAATATTAATGAAATACAAATATTTTGTTTAAAAAACCGTTTAAAGTAATAATCTGCATGTTTCGGTATTAACTATAAGAATTTGGTCTCACTGATAGTTATAAACCAAAGTTCAATGAGACAGAATTTTTTCATTTTTAATCAAATCTTGTCAATGTGAAGTTCATTGTTTCTTTAACCTTTAATATTTCTAACATTCAATATAATTAAATCACGGTGATATTCAAATCGATTTCATTATCAAGTTTTCTCTCTCAGCTTATGACCGCAATTCATTTTTTTCTTCTTCTTAATACAACAAAATATCAAAACTAAAGTAACACAAGAAGTAAGAGCGGAGGTGAATGCGCCACTTTAATCACTAAATCTCATATTGATTTTTCTGCTTAACCAGTAACATCCTTTAAGTATACACGCCAAGGGAAATCATTTTTGCTTTTTTTTTTTTTTTAATACAGAGTCCTAAGCTACTTCTACCTTTTTTGCTCATTAGTAGATTTTTTTAAAGAAGTATCGATGGCATTTTACACAACCGGTTATTCTTTTACTCCACATCGCAGATATCGAACCACTTGGACGATATCAGCCAAGGTCCTTTGACCTTGTTCGTCCGCCTTCTGTCCAGAGGATTGAAAGCGACGTTGTGCCAGTAATAGACGTCTTTGAAGAAATACATAGACCGATCCGTGTACGAGTAGTACACGGCGTCTAGGTGGGATGGTAGAGTTGACTCCTTGTTGACACTAGGGAACTCCTTGTGGACATGCTTGGGATATCCAGGAAGACAACAACCCTCATCACCTCTGGAGACATCGTAAGCGTAGACCTACCAAAGACAACATTATATTTGAAAATATATTATTACTGACAACTTAAAACCTATAGAAAATGACATAATAACGCAAGCATGTTCTAACCACATTTGTGAAATTTCATACTGTGATGATAGTCATACTTAATATTCCTTGATACGAGGACGAACATTTTAGAATTTTCTAAATAAGAGTCATTATTTTTTCCAACCAATTACATATCTAAACCAATTATCTACATTTTTTTCATTACTCAATTGACATTAGGTATACTTATGCTTATCCTCATTTATTTTATTATTATACTATTTTCATAATGCCATGAAAATTGTTCCAATTCTTCCAAAGATTCCAATTCCTCATATTTTAACCTTTCTGTTCAGCGGCGTAGCAATGTTTCGTGGTACCCGGTGCAGAGTTTAAACTTGTCATTTCTATGTTCACCAAAATATAAAATTATGTTTATTGAAAGAGCAAATTTTTTATTCAATTGGTTAATAAAGAGGGTGGTATGTTAACTATTTTGAAAAAAAATTACAAACATAAATGTAGAATAACCTTTTATAAATACTTTTTAGAATAAACCAATTTAATGTACAAAGTAAGAAATCTTTTTTCATAGTAACAGTATCTAGTGCATGACTAAAATACAATTTAATGAAAACTCAATTCTTTACAGGTTTCGTTTGGTAGGGTCTTATCCAACAAAGTACGCTTTCACAGGACTGCACAGAGAATCTTTCCTTTCTAACGATTTGTTCTACTTATTTTGACATAGTTTAATCGAAAGCGATATCTATAGCTACTGTTTTCAACTGACAAAAGGGTTAATGTAAAGAGTTGTGGCTAATGTAAAGAGTTAATACCCTACACCCACATCTTCTACCCTGTGCGGATCGCAGTTTTGTGGAAAGTGCCTCAACAGGTAAATATGTATTTGAAATTTAAAACCTCCCGAACATACTTTGCGAGGTCGATGATTCACCTTAGATTTAGTCATGCAAAAACTTCTATTAAGATGAGTAACAGATATTACTCGATGTGTAAAATGAATTGATAAGGAAGAAATATAATGTAGAAAAATTATTTGCATTGTGAAACCATAGCTTCCTGCAAATACAATGTACAATGAAAAGTGTAGATAGTTTTTGACTCAGCTTCATAAATGCGATGAAAGAAGATTTAGAATTTTTAAAATATGCCCTTAGACTCACTTTAATTATACATAAATTTTTATCCTGGTTCACGTTGTTTTCAGTAAAATCTTTAGACATTACGGAGCTAGGATCCTAATGGAGCAGAATTTAATGGGCATTAATCACCCCAACATCTTAAAATCTAAATTACCATTTTAATGAGAAAAGAATCGATCTTATTAGTTGTATATTTTTTTTCAAAATATAAAACTAATTGGAAAAAAAGTTCTTCAAATATTTTCATTTTAAATTTAGTTTACATTCGCATTCTAATACAAGATAATAATGAAACAAAATATCTGAATCTATTTAGACTGATTTTCACATTTTCTTTGAAAGTTACATGTGTTATTCACTTAATCAAATAATTGTTCAATTTTTATTTAAATTCTAACATCGTAGTCTAAGGCGCTATACTTTTCAGTCGAACATTATATCATTGTCAGATCTTTTAGAGAATAATATTAAGTTAAATCTAACGATTTATTTTTAAAATTTTAATATTCTATTACTCATTACTTTTTAATTAAAAATTTTAATAGAAAATTGCCATGAAAAGCGAGTATAATGTTATAATAGTCAGAATAACAATTTTTTAATTGTTTATGTATTTTCATTTGTTAATATCAACTTCAGAAGACTGCAATTTTAGTGCTGCCATCTATTAGATAAGATTGTAAGTATCAGGTTCATTTGCATTTTCAAAGAATGCTTGATTCATTTTATCAGTAAAGACTTCTTCATAAGTCAAGAAGTTAGAAAAATCAATATTTTGGTTTTATGTATATAAATAAAATAAAATTTCAAGTATTTTATCGCTTCTTCTTCAAAAGTATGAACTATCTTCTGAACTGAAATAGTTCTGCAGATATTTTCTGAATTGATGATCTGTTTGTTTGTGTATGATTAATTCTAATTACTGTTCGCTTACATTATGATTGTTTCTAATTATATTTTTGAGATAATATAATTAGTCCTTTATCAATCAAGTTCAAAAGTGTTGAATATTACCTAAACTTAACTGGTCGTCGAATATTTTCTGAAGTAGTGCTGCCATCTACTGACCCTTATTTATACTATTTTTTAAATATAATTATACTTTTAAAGTATAATATAATGCATGAACTTGAATTAAAATTAAGTGACATGAAATTAAAAAGGGGAATATTTAGATCTCATATATTTGATAAGCCAAATAAAAAGTACAAATTCGAATTAAATTCAATCCAGTTTCATTCAATAAAAAAGCAAATCTTATTTTTAAATACATGAATTATGTGTTTTGATGCATAGTTTCTATCTTAAGATTAATTGAAATAAACAAAGTTTTTGTTGTAAAATATTTCTAGTTTTATTTTACATAAAACCCACTATGCTATGTTTTACAAAAGGGCTAATATAATTTTCAATTTTCTATGAACTTTGTTTTATTTTTTATAGAATTTTTAAAATTTTTTATAGTTAAAAAGTACTATTAGAAAAAGTTTTAATTTTATGTTGAAGATATAAAACGTACCTTGAGTAAATAAAATGTATTTAAAGTTTATATTACAACATAAAAGATTTCAGTTTAAATCTATCAATAAACTTCGCATTTGAGTTATATCAGCTAAGTTATGAAACATCAAGATACGAATCATACCAGATTTCCTTTAAAAAAATACAAGTTTCCATCTCTCTTGTCGAAGAAAATACTGTCTAAGTTTCCTGGAATATTCGGGAAATCTGTTCCTGGTATGGCTCTGAATTCTTGAGAAATGTTTTTGGGGTAACCGGCAGCAACTTTGTCTTCGGCGCTGTTGTAAATCCAAAAACGGTGACCTGGAAATGTGACAGAAAGAAAAGAAAAGTTACTGGCAGAATTCAATTTTTTAGGCTAAAATCCCCTACATATTAATAGCCGAAGTTATCTGTTCATCTGTCCTCGAACTTACAAAGCTGTTGGACATGGAATGAATAGTGGCATCCCTATTGTATTCTTCAAGAGTTAGGTTTAGCAAAATTCAAAGTGAGAAAAGTTTATCTTCTGATAATCTATCGATCCAATTCTTAAACAAATTGATATAAATATGCTTCATATCACAGCAAAAAATGCTGTCGTCTTTAAAACGTTGGAAATCCACCCCTTCTAACATTTCGAGCTTATAATGCCATTATTTCAAGCTTATTTTCAATGGTTAAGGGCAGGAGATTAAATTTATCAATTTATCTCATAATAAATAGATAAAAATAACATTTATTTCTAGCATTATGACGCCATTCCTTTAACCATCTCATTTAATCATTTCTTATTTTAAATTATTTAAATATTGTCTGCATTATTTTTATACTTTTTATCACTGAACTTAGATATTACGTAAATAATTTTCTTTTATATTTGACTTAAATAATAGATTAGGTACATATGTGATAATTTTAAATTTAATCATCGATTATTTTTTGTTGTAATGAAAATTTTATGACCTGTATTAACAAAAAATTCTTTTCATAAAAGTCTAGGAATCTATTTGCCGAACTAATAAATATCTAGCGTTTAAGTTATATATCTTTGAACATTAAGAAATTTTTCTCGTTTGTGTGTCTGTTTTTTATACATAACCACATGGTTTGCAATCGATTCGCTAAATTTTGGACATCATTCATATATACAGCCAACTAATCACTGTCAATGTTAGCACCTCTGCTGTCCATCCTATCACGAAATATGACAAGATAAATTAAAGTTGGCAACTAACATACGGTCAGTACAGTTTTTTAAGGTATATTTTATATTTTACTATGTCCAATTTTTTCGAGATAATTCTGAACTTTTAAGATAAATTCGAAGAAGATAAAATCACGGACAAATAAACATGTATCTTATTTTCTTATTTAGGTATATCAAAAAAGCATTTTACTGATTCTGTCGTATGACGGGCAATATTCTAGTTGTTAAATAACACTTGATTGATATTTAATCGCTTTTGCAAATACAAACCGGTTTAAAATTATTGAGCACTTAAAATTTTCTAGATTTTAATAAGGTTCTAACTTTAAAAAATATACAGTTCATTATCTACTTCTATCTCATATATTAATTTACAGATTTTCTGTAGAATACTTGAGTAGCTGTGATCGTACCCTTGAAGAAATACGCTGAGTCCTGGGTGTATGTCCAAACGTGCGCATAGCCATCGATATTGTCCGGTATTCCTTTCCATTCCGGCATGATCTGCAGGGGGTCGCCGTACCGGGTCCTGTTGTACCGATTTTCGTACATCCAGTACCGGTTGTCTCTGAAGAAGTAAGTATTGTAGATCAACTGCCCATCGGGTCGCCTGCGTACCCAGTCGAACACTGTGTTGAACCGCACTTGGCAAATACCTGCATGTGGACGTCAATCATATTATTGCATCTATCAAAAGACTAGTGTTTTCAATTAAAGCACTTATTACATTCATTCATTTACATTCTTTGTAAAATCAAAACTTTGGTTTAATTGGAGAAAAATTACAGCTAAAAGTATATCAATAGATTATTATAGTTCACTTAGTACGTAATAACCTGACAAAATTTAAAATTATAACCTTCAAAGTTTAATTATTAATTTCATTAGTACTGATGTTAGTACACTGAATTAATTATACAAACTCATACATACATACATGCATATAATCCAACCACGATTATTAGATCTTCTATTGCCATAGTATCAAGAACTTTCCATGCATACTAAACGACACAAATCTATTTCGAAATGAGAGTGAAATTTGAACCCAGTATCCTGAAGGCTTGCGTTTTCTTGCATTTGTTTTGCTTTTTTTTTTCAGAATATTATTTTGTTCATTTTAATTTAAATGAATCAAGTATCTCATTCATGTTCGGAAGTCAAGCCATTTTGTAGGGTCTGCAGTCGTAAGATGTGTGTGTATGTATATTATAGTAAAACACCCTAGTCTAAACTAATATCCCGGAACATAAAAATAATTAATAAATATAATTTTAAACTATTTAGTTTGAATTATTAATTAGTATTCTTGTCCCAAACCAGCTCTACCCATTTTGACTAAAGAAAAGCTAACAACTGAAGGTACTATAAATTTGATTTTTAAAGATTATAAGGTCGTAAACATCTTAAAGACTTGATGAGGTTGACTTTAAAATAATTGTAAACTAAATTTCCCCGAGACAAGATAAGTCCTATTATTAAAGTTCCTATGAAAGAGATTTTAACTTCTCATTGACAATAACAGCAAAGTAACAAGTCATCCTATAAGAAAATGTACAATATAAGTGACCACTGGTAACTGTATTGAGAACATACCCGAAAAAAAATGTAAACAGATATATTGTAAGAAGTTACCAGCTCTCCAGAGTTCGTCGAGAGTACTGGTATTCAGCAATTCGTTAGCAAGCTTAACCTTTGTTGGAGTTGAATATAATCTCACCGTATATATCCTGAACTAGCTTCCTGTCCTCCCATCCGAGCTCGAAGTTATTGTTGGGGATGACTTGCGAATAGATGGCGTACATGATGGAGTAGTTCCTGGATGTGTGGAAGAGGCCTAGGGCGTGGCCCACCTCGTGCACAGCCACTTTCACCAGGTTTGTCCCTTGGTCCGAGCCCACCGTCAGGTATTCATCGTCATCCACGTGGATCTCTGCATTCGCAGACATCTTGATGGCGTGGGACAGCTGTCCACCGAAGCCATCGAAGTGGTTTGGGCAGTTCAGATGCTCGCCTGAAATGTGTCGAAAGATTATATGTTATTATATATATCCATAAATGAGGAAGTACTTTAGAAGTTTTTCCGGTTCCACATACCGGTTGGCAGAGAAGTGTTAACCATCCATAGTAAACTTGATAAAGTGAAACGAAATAAAGATGGGTAAGTGGAAAGAATAGAATCGTGTTGGGAGCGGGCTCGTTTGCTTTTGTTTGAATTTTTTAAATTGTTTAATGAACAGTATACGGAGCTAGAATCCTGTGTTTCATGTTCAACAGTGGAAGGCTTACTAAACGTCTTGTATAGCAAGAGAATGTGTATGATAAATCTATGAGTCTGGATGTCTTTTAGGTATAGATATTAATTACGTAATGCACTGTTGAATGAGCTTGAGGCACCAGGGAATAAGATACCCGGACTCATGCTAATCCAGCCTTTGAAGAAGCTGCGAGGCGTATAGTAATTACATTCTGCCATCAGCGGCGGCGAGTGCACCTATGTTGGCGGCATTCCTATTTAGGCCCACCGTAGCTGGGATAGAGCAAGCAGTTCCAGCCAGCCGACCCAGCATTGCCCGCTCCAACCACGGCCTTGTTTTGCTTCCCGGCAGCGTCCTCACTGTGCTTCCTTCAGGATCCAGCTGAATGCAGTTTACTTTTGTTCAGCCAGCTTGCTGATTGTTTTCCATTAGGATTTTTCTGGTGACTATCTCGGTTGGTTTCTAAAATCTTAATAAATGCCTTTAAAGTTTTTCTGGTAGCTATTTCTTTTTACTCTAGTCACACCTTCGAAGAAACTTTATGTGTTCCCTTTAAGCTTTTTTAAACTTTCTGCAATATCTCTTATGCTTTTCTTTCCTTTCCATAGGCTCACAATTAAGTTTTTCAGATCTATAGAAGCTTGATTTATCTCCATTTCCTAATATTTAAAACAAGAAAAATAAAGTTAAGCAGTTCAATCTCAAAGTTATGACTTGAATTCAAGCTAAAAATTGTCTTAAAAATTAAGCATAAAATTTGCATAAAGCAATGTATAGAGCAAAAAAAAAAATGTCCATTTTTTTTTTTTTTTTTTTTTTTTTCTGTGGAAATTTCAAAATTTTATCTTTAAATATTTTAAAATTAAATGCAGTTTTTTATTGAAATTCAAACCAGTCATCTCAATCGTGCAAGAAATTACCATTTTTTTTAAAAATGTTTCATTTTAAAAGTACAACTATCTTTTAAAATATTGCGCTACGAAATGGATTTTCCTTGCCGTCCTACTTTTTTTTTAGTTCATTGTATAGAAGCATCTAAGACGCTACTGTGTATGAAAGCCAGATCTGCATTATTTGTATAACGTCTGATGCCAATACCAAAACTAATGTAAACATTAGCTACTGTGCGACAGTACTGAATTTGCTAAATTTGAGACAGTATAACAGCAAAATATTTAAATCAAAATCCGGAAAAATCTGAATTACGGAACTAAAAGCGAAATAATCAAGGTGGAGATCAATGACACAGAAAAACTTTAATCGAGAGTCCAAAAGTAGTTTTAATAAACCCCTGTTGATGGAAAGCATTTCTGCAGAAATCTAAACGGACGATCTAAATCAAAACTACGAAACTTTGAGCGAAGTAATTGATTTTTGTCAAGCCTTGAATTGGAAAAAAAATTATGATTAATTAATAAAGGGGATTTTTCATCCAAATGTAACGGTCAATTAAAACTAATCTAAAATTAATTACTAACGAGGTTCTCAAACACTTTTGCTTGCAGATTCCTTCTTTTATCAAACACCTTGGAATAGATTACCATGTGAGATAACTCTATTCCTTTATAGAATAAAATAATTAGAACTTTCAGTTTAATGTTTTTAATAGTGACTTAAAAATAAACAAATCATTATGATACCTAAACTATTACCTGCTGAAATTATTATCTTGTTTTAAATTAAAAAAGCATTATTTTTTCTATAGTACTAAGGAGATCAGTTAACCGGAAGAGTTGATATGAGTTTATGTTCAACTCTATGTTTGTAAGTAATAGTCAGGAAATTTCCATGATCAGTAATTTTCAGTCGATTTCTTTACTTCGTAAAGAAGATCATAGCTCCGTTAACTATACTTTCTAATAAACAGAAAGTCTGGAAAGCAATAAACAGCTTGTCTACAGTGACCCATAATGTAGAGTATAAAATCGTCAAATACTTTTGTAACAAAATTTTGCAGTATTCTTGTTAAAGTATTTCCTCTTTTGTGAATAATTCCATAAAATGTTCCTGTATCAGTGGAGATTTATCTTAGTTTGTGCATTTAATTGCTAAAATTCTAATGCCGAATCGGAGATAGCCAAATGAAGAATGCCTTGAAATCTTCGTTTGAGGCTGTGTAATGAAGAGTCTGTTGACAATGAGCAATCAAAAGTCTCGTTTGAAGGAAACAGCCGAAACTGGGCTACTAATTTATTTCTATTTATTTTAAATATAAAATAAACAGCAATAAATAAATTAGTGGCCGTAAAAGTGAAAATGTGTCACAATTTCTTTGCTTTATACTGAACCTTTCGTGGATACCCAGATGCACTACCAAATTAGTTGTTATGTACCGTGTACCCCCTAAGAGTAAGAACGAAATTTTAGAGGTCCGTTGGAACCAATTTGGGAACCACTGAACTACCACAGCAATGCATGGCACTTATAATCGACTGTTAACTATAATCAACCATGAAAAGAAAGATATATTTTAAAGATAATAAACTTTATCAAATCAAATTTTGATGCATTACGGAGTTATCTTGTTTGCACTTATGCACACAGATAGTGACACATCTTTTATATTTGACAAATTATTTTTTTATTCCAAGAACTTTCTACGAGCAGGTCCTTTAGTAAATAAATAAACAAATCTGTTAAAAAAAGATAAAAATAAATGGAGGTTCAATCGCGCGACATTTGGCTCCGCGACTCCCGCTTTGCCGATAAGTGTAAATATTTTAGTCTCAAGTGTTCTGCGTATGAGAAAAGCGGTGTATCCATCTTTTCCCTCCTAGCGCGCATCCCGACTCTCAAGTGGGTCCACGAGTTTTGGGTTACCCCGTCACACGCGGGACCCTTTTGTCAGCTTCCCATCGGCCAAATTTTGAATAAACAACGTCGATGGGTGAAATAAACAGCGTAGGGCACTCCACGGCGTCAGAGATGCCACTTGTAATTGATTTGGAGGTGTTTATTTTACGGAAAAAAGAGGGGTATTTTTTTGTTGAAGCACGCCGCCCGGAAAATGTGTTCTTTTCGACGCCCTCCACCCTCACTCCCGCTTGAGTGTGGATTAAAAATACTTCGTATGTGTGTATGTGTGTGTGTCTCTTCACAGTTCCAAACTCTTTCTTCGATTTCACCACGCGCACTCACTCTTCCGAATTAGAGTGCCTCGCGCGGTAGATCTTCCTCTCAGCTGTCCTTCGCAATCGAATGCGAGTGCATATGGTTATTTGCGTCAATATGCCCGAGTACAGAAACAGTGAGATCTGATTTCGAAATAGATCACTATTTGCTCATTCTTGGGTCGCTATTCGATTTAACCTTTTGAAAAGGGCTCTCTGATGAACTAATGCATTTGCGGGACACATGCTGTCCCAGCCCCTCTGAAAAGGTTAACGTGTACTTTATTTACGTTTTTTCTTCAAGAATTTAGGGCAAAACCCCAAGGGGCGCAATATAATCAAAATAATTTTTATTGCTTCCTGCAATCACGAGTTATAGATATTGGGTTATTTACGAAAATTGTGCTAGAGGAATGTGAGGTATGTATGATATTTTATATAAAACTTTTAATTTCGTATTACTAATAAACTAGCATATAGCCCACCATATGACGGGATTAGTAAAACTTTTAATTTTCCAGAATTGTAAAGTACCTTGTCAGAGAGGTAAAAAAATGGTTTGTTTTTTTGCTGAGAATTATCTGGTTCAAGCTCAAGAATTTGCCTATCTTCATACCCCTCTAAAGTCTCCCGCTACTATGAATTCAGTTTAGAATCAGGTTGAATTCACTTAGTCAAACCGTGTGGTTATGTATAGAAAACTAAATCACACACAAACTTCTTAATTTTCGAAGATATATAACTTAAAAGTTAGATATTTATTATTCCGTGAAATAGACTCTTAGATTTTTAGTAAAAGAATTTGTTCTTAATAGCAGTGATAAAATTTTCATTGCAACAAAAAAAGAATCGATGATTAAATTTAAAATTATTACATATATACCTAATCTATTATTTAAGCCTAATATAAAAGAAAATTATTTAAGTAATATCTAAGTTCAGAGATAAAACGTATGAAAATAATGCAGATGATATTTAAATAATTTAAAATTAGAAATGATTAAATGAAAGGGTTAAAGGTACCACGTAATAATGCTAGAAAAAAATATTATTTTCATCTACTTATAATGTGATAAATTGATAAATTTAATAGCCTGCTCTTAACCGGGGAAAATAATGCTTGAAATGATGCATTAAATGCTCGAAAAGGTGAGATGGTTGGATTTTGAATGTTTTAAGCACTTGTTTTGAATTTTGCTAACCCTAACTCATCAAGAATCTAATATGGATGCTGCTATCCATTTCAGATCCAACGGCTTCTTAAATTCGAGGATAGACATACTTAATTATATAGCGGATGTAGTCCTATTTCAGTTATAGTGGGATTTGTCAAAACTATAGAATCAAATGAAAAAATTTAAAAGGTATTACATATGTTACACGTCTGTCCTCAAAAAGTTCAACAGTAGGTTTACGTATCATTAGCCCTCGTGAGCCAAACGGTGGACTTAGCACTTCAATCCAAACCTGTGACTAGTCACCTGTTAAAAATGTTGAGGCTTTACTAACCCCTTCGTCACATCCAGTAATTAAATACTAAAAAAAAATATCCATATATCTATCAACATATTTCACTACTGCATTCCCAGACTACATCTTAAAGTTGCGCAAGTTTTATTTAATACCGATAAATATATTGCCAGTGAAATTCGGTCTTTCATTTCTCCAGTTTCACTTCTGAGTACGTCAGGTTTTATTACGCGTCATAGACGTCAAGTCGTAATATTTCGACCACTTTGTCAGAATGGATGACTCTCTGTAAACACGCCACAGCAAGCGGAATTTCAGCATTCGTCTCGACAGTGCGATCCCAGAAAATGGACTTTCCTCTCTAAAATCTAAAAATTCGTCCCACTGCGTCTCTAAGAACTAGACACCCCCTGGCGCCACTTTTAATCTCGAGTCTTTCTTCTTGAAGCTGAAGAGCCATCCCATTGAATTTGAATGCAAACATGTGCCCAGAGGGGGCCCACTACTTTCTCTTTTCAGCTGGCCCCGATTATGAGCTCGCCGTTTGAAAGTGTTTATTCAAAGGTAAAAGTGGAGTAGGGGGGAAGAGAAAGCAGTAACCTCTCTACTACTTTCCCCACTACTCTGAAAAGGGTTAAAAAACGGCGTGTGTGTGTGGGGGGGGAGAGCAGACGGATTATGACGGTGAAGTATGAGAAGAGGGGGATATATTCGGGATATTAAATGGGGATCAATACAAATCTGATCCCCAATAAGACACTGATCATGATTAAAAGGACGCATAATAATCTCCGGAGATTAAAATGTTTTATACGTCGACGCAGGTGCAAAGGATTGGATTTTGTAGACGGTAATTCTGTTAAATATTCGATTGGCGGGCACTAAAACGATCGTGAAATAAGATTATGACGATTAAAATGTATTAAATGAGTCAGGGGCAGGACATGAGAAGCTAAAATTTGGACATAATGACATGAGGACATAAAATTTAGCCTACAGATATTCATTTTTTTGGGGTCAAACGGCAAGAATTCATTTTGAATAGGAACATCAGTGGAATCATCTCTTAATGCTAATAGAAATCGAAAGGTGTCTTAATTATAACACCATAACAAAGATGAAAATACGCTTCTATATATGTAACTATAAAAAAAGAACGCGATAAACTATTGAACCCTAAATTCAAACTTTAACTACATTTTTCATGCTAGTTCAGGGAAATGTACTCGAAGTCAATTACAGATGACAAGCACAAAATTTAGTCTTGGTCAGCGAGATCGTACACTTATAACATAGGGGTTTATACGTCAGATCATCACATTTTTTGGCGTCTATATATTACAAAGGATTTAGAGGCTTCAAAGGTGGTGTTTCAACTGGACCATATGGGCGGAGCCCGTCAATCCAGAGGCTTCTGTCAGTAAGCACAAAAATGACAACGAGTGAAAAATAAGCACATAAAAGAGCAAAGAGATAGAAGGGTGGATTCGTGAGTTCATAGCACAATAACTAGAGTGTAGAGAGTTAAGGGTTAGAAAACAAAACTATTTTTGTGGCCTAGGACATCCGTACAAAATACTCGAAAATAATAAATTACGATATATTACAGCCTTGATGGCTGTAATATAGCCTTTCCTATTTTTAAATTTTTATGGTTGCGTATCGAACACGACTCGGATAGCATGTTTGTTGATATATCCATCTTTTATTGTCTGGAGTGTAAAAGGGATCTCACCATGACAGCTAAGTTTTCATTACTTGTGCCTTGTGGATGTTCTGTGTTAAATGGATCTACAAAATTTTAAACCTATTATTCACAATGTCAAAATTTTCGCTTATGTATGTATACATAAATACGCACACAAATATTAAAGTATATAGTGTCGTGGCTGGTAAGAGTGCAAAATTTTAAAACAAAAACAAGAACAAAAATTTATTTAACTGATGAACTGCCCTACGCGGAAGATACGTACTCGCTCGAGTCTCTACACAGACTCATTTTCCTTCAACATCCATCGCTCCGCTGGAAGCAGAACTATCTATTTACAGTATTGACATTTACAGTATCATTTAAAACAAAATTAAAGTCCAAACACTACATATTGTTTAGTAGCTCTCTTTTAAGTTTAGGTATTTAACTATGATCAAATTTATAGTGGTATTTATATTTAAGTCAACAAGACTAATATTATTTCGGTTGTGTTGTGTAAAATATGTAAGTACTAAATTCAACCACAGGTTCTGAGACACTACAGATTTAAAATAAAATATAAACTAATAAACTAAATCAAGAGTAACTGAAATTAGCTTAAAAAAATTATTATAATGATACATACTTGACTAATATACAAAAATTTGATCAAATTTCATAAGATTTACTTCCCCGTTCTCTGTCCTTGAGTCCTGAACACTTGCCGTCGAACTTTCGACCTCCGAACTCTGACAGTCGAACTTCTCTCTTCAAATTGGGCACTGTCTCTTAGGAACTTGTAAATAACTCCACAAATGTACATTCTTATTTAGTGTCATGTACGGAGACGTGATTCTAATCTGAGACTGGAATCAGAACCCGCCCGAGAATTCCGCACAAAATCCGTTGAAATAATTTTTATGGTCCTCTATCTTTTACAAAAGATGTGATGGGGTCAGATTTAGATCCCAAGCATTTTATTTCCCGTATTAATTAATAGCAATTATATTAATAAATCAATCATAATAATTATATCAATTATATTAATTATATTAATTATAAAAATGATCTAAATCGCCTCATCACACATATATACATAATATGTTTGGGGATAGAGGAATAATGTGAAGAAATAATAGATAAATTTTCATTTCAGCCTTAATGAGGCATTCTAACACAAGCAGTTAATTATTTCCATTTTCACAGCGTTAAATATTTCTTAATAAATTACCTCTCCCAAATGCTATGAGTACGTCCACATCATCAACTGGCGATCGTATATCTTCTTGGAACATCAGCGGTATGACTTCGCCCCACATTCTAAACGCCAACGCTAGAGCCGCCCTCTGCGTGTTCACTGTTAGCTGATTGCTGTACGCTGAACCAACTAACCTCCATGTTACAACCTCCTGAAACATAGAAAACATATGAAGCCATGAATAGTTATTTTATTACAAAATCTAAAGGTACGATTTAAATCATAATTCTTGCACAAATACATCATATTTTGATTGAAAATTGCTGTTTACTTTTAGTTTGGTACGTAACAATATATCTTATTTTTTCCTGCAGGCAAGGACCTACTTCTTGAAGACGTACTATCCCGAATAGCCATGCAAGAACCAGGATTTAATTCCGAGGAATGTGATTTCGAAGTGCAGTGCTCTGCTGATCCGGCCGCCATCCAGTTACTTTCTTTTACTTTCGAATTCATGAGTGTAAGATATACAAGTTTTTGTTGGAACTTGATTGGCAGATTAGACTTTTTTACTCCCTCTATTTCAAGTCAATCACTAGTAAATACAAGAAGTATACGTTGCTTACATGTGCTAAAGTAAGGTCCCGTAAATCATTTTCGTCCCTTTTTCCAAATTCTTACCTTAAACTGAACTCTTCCACGCCAATAGATGGCGCCACATTGACTCTGAGTACACCTCGACTTGTAATGTATAGTACTGAATTGTTAATAATTTCTCTCTTAACTTTAAATTTTTCCTTGTTTCTAATTTTAACCCTCTAAGCGGTTCGCACGTACAATTCCGCCAGTTGTCACGTACAATTTTCGACCTCCAAAAACGTTCCGAAAATGGATGTATTGTACATTTCTGCCAGTGCTTTCCCCCATGGAGTTTTGAGGTAGGAGGGTCAGGTCGATTGTTTAGGAACTGCACCCCTCTTTGACTGACATTTATTGAGGGATGCACCCCTACTCCCTGAGCACAAGGACTCTGATAGCTTATCATGGCTTTGTAAATCTCTATTTCGAAATATTTCGTTTGTGGTAACAGATGTATCTCTAATTGCACCACTTAAATATCTTGGATGACTTTCGTAAATAAATATAAATAATTCTCTTAAAAAATATTTTTATTCGTACTTTTAGAATCCATTATTTCTTATGGAATGATTTTCGAGACTTGACGAGCTTTATGTGTATTAAAAATTAACAATCTATAATGTCTATTTATATATCTATTTATAACCGGAAGTAAAGGAACAATAACGAGGGTGGATTTCCCGTATTCCAATCTAGTCGACAAAGGGTGAAGTAAAAAATCATAGAACACTTTGGTCACTGACACAATAAAATTTTAGCTTATTTTTTGGAGACTTTTTTTCCTCGGTGTGTTCCACTTGGAGGGTTAACCTCATCGTGTAACTTTAACTTCTAGTTTTATTTTTTATATTTTCTTCTCTTCTTCTTAAAAACTTTAAAAAAAAACCTCTTTTTTTTTACTTATAATTTTTATTTTTATCTTTATTATTGAGGACAGGGTCTTTAATTTATTATCTTTATCTTATCATGAATGTAACTTTTAATTTTTATGTAAATGCACTTTTATTACTCCTGTAAATTTAAAGAAGTACACTTTTAAGACAAATATCGCTCATTACTGGAGATACGAATTTTAGTTAAGGTACAACCTCACCTACTTACCTACTTGAACTTGGACTTGGACCTGAAGTAAGATGCTTATGAGGTTTGAAAAAAAAATTGAATGACTCCATTCAAATTAAAAACTATTTGTGGATTGAACTCATTCATCGGTTATTAAATATAATTTTTTTTTCATCAAAATGTTTTCCTATAGAGCCGATACATTTCTTTTATATAAAGATTTTTTAAACTGAAAAAGGGATTTTTTTAAATCTCATTTGAATACTGAATGTGCAGTTACTTTTTCTTAAAAGAAAGCAATTAAATCAAAACGTATGTTAATTAAACCCTTTCTTCAGGCTATTGATAACTACTTATGTAGTGGATTCATGTCACTCTCTTCATCCCTTCCAAGTATTGCGACATAAGAAGTCTAATCTTTCTCTGACAGTAGACTTTAGACTAAGTCGAAATAGGAATGGCACTCTGTCTTTTCCAGATCATAATAGTTATCAAACGAAGAACCTGAGAATTTTTCGTAAGGATTTTTTGCAGGTTTATTAATTGTGGATTAATAATATTTAAAATCTTACATTAGTAAAAGCCTGGCCTTCGACTCCTGATGCAATGGATCTCTTCCTCCTTTTCTGTACTTCATCATGTTGCATATGCAGCCTTTTGTCCAACTCCCCTGATTCGATATCACGTAGATACTTTTCCAGCCATCTTTTCCTTCTGGTGACAGAAGTCCCAGGAGGTAGAGGTTCTTCTGAAGACGGCCTCCTTTCTCCAAGGACGATTTCGTGAACTGGAACAGCTTTCTGAAGCAAGACATTTGAAGCATCACCAATAGCATCTTCACTGTTAGCTGTTGGAGTAACGCCATGGGTTTTTTTGTCTAAGTTATTTTGTGGCTCCTGTAAGAAGTCTAGTATGTTATTCATTTCAAGATCTTTGCCTCTAGAAGACAATAAACCGGGTTCTTTGATTTCATTTTCGTAGTACTCAAGATTATCCATTGTAGATGACAATAAAATATTTGTTTTGCTATTTTTAGATTTTATTAACAGATCATTTGTATGTTCATCTGTCTCTCGTGATAGGGAATACTGATTGTTTCCTTCAATGGAATTATCTTGAAGAACGTCCCTTCTATGTCGAGCGAGGGGTTGGTAACTGTGACCTTTCTTCCAATCTGAAAGTAATAAGACGCTTTTATTAATTATATATTAAAAATAAATTCTAACCGAAAAGTAATAACTTGTATTTCAAGTATGTATTCTTTCCAAATGCTGCTTATATTTCAAGTATGCTTTGCTTTAAAGTACAAATAATATATTTATCTAATAAAAAAAAGACTAATAAGGGAAACATTTTATTAAGTCGATAAATATTTGTTTGTAATATATCTCAGTACAAAACAATAAAAATAAAAATAAATAAAATAAAAAATGCGTACAAAGGAAGTAAAATACCCCGGTAGAGAATGAAGGACGTCTAGAGTGAAAATATGTTTTGAAACCTGGCTTATTTATGAATCCTACTACAGTGATTGGAATATGTAAATAATATCAAAGCGCTATGACAGTGTTATTTTTTTGAGCGGCCTCAGTCCAGAAAGTAAACTTTTCATTCAGGTGGATTCTAGACTTTGGGACTGACGGCGGACATTTTGTTTGTGTGGCGTTTGTTAGGCTTTCGTTTGGACTGACTTCTCCCAAACGAAAGTCCACTGTCAGTCTACAGGCAGCGACGTCTACTGTCGCTTTCCAGGGGTAACGAAACGAAAAGACCAGCACCTAAACGAAAACTTTACTGTATGTCCTAAGGATTGGCATTGCACTCAGTATGTAAATTGGAAGACAATCAGAAATATAAATATTGATATTATAAAAATTATAATAAAATTACATGCACTCACTAACGACCTAGAGTGTCAAAATAGTTTATATATTCGTTTATAAATATCAGTATTTTCTGAAAGAAAAATACAATAAAATCTAAAAATAGGTTTAACCCCTTACAAGACAAGTTTTTTTTTTTTTTTTTTTTTAAACTGGTAAAAAAAATATGGTTATGTTTTGACCAAAAAGAAATATATAGGCATAATATAATTTATTTATTGCAATTTCACTTGTGGTTGCTAACTAGGAAGTGGAAAAGGGGGTAAAGAGTTATAAAAATAAATTCTTATACAAAGTGTTAACGATTTGATGACATGTTTATTTTGAATTCTGCCCGTGTCAGATACGGGCAAATGCGTTAAAGGGGGTTATGGTGCAATATGCCCTTCTATCTTAAAATTGTAAAAAGGTGGCAATTCCTCAGTAGGTACATTGGAACTTACGTCTCTTTCTGGGGTGGATCATGGGTTTGAATGGAACGGCTCTGTTTTCGTCATCTGGATTCCCGCACCTCGACTCGCTCATCATCCTGAGTGTGGCCTGGTCCAGTTTCCCAGTCACTGGCATGTTGTAGGTGTTCTGGTAGCGACGGATTGCCTGCCGGATCTCTTCTCCCGAGCACCTACGATTGCCGTGGCGTCCCTCTTTGTGACGGCCGCCTGATCCACGACGCCTCGAAGATCCGCACCGCAAGTAGCCGTAACGCTTCAGGATTTCCTGTAAAAGAACGAATCGCATTCATATGAATTTGAAGCCGGAATATAGAAAATGTAATCTAGGAATTAAAACACAATTTTCATTACTAATCAGATTTTTTTACTTTTTCAATAACTTTTCCATCAATTACTGCTTACCAACAGCGTATCACACATATTACTGCTTCGCAACTTCTAAACCATCCCAATTAGCTGCATTGGAAATACGTTTCTTTGAGTTTTTAATCATATCTTGTATTTTATATACTGTACAGGAACATTATGGCTCATAGTATTGAAATGTTAAATTATTTCTGTTTATTATACTTGACTCAAAACTTGTTTCCTCCTTCTCTATTAGGATCGTATTTATGGAAGGGCAGCATTATTCAAAAGGTACAACTTTTCATTGTTGGGGCAAGACTTGGCATTCCTTCGATTATTTTAATTTTAAACTACAACACAAAAAGACATAATACGTGGGGATTTTCTATAAGAGTTGTTTTGACAGACACTCTCTTTTATATGACAATTTAAAAAAAAGTTCTAAAATATCACACTTATCTTTTATAACAAGCAAAGAATTCTGATGTATGAGGGAAATATCTCGGGAACCCGTTCAAGAAGAAGGGCAAGGAAAGAAGTCAGCTTAGGGAAGGACAGACTGGACTGCAACCCAGAGACTCCGCCAAGTCAAAAATTTGTAAACAATGTGTTTATTCTTTATATGACATTATAACAAAGGTTCTCTATAGTTTTTTGCCCTTTCCCCTTGAAACACATACTTCTCAAAGAAAATTTAGCAGTTGTCTCTATTTTCTACTGTATAGCATTGGGTTCCAGAAGTAAAAAGAACCTTGTAAAATGAGATGAGCTACATGGGAAAGCAAAGTTCATTTTTAAATGAATCTCTTTTGCTATTCCCATAATATTATACTTAATTCTGATTTGCGCCATTTCAAATATTCAAACATGTCGTATGTTGTACAGGAATATATTATAATACAGCTTCACAAAGCTGTATTATAATATATTCCAGGTTAATGTAGTGGATCATAAACTGTGCCTTTTCAATCCGTAGGAAGTAAGAGTGTGATTAAAAAGAAATCGTATAAGATATGATACTCTAGGAGGTAAAGTAGAAATTAAAATAAACATTGCTTTTTCAATTGGATCTTTTACTTTTTAGCTTCCACCAGATCTCACTTAACACTGAATCGCGTTATTGAAAGTAACTAAGTTTATCTCATATGATATCTGATGGGAGGGTACTGTAAAAATCCAGACTAGCTCTGGTTAATGTGCTAGTAAGTAAAGTTCTTTTTCAGTAACGTGGAAAATAACACTGGACTAGAGTTGTAAAACAAAATTTTGTTAAATAGAATACGGTAAGCTGGGATCGAAAGAGAAGTATGGCCGGCTTGTTGGACTAAGTTATATCCATTAAAATGTACTTATGTACGTTATTTATCCTAATGACTTTAAAATTACAACTATCCTATCTTAAGACGAATTATTTCAAAACTAATTCAAAAATATTTCAGAAAGTAAAGTGTTTATTTAGTCACGTGAGAAGTAACTCTGGACTAAAGCTGTAAAACAAAATTTGTCAAATGGGATACGTTAAGATGGGATCAAAACAGAGCCATGCCAGACCCATTGGACTAAGCAATATTCATTACAATGTACTTATGTACGTTATTTATCCTAATGACTTTAAAATTACAACTATCCTACTTTAAGACGAACTATTTCAGGACTAATTCAGAACATTTTCAGAAAGTAAAGTGCGTTTTTAGTCACGTGGAAAGTAACGCTGGACTAAAGCTGTAAAACAAAAATTTGTCAAATGGGATACGTTAAGCTGGTGTCAAAAGAGAGGCATGCTAGACCCATTGGACTAAGTAATATTCATTACAATGTACTTATGTACGTTATTTATCCTAATGACTTTAAAATTACAGCTATCCTACCTTAAGACGAACTATTTCAGGACGCATATAAGAATATCTTATGAATAAAAATACAAGAAAAACATAAATGTCTCAAATTTTTCTTCCATTTCCTGAATTAACTAATCCTTTTACAGTAATGGATTTGTTTGATTAGGAAACCTTTTAAGCATAGAATAGAATAACACCAGTATACATTTAGAAAAAATTTCTATTTTTCATCAAAAGAAAATATTTACTAATATCTTTTATTGTTTGTTTGTGACTTTTATGATAGATGGGTCGACAGAGTTTTCATTTGAATAGAAGGTACAAGAAGAACATAAATGTCTCAAATTTTTTTCTTCCATTTCCTGAATTAAATAATCCTTTTACAGTAATGGATTTGTTTGATTAGGGAACCTTTTAAGCATAGAATAGAATAACATCAGTATACATTTAGAAAAAATTTCTATTTTTCATCAAAAGAAAATATTTACTAATATCTTTTATTGTTTGTTTGTGACTTTTATGATAGATGGGTCGACAGAGTTTTCATTTGAATAGAAGGTACAAGAAGAAATATATAGAGCTAGATCAGTTTATTAACTTCTTTGACATTAAAATAAATGCCTACTTATTGTTAAAACTGAAAAATCTCGAACTTTAATTGTGTCATAAATAGCAGTGTTTCAGTTTTTTAAAATTGCTCTTCTTAGGTATTTTAAACATATTTATAGAAGAGCATTAGCACTTTACAATATAAGCCTTATTACTGCATTCTATGACAAAAATAGAAAAGCGTTCTGCTGTCATTCTTTACTTTACTTTTTGTGTGTATGTCATGTCTTAAAATTTTTTGTGCTTTGAGATTGAGAATGTAGACAGCCAACTCCCTTCTTTTCTTTTCCCACCTACATCCAAGATCAGTGATCGAAAAATGGTGTAGCAGGTCAGACGTTGAATGTCACTAAAAAGGAAAGTATTCCCAGAAATTTTCTAAAATTAAAAGACTTTTTCGCAAAAATCCTGTGGAATAAAAAATAAATGTGCCAATCATAAGGGGTATGTCACTATCTGTGTGCATGTTTGTAAACAAACTAACTCAATACTGGAGTAAATTTAATTTAATAAAGTACATTATATTTAAAATATCCATCTATATAGTTTATATCTATATGGTTCGCTGATTATAAATAACTATATATCTTCAGGGAAGTTAATTGCAAATTTGCTCTAACTGACTATTAACACCAGAAAAACATTCCCGTTGTATCATGTTAATTTCTTTATAATTTCATCAATTAACTTCTTTAGAATTTCATATAATTATATATTAACTAGTATTTAATTTACTTTATCAATATACTGCTTTACAAAATTTGCATGTTTCACTACAGCTCTACATTCATGCTCAAGAACATTAACTTGGAGTTCTGCAATGATATGTTACCTCACATTGGATATTAAGGCTATTCTTATCCTAGATTTCAACACTCAGGCAGGTGTTTATTTGATTCATACACGACTGTCTCTCTTTATTGCATTTATTCACCTGTACTCTTTTAGGTTAACTGAAATGAAAGTATTTCATGCAAGTATTAAGAGAGACGCGATCATGTACACACTGTTGCCAATGAAGACTATTTATAATATTTATTATCTATTCATACACGACTGTCTCTCTTTATTGCATTTATTCACCTGTACTCTTTTAGGTTAACTGAAATGAAAGTATTTCATGCAAGTATTAAGTTAGACGCGATCATGTACACACGGCTACCAATAAAGAGTATGTATAATACTGTATTAAGTTTAAATCCCAACCTCACACTGTATATTAAGCCAATTTTTATTTTATCACAGATTTCAACACGCATCCAGGTGCTTATCTAATTCATACATGACTGTCTCTCTTTATTGCATTTATTCACCTGTACTCTTTTAGGTTAACTGAAATGAAAGTATTTCATGCAAGTATTAAGAGAGACGCGATCATGTACACACGGCTACCAATAAAGACTATGTATAATACTGTATTAAGTTTAAATCCCAACCTCACACTGGATATTAAGTCAATTTTTATTTTATCACAGATTTCAACACGCATCCAGGTGCTTATCTAATTCATACATGACTGTCTCTCTTTATTGCATTTATTCACCTCTACTCTTTTAAATTAACTGAAATAAAATATTTCATGCAAGTATTAAGTTAGACGCGATCATGTACACACGGCTACCAATAAAGAGTATGTATAATACTGTATTAAGTTTAAATCCCATCCTCACACTGTATATTAAGTCTATTCTTATGTTATCATAGATTTCAACACGCATGTAGGTGAATATCTGATTCATACATGACTGTCTCTCTTTATTGCATTTATTCACCTCTACTCTTTTAAATTAACTGAAATAAAATATTTCATACCAGTAATAAGAGAGACATGATCAAGTATACATGGCTACCAATAAAGACCATTTATGATACTATATTAAGTTTAAATCCCAAAACAAGGAAGGAATTCTACAGAAATATGTCGAACTTTTGGGAAAGTTTATGATGAAGGAACGTTCCGGATAGAACTTGCAGGAAATGTGTCGAAAAATTTTAAGGAAACGATTTCGAACTCAACGGAAACTGCTTTTGATCTACAGAAATCTTGTAATGAATTTGACAGGGATACTGTATCACATCTATCATACTTAAAGGACCTAATGTCCTTTAGTTTCTCTTAAAAAAATAGGAGTAAGCTTTCAAAACTGAAACTGATGTTATAAAAAAACACTTTGTGAGTCCTCCTTCTAAGGACTAGAAATATTTTAAAAATGGTATTTACAATTTGCCATCTCGCTGGTAAAAGTTTTTAAGCATATTAAGAAAAAAATATTATTCTATGAACGGATATTTTCAATTTTCAAGACGGACAGGATTTTCCAGTATACCTTATATACTGCATAATAATGAAATAAGTTTTTTAAGTAGATGGTGACTGATGGACTGGCTTGGTTTGGTTCGGATCACTGCAGTCTATTTTTTGCAACACAAGGGCTAATGAGACGGGACCTACTGCTTAAAGCCGATTTCGAACGTCTACAAACGTCTATGCCACACTGATTCGAACCCACTTACTTCGATTGTGAAGATCAGCGCCCTAACCATTCGTCCATCGTTCGTGGTGACTGGCAGAAAAGACTTCCACTTAGACTCCAAGCTTATATCTTCATTAAGTTTTGTTTAAATAAGAAAAGTTAAATATTACGCTAACTGAACAAGATTAAATAATGTAATCATAATATACGCATGTAAAAAATTGGCCAGATAATTGCGCAACACTAAGTAAACAGAAATTATTTTTCTCATAAAACTTCATAATAAGTTAATCAAATAACGAGATAATTGTTAAACAGTTATAAAATGTAAATCTTAAGATTCTAATATTGTTTAATGTGTATATAATATCAGATAAGACAATATGAAAAATTGAAAAAAAAATTCTTTCTATATGCTTTATATTAATATTCTTAAAATCTCTAAAAATATTTTTAAAATCTATGAGTGTCTAATATCAGATAAGACAACATGACAAATTGAAAAAAAAATATTTCTATATGCTTTACATTAATATCCTTAGAATCTCTAAATTTTAAAAATATGCTACGGAATAGGAACGCGGTTCACCATATTAAGGAAATAAAATGTAAGTTAGTCCCTTCCGTCCTCGACAGGACTGAAACCTGCAATCTACTGATTTCAAGTCAGACGCCTTATCCTGTTAGGCCACGCGGACATCAAACTAACGGAAATTCTGCAATGTTAGAATTCAGAAGACTGAACAATGCTAAAACATATTAATTTTAAAATTGTTAAAATAGTGTAAGCTTATAATATTTTTAATGTGGAAATTTAAAAATCTGCCATGGAATACAAAAGTAGATCACAATGTAAAGGAAACTAAAACGTTATTCCTTTCCGTCCGCGACAGGACTCGAACCTGCAATCTTCTGATTCGAAGTCAGACGCCTTATCCGTTAGGCCACGCGGACATCAACCTAACGGAAATTCTGCAATACTAGAATTCAGAAGACTGAACAATGCTAAAACATATAAATTTTAAAATTGGTTAAATAGTGTAAGCTTATAATATTTTTAATGTGGAAATTTAAAAATCTGCCATGGAATACAAAAGTAGCTCACAATGTAAAGGAAACTAAAACGTTATTCCTTTCCGTCCGCGACAGGACTCGAACCTGCAATCTTCTGATTCGAAGTCAGACGCCTTATCCGTTAGGCCACGCGGACATCAGCCTAATGTAAATTCTACATTGCTAGAATTCAGAAGACTGAACAATGCTAAAACATATTAATTTTAAAATTGTTAAAATAGTGTAAGCTTATAATATTTTTAATGTGGAAATTTAAAAATCTGCCATGGAATACAAAAGTAGATCACAATTAAGGAACCAAAAACGTTATTCTTTTCCGTCCGCGACAGGACTCGAATATTTCTGATAAGTCAGACGCCTTATCCAGGCCACGCACATCAACTAACGGAAAAATGCAATACTATAATTCAGAAGACTGAACAATTAAACATATTAATTTTAAAATTGTTAAAATAGTGTAAGCTTATAATATTTTAAATGTGGAAATTTAAAATCTGCCATGGAATACAAAAGTAGCTCACAATTAAGGAACAAAAATTATTCTTTTCGTCCGCGACAACGAACCTGCAATCTTCTGATTTAATAACGTACTTAGCCAACGCCGATAGTCATTCTTTGTTAACTTAAAACATTTTTTTTTGGATATTCTACAAATTCTTTGAAAAGAAAAAATAAACCCTAATGTTTTCCTTTTGTTTAGTATTTACGTTGCCAAGCTACTTATTTTTAACCGAAAGTAATACAGCAGACTTGAACTGTTGTAGTCTTTCGTAATTAATTTCATTCTACCAAATAATTTTTTTCCCCAAAATAAATAAATAAATAAATAAACAAGATCCTGCAATACCACAATTCAGACCACTGAACAATATTAAAAATTTGTTAATAATATAAATCCTAATATTTTAATATTGTTTAAAGTGCATTTAATGTTAAATGAAATACATTGTGACAAATTTAAAACATAAACATATTTTATAATTACAGCTTCATATTAATGATTTTAAACCTCTAAATTTTAAAAATCTATTTCGATATGCAAACGCTGTTCACCATATAAATTAAATAAAACGTACTATAGCCAGGAGTATAAACAGGACTATAACCTTCTAATATTAGACTTTAATTTTATATCTAGTTCTCTAATATTCTATATATCTGAGCTTCTAATATTTTTTAATCTGTATGGAATGTCAGATAAAATACATGTTGACAGATTTAAAAATACAGAACACATTCTTTTCCTACGTGCTTCATGATATAACTTTTAATACATCTTAATTTTAAAAATGTACCATGTAATACAAAAGCCGTGCACCTTATAAGGAGAAATAAAATTACAATCATTCGACCTCTACATGATCCGAACTTGCAATCGTTTCGTTAGAACACGTGGATATCAGCCAATTTTTTTTCTTATTACATAAATTAGGATTTCTTTTTAACCCCTTCCGGTAAAATGACGAGTCTAGCTCGTCATTAGTTTTTCATTCCATACCGCACAATGACGAGCTACACTCGTCATGCGATTAAAGTTACTGTTAAATATGATAATTAATTTAGTTTAAAATTTCTAGTGTACTGAATTTGGCAATACTTTTATCACTTGTGAAAATCACAAGTCACTATTGCATATTGTTTACTTAGAATTTCTTGGTACAAGTCATTGCCAAATTAATGAGTCAGAATAAAAGAAAACCTACTAAGAAATGCCGTGTGTGTTACAAGAATCAAATTAAAAGTGAGACTACTTGGCGGTATAAACAATTAAGAATTCCTTTGCACTTTGTTTTGAAAAGTACCACTAGCTTGAAGACTATTATCTGTATACCTTATTAATGTTTTACTTTGATATATTTATTAATTTTACTGTTTCTGATATTATTTAACACTATGTAAAAAGTGGATTTTAATTAAGAATATGTAAGAATTGTAAAATGAAACAAATTTTTTAAATAAAAATTAAATGGTTATTTCATGCACAGTTTTTCCTTATTAAATCATACCGGAAGGGGTTAATGAGTAAAAGTAATACAGTAGTTCAGTGTTTCTTAAGAGATAGCACGCATAATCCACGGGATATATTAGAGAAGTTTAGGGGGTACCACAAGTGAAAATGTATTACCAGCTGGCTACCCAACTGAATATAAATCAAAGATTTGAAAAAAAATTTCAAAAGAGGGAATTTTAGGAAGCTAGTTTTGTACTTATATTGTGTGCGGTATTGTTGACTTTCCTATCAATAAATCTTTGATCATCAGTTTGTGGTGTCATCTAACTTAAAGTAAGCGATGTATTTTCTAAGCTATCGTGCTATTTTGTTTTCGTTCGGATCACAAAACTTGTTAAGCAGGCGTTCAATTGGTTTAACTACTTAAAAATTAAATACAAAATAAAATTGAACTTGATTATCGATTTAACATTGGAATAATTTAATTCTATGCTCATTATTTCAAAATTTTACAATTCAAAGCAGTTAAAAATATTCCACTAATTTTTCTTTTTTCCAGCCAACGCTTTTGTTTGTTTGGCTATTTTTATAATTATAAAATGAAATAATGTTTTATTAAAATATTTATCAGATTAAAATATAAACAGGAGGAAATATGCTTATCTATCTCAAAACGTGGTCAACATGCATTTTTGTTGATTTGATTTGATTTTTTTAATGGGGCCAAATATTAATTTTCTGTCCCGAAATCTCAACTGATTTTAATTTTCGTTTGTTGCTGGGTACCGATTAACGGTCTAATCACATACCAACTTAAAATGTTAAATAAAAAAAAAAAAAAAAAATTTATAAATCTAGGTTTTTTTTAACGCGTACATATTATCGTGTATTTTATACATAGGGAGAGAAAACATAAGCGGTTTCGGTCCGCAGAATTAGTTATTCAAAGTTATTCCTTTTAATGTTGTAATAAGGAAGCATAGACGTTACTCCTATACGTCCGCGACTGAACTCGAACCTGCAATCTTATCCGTCAGTCTACTTGGACGTTATTTAAATTTAATTCAGTACATTGGCAGAATTTAGATCACTGAACAATATTAAATGTTATTCATTTTAACAGTCGTTACAAAATATAAATCCTAATCTTCTATTATTTTTAGTATGTAAATTTTAAAAAATCTGCCACGGACTCGAAACGGAGTTCATTATATTATAGAAATAAAACGTTACCCCTTTCTATACATAATGGACTCGAACCAATAAATTTCTGATTCGAAGTCAGACAACTTATACGTTAAGCCACGCAAACATAATTTGAGTGTACAATGGCAGAATACAGGTCACTGGACAATATTATAAAGTATTTCTTTTTGAAGTTGTTAGAAAATTATAAATCCAATCTTCCAACATTTTTCTGTGAAAATTTAAAAATCTGCCATGGAATACAAACGAAGATCACAGCATAAAGGATGAAAAGATCGATCGTCCGCGACAGGACTCGAACCTGCAATCTTCTGATTCGAAGTCAGACGCCTTATCCATTAGGCCACGCGGACGCGATAGACACTTGCAATTCTGCAATTTTAAATCCTTTACAATTGCAGAATTAAGATCACTGAACAATGTTAAAAATTGCTCATTTTAACAGTTGCTAAAAATATAAATCCCAAGCATCTAATATGTTGAATGTGTAAATTTAAAAAAAGATCTGCCTCGGAATAAAAAAGTAGTTTATCATACTATGGAAATAAAACTTTATATTCCTTTTCATAAGTAAAAAAAAACTCGAACGGAAAGATTCTGATTGGAAGTCAGACAACAAAGTTATATGAAAGTCATTTAAACTCAAATTCTCTACAAAGGCAGAATACAGGTCACTGAGCAACATTAAAAAATATGCATTTTAAAATTATTAAAATGTATAAGTCCGAAGCTTAAAATATTTTTTATGTATAAATTCAAAACATTGCCATGGAATACAGAAATTATTCACAACAAAAAGGAAACAAATACGTTACTCCTTTCCGCCTGCAACAGGACTCGAAACTGCTATCTTCTAACTTGAAGTCAAACATATTATCCGTTAGGCCAAGCGGACATCGTAAATGTGTAAATTATGTACAAGCGCAGAATTCAGATCACTGAGCAATACAAAATTTTATCTTTTAACAGTTTAAAAGATATAAATCTTAAACTTCTAACATTTTTAGTGCTTAAATTAAAAAAATAATAACAATCATCTGCTGCGGAATAAAAACGCATTTTATCATATTATGGAAATAAGACGTTATTCCTTTCCATACGTAAATACACTTGAACGTGCAAACTTCCGATTCGAAGTCAGACATCTTATATGTTAAGCCAGACGGACGTGATTTAAACGAAAATTCTGTACAATGGCAGAATACAGGTCGCTGAGCAATATTAAAAAAATATTCATTTCAGAAGTTGTTAAAAATCTTAAACTTGTAATATTTTTGATATGTGAATTTAAAAATCTGTCACGGAGTACTAACGTAGTTTACACAATATAAAAGAAACAAAAACGTTACCGCTTACCGTCCGCGACAGTACTCGAACCTGCAATCTTCTGATTCGAAGTCAGACGCCTTATCCGTTAGGCCACGCGGACGCCATTATGTACAATCACACGATTCATATCACTGAACAATATTAAAAATTTATATTTTAACAGTTGCTAAACGATATAAATCTTAAGCTTTTAATATTTTCAGTATGTAAATAAAAAAAAAGTCATCCTCGGCATAAAAACGCAGTTCTTCATATTATGGAAATAAAACGTTACTCCTTTCCATACGTGAAAGGACTCGAACCTGTAAATTTCTGATGCGAAGTCAGACGCCTTATCCATTAAGCTACGAGGACGTCATGCAAAAGTAAATTATACATAATCGCAGAATTCAGATCACTGAACAATATTAAAATTTTATATTTAAACAGTTTCTGAAAGATATAAATCTTAAACTTCTAATATTTTTAGTGCTTAAATTTTTAAAAAAATAATCTGCTGCGGAATAAAAACGCATTTTATCATATTATGGAAATAAGACGTTATTCCTTTCCATACGTAAATACACTTGAACGTGCAAACTTCCGATTCGAAGTCAGACATCTTATACGTTAAGCCACACGGACGTGATTTAAGCGAAAATTCTGTACAATGCCAAAATACAGGTCGCTGAGCAATATTAAAAAATATTCATTTCAGAAGTTGTTCAAAATCTTAAACTTGTAATATTTTTGATATGTGAATTTAAAAATTTGCCACGGAGTACTAACGTAGTTTACACAATATAAAAGAAACAAAAACGCTACCGCTTACCGTCCGCGACAGGACTCGAACCTGCAATCTTCTGATTCGAAGTCAGACGCCTTATCCATTAGGCCACGCGGACGACATGCGAGTGTAAATTATACATAATCGCAGAATTCAGATCACTGAACAATATTAAAAATTATTCATTTTAACAGTTGCTAAAAAATATAAATCCTAAGCTTCTAATATTTTTAGTGCGTAAATTAAAAAAAATAATTCTGCCACGGAATGAAAACGCAGTTTATCCTATTATGGAAATAAAACCATACTCCTTTCCATACGTAAAAGGACTCGAACGTGGTAACTTCTGATTCGAAGTGAGAAACCTTATACGTTAAGCCACATGGATATAATTTAAAACGCAAATTATGTGCAATGGCAGAATAGAGGTCGCTGAGCAATATTAAACAGTATTCATTTCAGAAGTTGTTAAAAAATATAAATCCTAAGCTTGTAATATTTTTAATGTGTGAATTTAATAATCTGCGATGGAGTACTAACGTATTTTACACAATATAAAAGAAACAAAACATTACTCCTTTCCGTCCGCGACAGGACTCGAACCTGCAATCTTCTGATTCGAAGTCAGACGCCTTATCCGTTAGGCCACGCGGACGTCGTTAGAGAATTCACATTCTGTAGAATGGTAAAATTATAATAACTGAAAGTATTAAAAATTATTCATCTCAGCAGTTGTAAAATAAAATAAAAATCCTGAGCTCCTAATAAT
>CM063508.1:46096882-46149382 GCA_032207245.1 Pardosa pseudoannulata
TTTTCGGTAGAAAAATCCTCAATTTATGAGCTTTAACTGTCCTTATCTAAAAATATTGTTGGTGACTATTTATTGATTTTTCATAAAGCATATTTAATTTTTGCTAGACACAAGAATATTAATACTATCTCAATAATAAAATGGAATTTGAGTTTATAGCGTCATAAAGAACTATCTCTGCTTAAAGTGTTAAAGAAGTGTTGCAAAACACACCATCAAAAATAAAATAAAGTAAAATAAAAATCGCTTTGAACTCATAAACGCAACTATCTCAGCATGGAGCATTATTTTCAAAAACAGCAGCAAAAGTCAAATAAACCTCAAGATCTCTCAACGAAAATCTCAAAATGGAGAATGATTTCGGAAAACATCAGTTAAAAATATAAAAGGTCAAGATCTTAGATAAAATAAACATCTCAGAATCGAGAATTATTTTGAATAGCACAAGCAGACTTTTATCTGTTATAAATGAATTTTCTTCCAATTTATATTCATAAAATCAAGCATCTCAAATTTAATAGATAAGATGCTTATTGTTTAAACAGAATTTTAATAGAAATTCACTCAATAAACTAGTATTTCAAATTTGTAATATATTTGTTAAAGTATAAAAGTAGTAAATCCTCAGATCAGTAGTAACCTCGAGATCTCGCAGCAAACATCTCAAAATGAAGAGTAATTCCCGAAAACACCAGTTAAAAATATAAAAGGTCAAGATCTCGTATAAAATAAACATATCAGAATCGATAATTATTTTGAATAGCACAAGTAAACTTATTATTTTTTATAAATCAGATTTCTTCAAATTTATATTCATAAAACCAAGCATCTGAAATTAAATATTTAAGATGCTTATTGTTTAAACAGAATTTTAAAGGAAATTCACTCAATAAACAAACATCTTAAATTTATGATATATTTGTGCAAGTATAAAAGTATTAATTCCTCAGATCAGTAATAACCTCATGATCTCGCAGCGAAAATCTCAAATTGAAGAGTAATTTCGGAAAACATCAGTTAAAAATATAAAAGGCCAAAATCTTATATAAAATAAACATCTCAAAATTGAGAATTATTTTGAATAGTTTAAGTAGACATTTTATTTTTTATAAATATATTTTCTTCCAATTTATATTCATAAAACCAAGTATCTCAAATTTAATATTTAAGTTGCTTATTGTTCGAACAGAATTTTAAAGAAAATTCACTAAATAAACAAACATATTATATTTGTGAGATATTTGATAAGGTATAAAAATTGTAAATCCTCAGATCAGTAGTAACCTCAGGATCTCGCAGCAAAAATCTCAAAATGGAGAGTGATTTCGGAAAACACCAGTAAGAAATATAAAAGCCAAAATCTTAAATAAACAACTCAGAATCGAGAATTATTTTTAATAGCATAAGTAAACATTTTATCTGTTATAAATAATTTTTCTTCCAATTTATATTCATAAAACCAACCATCTCAAATTTAATATTTAAAATTCTTATTGTTTGAACAGAATTTTAAAGGAAATTCACTCAATAAACAAGCATTTCAAATTTGTGATATATTTGTTAATGTATAAAAGTAGCAAATCCTCAGATCAGTGGTAACCTCAAAATATCTCAACAAATATATTAAAATGGAGAATAATTTCGGAAAATATCAGTTAAAGATATAAAAGACCAAAATCTTATATGAAATAAACATCTGAGAACCGAGAATTATTTTGAATAGCACAAGTAGACTTTTTATTTTTTATAAATCAATTATCTTCCAATTTATATTCATAAAACCAAGCATCTGAAAATAAATATTTAAGATGCTTATTGTTTGAACAGAAATTTAAAGAAAATTCACTTAATAAACTAGCATCTCTAATTTGTGAAGTATTTAATAAGGTATAAAAGTAGTAAATCTTCAGATCAGTAGTAACCTCAAGATCTGACAGCAAAATTCTCAAAATGAAGAGTAATTTCGGAAAACACCAGTTAAAAATATAAAAGACCAAAATCTTATATAAAATAAACATCTGAGAATCGAGAATTATTTTGAATACCACAAGTAGACTTTTTATTTTTTGTAAATCAATTTTCTTCCAATTAATATTCATAAAACCAAGCATCTGAAATTAAATATTTAAGATGCTTATTGTTTCAACAGAATTTTAAAGGAAATTCACTCAATAAAAAAGCATCTAAATTTTGTGATATATTTGTTAAAGTATAAGAGTAGTAAATCCTCAGATCAGTAGTAACCTCAAGATATCACACCAAAAATGTCAAAATGAAGAGTAATTTCGAAAAACACCAAATAAAAAATATAAAAGACCAAAATCTCATATAAAATAAACATCTCAGAATCGAGAATTATTTCGAATAACACAAGTAGACTTTTTATCTGTTATAAATAAATTTTCTTCACTTTTATATTCATAAAACCAAGCATCTCAAATTTAATAGATAAGATTCTTATTGTTTAAACAGAATTCTAAAAGGAAATTCACTCAATTAACTAGTATTTCAAATTTGTAATATATTTGTTAAAGTATAAATGTAGTATATCCTCAAATCAGTAGTAACCTCAAGATCTCGCAGCAAACATCTCAAAATGAAGAGTAATTTCCAGAAAACACCAGTTAAAAATATAAAAGGTCAAGATCTCATATAGAATAAACATATCAGAATCGATAATTATGTTTAACCCTCTAAGCGGTTCGCACGTACAATTCCGTCAAACCGATGATGTCTTCAAAGCGGTTGTCAAGTACAAATTTCGACTTCCAAAAACGTTCCGAAAATGGATGTATTGTACATTTCTGCCAGTGTGTTCCCCCATGGAGTTTTGAGGTTGGAGGGTCAGGTCGATTGTTTAGGAACTGCATCTCTACTTCCTGAGGCACAAAAATGCTGATAACTTTTCTTGGCTTTGTAAATCTCTATTTCGGAGTATTTCGTTTGCGGTAACAGGCGTATCTCGAATTGCACCACTTAAATAGCTTGGACGAGTTTTGTAAAAAAATATAAATCGTTCTCTTAAAGAATATTTTCATTTGTACTTTTAGAATCCATTATTTCTTATGGGATGATCTTCGAGACTTGACGAGTTTTATGTGTATTAAAAATTAACAATCTATAATGTCTATTTATATATATATCTATTTATAACCGGAAGTAAACTGATAACAGAGATGGTGGCATTCCGTATTCCAATCTAGTAGACAAAGGGTGAAGTAAAAAATCATAGAACACTTTCGTCACTGACACAATATAAAACTTTAGCTTATTTTTGGAGACTTTTCTCGATGCGTTCCACTCGGAGGGTTAATAGCACAAGTAAACTTATTATTTTTTATAAATCAGATTTCTTCAAATTTATATTCATAAAACCAAGCATCTGAAATTAAATATTTAAGATGCTTATTGTTTAAACAGAATTTTAAAGGAAATTCACTCAATAAACAAACATCTTAAATTTATGATATATTTGTGCAAGTATAAAAGTAGTAAATCCTCAGATCAGCAGTAACCTCAAGATCTCACACCAAAAATTTCAAAATGAAGAGTAATTTCGAAAAACACCAGTTAAAATATAAAAGACCAAATTCTTATATAAAATAAGCGTCTCAGAATCCAGAATTATTTTGAATAGCACAAGTAAATATTTTATCTGTTATAAATAAATTTTCTTCCAATTTATATTCATAAAACCAAGAATATCAAATTTAATATTTAAGATGCTTATTGTTTGAACAGAATTTTAAATGAAATTCACTTAATTAACAAGTATCTAAATTTTGTGAAATGTTTGAAAAAGTATAAAAGTAGTAAATCCTGAGATTGGTAGTAACATCAAGATATCGCAGCAAAAATCTCAAAATGAAGATTAATTTCGGAAAACACCAGTTAAAAATATAAAAGGTCAAGATCTTATATAAAATAAACATTTCCGAATCGAGAACTATTTCGAATAACACAAGTAGACTTTTTATCTGTTATAAATCAATTTTCTTCCAATTTATATTCATAAAACTAACCATCTGAAATTTAATATATACGATGCTTATTGTTTAAACAGAATTTTAAAGGAAATTCACTCAATAAACTAGCATCTTAAATTTGTGATATATTTGTTAAAGTATAAAAGTAGTAAATCCTCAGTTTGGTAGTAACCTCAAGATATCGCAGCAAAAATCTCAAAATGAAGATTAATTTTGAAAAACGCCAGTTACAAATTTAAAAGGCCAAAATCTTAAATAAAATAAAACATCTCAGAATCGAGAATTATTTTGAATAGTACATGTAGACATTTTATTTTTTATAAATATATTTTCTTCCAATTTATATTCATAAAACCAAGCATCTCAAATTTAATATTTAAGATGCTTATTGTTCGAACAGAATTTTAAAGAAAATTCACTCAATAAACAAGCAACTCAAATTTGTGAAATATTTGATAAAGTTTAAAAGTAGTAAATAATTAATAATTATGCCGATTTGTGGAAATTTATTGCAAAGATATTTATTATATTTTTTAAATGATAAAAGAATTGCTAAAAAAGATATTAGAAAAGTTTATGTTTGTATAAAAATTATCTGTTAGTATGAAAATTAATTCATTGCTCAGAATAATGCTTAAGTTTAAAATGTGATATAAATTTTACACTTAATATGCATACTTAAATATTCTGCAGCAGACTTATATGAATTTATGCAATGTGTTTTTAAAAATTTAAAGCAGACATGTTTGACATTATGAATATAAGAATATAATGGATGAAAATTTTTAAAACACGTAAATTATTTTTGAGGTAACTAAATTTTTTTATGAAAATAAATAACGAATAAAGTTGAAAGTGTGTATTTATTACATTTTTGTAAATGAAAAAAAATTCATAAAAGAGATATTAGAAAAGCTTTTATTAGTATAAAAATAATTTGTTAGCATAAAAATTAATTCATAGCTTAGAATAATGCTTAAGTTTAAAACGCAATATAAATCTTATGCTTAATATGCATACTTAAATATTCTGCAGCAGACTTATATGAATTTATGCAATGTGTTTTTAAAAATTTAAAGCAGACATATTTGAAATTATGAATATAAGAATATAATGGATGAAAATTTTTAAAACACGTAAATTATTTTTGAGGTAACTAAATTTTGTATGAAAATAAAATAACGAATAAAGTTGGAAGTGTGTGTTTATTACATTTTTTATATGAAAAAAATGATAAAAGAGATATTAGAAAAGCGTTTATTAGTATAAAAATAATTTGTTAGCATAAAAAATAATTAATGTTATTATATTGCTTAAGTCTAAAATGTAATATAAATCTTACGCTAAATATGCATACTTAAATATTCTGCAACAGACTTATATGAATTTATGTAATGTGTTTTAAAATTTTAAAGCAGATATATTTGATATTATGAATATAAAAATATAATAAATGAAAATTTTTAAAACACGTAAATTATTTTTGAGATAACTGAATTTTGTATGAAAATAAAATAACGAATAAAGTTGGAAGTGTGTATTTATTACATTTTTTTTTAAATGAAAAAAAATGATAAAAGCGATATTAAAAAAGCTTATATTAGTATAAAAATAATTTGTTGGCATAGAAATTAATTCCTTGCTTAGAATAATGCTTAAGTTTAAAACGTAATATAAATCTTAAGGTTAATATCCATACTTAAATATTCTGCAGCAGACTAATATGAATTTATTCAATGTGTTTTTAAAAATTTAAAGCAGACATATATTAAATTATGAATATAAGAATATAATGGATGAAAATTTTTAAAACACGTAAATTATTTTTGAGGTAACTAAATTTTGTATGAAAATAAAACAATGAATAAAGTTGGAAGTGGGTATTAATTACATTTTTTAAATAAAAAAATGATAAAAGAGATATTAGAAAAGCTTATGTTAGTACAAAAATAATTTGTTAGTATAAAAATAATTCAATGTTGCTATAAGGCTTAGGTTTGAGACGTAATATAAATCTTAAGGTTAATATGCATATCTAAATATTCTGCAACAGACTTATATGAATTTATGTAATGTGTTTTAAAATTTTAAAGCAGATATATTTGATATTATGAATATAAAAATATAATAAATGAAAATTTTTAAAACACGTAAATTATTTTTGAGATACTAAATTTTGTATGTAAATAAACTTTGAATAAAGTTGGAAGTGTGTATTTATAAAAAAATATTAAAAGATATATTAGAAAAGCTTATGTTAGTATAAAAATAGATTATTAGTATACAAAATAATTCAATGTTACTATATTGCTTAAGTTTAAAATGTAATTTAAATCTTAAGGTTAATGCATATCTAAATAAGGTTATGCATATCTAAATATTCTGCAACAGACTTATGTATTTATGTAATGTGTTTTCAAAATTTAAAGCAGATATATTTGATATTATGAATCTAAATACATAATATATGAAAAATTTAAAAAACCGTAAGTTATTTTTTCATAGAACTAAATTTTGTATGAAAAACAAAATAACGAGTAAAGTTGGAAGTGTAAAAGTTACATGATCCCTATCTCTATTTTCAGAACAGAGACGAGCGAATTTCAAAGTGATCAGAAATTAACAAAAACGTCCGCGACAGGATTCGAACCTGCAATCTTCTGATTCGAAGTCAGACGCCTTATCCGTTAGGCCACGCGGACGACGGCAGTTTTTCCCCCATACCTCAGCATTTCACCATCGAGTATAATCTTTTGTACCTACTACGTTTTTTAGTGGGGACACGATGTGCAAAGAACGTGGGCGATCAATTTTAGAGCGAAATGATTATACATCAATATAGGAAAAAATAAAAATGTGAGCTAAATATAACAAAAACTTTGAGTAAACAATATACTAACCTCTAACCAGCCTAAATTTATAGCGTTTGATAGCAAATAATTCAAAAACTTAAAGCATAAAGTTTTTAAAAATTGTTCCTAATTTTAGTTTGAACGTGGACGGCTGACGTTCTAAGATCCGTACTGTTTGTATCTAACTCTTTCTAGTACTAGCTTAGGGATCAGTAAAATTTTTAATTTTCTAGAATTGTAAAGTGCCCTATAAGCAGGGCCTGATTAAAGCACGGGCCGACTAGGCGGCACTGGGTCCCCTAATTTTATGGGCCGCCTAAATTTTGGTACTTTTAATTATTAAATTTTAAATAATTTAATTAACAAAATTTGAAAATGTTTTCTGTTAATTCTTTAAGTATTATATTTCTGAAATTATATATCTGAATTACATTTCTGAAACTCAGATACAATTGTTATTTGCTTAAGAATTTTATTATTTTATTATTTTTTTCTCTTATTAATTTTGTCTTAAAATCTACGAATAGCTATTATTAGTTAATCTTATCTATGCTACTTTATTTTTATATAAAAACTTAATTGTAAGTTTACATCCTTGAGGATATACAGATTTTTGGTATTCGACTGTACTACAAAGATATGTAAACATAAAAAAATTAATATAAACTTTTCTCCAAAAATATTCGTTTGTATCCTCTTTTATAAACTAACTTTTTTTTTGCCTTGAAAGGAGGATATGGGGGAGGCCCGACAGACTACCAGGCCCTGGGCCCAACTTTCATCAACTTTTGATCAGGCCCTGCTTATGAGTCAGGTAAAAAAATGTTTTTTTTCACTGAGAAATATCTTGCAACAAAAATAATCGATTAAAATTATCACATATGTACCTAATCTATTTATTTAAGCCAAATATAAAAGAAAATTATTTACGTAATATCTAAGTTTAGTGATAAAACGTATGGAAATAATTCAGAAGATATTTAAATAATCTAAAATAAATGATTAAATGAGATGGGTAAAGGAATGGTGTTATAATGCTGGAAAAAAATGTTATTTTTACCTATTTATTATGTGATAAATTGATAAATTTAATCGCCTGCTAGGGCTTGATATAATGGCCTTAAACGATCGAAAAGGGTTACGGGGTGGAATATGAACGTTTTAAAGATGACAGTATTTTTCGCTGTGATTTGTTTCATCCACCATAAAAGGGAGTACCTTTCTATATTATCCTAAGGTAGCAGTCATAGGGTTTAGGGGTTCAAACCTACTTTGAAATTTTCAGACCTATATTACAATGTTTGTATTAAAATGTGAAATAATTTAGTTTGATGCTTATATATATTGAGATTTTCTTTTCATGAAGTTTAATTGCACATCTGAATTGCAGGCATTTATAAAGATACAAAGCTTTTTAAAGTGAATACAAAGGGCCGTAGTCAGAGAAAGGTTCACGATTTTTTGGAGCCTTGTGAAATGCATTATTTTATTCAAACTACATTTCGGAATGTAAACTTTTATAAACTTCATACGTAATCAAAATTTAATTTTTAATTAAAAATTTCTACTTTTTAAATTTTAATATTTTTGCACCAGATTTTTTATAGATTTATAAAACACCTATTGCATAAGATTGTACATAAATTTTACATAATATTAAGTTTTATATAGTTTTCAATGCTATTATTAAGATTTAATAATATTTATTATTTAAAGTACATTTTCAAATATAATTAAAAAACTGCATACTTAATTTAATTTTAAAAATTTGTACCTACGTTTTTAATTTCAATATTTTTGCACCCCCCCAAAAAAACTGTTTTATACATTTACTGAAACACATAAGGTTATGCATGGACTTTTAATTATATATATATTACATTAAATTTTACATATATTTGTTATTATTAGCATTATATTTTTTATGAAATTTTTACAAAATTTTATGGGTTTTTTTAATTAAAAAATAGTAAAATATATTATTAACTCAGCTCCCTCCTCCCTCTTGCCTGAAACTATGGCCTTAAACAATAAATACCACATGTAAAAAAAAGCAATACAGGTATCTGCATATTTTTGGGCACTGCTAACTTGATAAGTTGCCCCATTTTCTTTTATATAATTTTCTCTTTATTATATTATTTTATTTATTTATTTATTACTGCTTATTATACTGTTGTATTTAATTATTTTTAATTGGTATTTTTGTTGGTCAGCTAGTTATTAACATAATTAAAGTGGTTTCTGATCACAATTATTTTTTATGTATATTGTGATCACCAGCGCCCAATATATTTTAATGTAAGTGCTGAATTAATTAAATTTGTAAAATCAATTCAATTTAATTAATTCAATTTATTCAAGTATAGATAATTGTTATATTTAATTACACTAAATTGACTTCTTTTATCTCTAAATTTTTAGTTTTTGACAATGATTATATAGTGCTTCCTTCCTTGGTCACTGTTCTTACTATTTCTGGATTTTGTCACTCACCGAACTCCTCGATTCTTGAACGAAACGAATATTCATTTGTTGCTAACGGTTTTAACTCTTGATTCGGTCTGTTATATAGATCGTAATTTGTTAACCTTATAATGTACTGAAAAAATGCTATTATATCACATTACCACATAGATTATACCACATAGCCTATATTTGATTGTTTTACAGATGACACATTTCAACTATCTAAACAAGTTGGAAGAGATAAGAAATAGGAGAACATAACGATCAATTAGTCCTCTTGCTGCTCCAAACATATAACCATTACTTGAAACTTTAAGAAGAATATCACAGAAAAGATGTTTAATTTCCCCCTTTTTAACACATTGTGTGCGGGTACATTTCGCAGCGGAATTGTACCGGGAGCGGGCGTTTTGAGCGTAAATTTAGTTTAGTTAAATCTCAATAGATCGAAAATTATTTAATTTTTTAATCAACTTTTCGCATTTTATATTGAAATATATAAAGAAATATACAAATAAACAAATATATATATATATATATATATATATATATATATATATATATGTATATATATATATATATATATATATATATATATATATATATATATATATATATATATATATATATATACAAATATATATATATAATATACAAGTATATATAATATCATTTTCGCAAGGAAAAATAAAAAGTTAATTTAAAATCTAAAGTGATTTTTTTAATCAACCTTCTAGTTCTGTGGTTCCTTATCGACTGATGTAAAAACTGATTTTTATCTGTCTAAATTTTTCCAGAATCTATGAAGTAGACAAGAACATTAACCTTCGTTTTCTTGTATATACCTTTATTTTTGTACTCACAAACAAACCATGTTGTTACACTAACCCGTACTAGTACTCGTACGCTCAAGTACCAGTCGTCAGAAAACGTACTAGTATGTGTCCTGCATCCAATGTGTTAATTAGAAAATAAACACTTTTCGTGGTCTATCGATTTAAATTAAGACATGACGCAATTACACAAATTTATCTTTTTTAATCTCTATTTGTTTGTAATATCAGAGTTGTACACTAATGACACCAAATGTATGTTTAAAATATTGTCTTCTATTGACAAATTTAAAGGGATATGTGTCCTGGAATTCTTCAAAATATCTCTCATTGCTTTATTTACTGTGGAATGCTATCTAATGTGAATGGATTGTAATATTAATTAAAACTGGTTTCAACACCCATGAAAAACAGTTCTTTAAATACAGCAAAAAGTGTAATAATGGTAAATCAGAGAAAATAATTAAACAAATATTAAATTACATTAATATGAATAATATATAAATCTAAAAACTACATTCGTTATCTTATTTTATGCTGTAGTTTTCCAATTTTTAAGATATTCTTCGACTGCACTCAATTTAAGACAAAGGCATTGATTACATATTAATTACCATAAATAAAGTTTAAAAATTATCTTCTATTGACAAGTTTAAAAGGATATGTTTTCTGGAATACTTCAAAATATCTCTCATTGCTTTATTTACTGTAGAATGCTATCTAATGTGAATAGATTGCAATATTAATTAAAACTGGTTTTAACATCCATGAAACACAGTTCTTTAAATATAGCCAAATGTGTAATAATGGTAAATCAGAGAAAATAATTAAACAAATATTAAATTACATTAATATGAATAATATATAAATCTAAAAACTACATTCGTTATCTTATTTTATGCTGTAGTTTTCCAATTTTTAAGATATTCTTCGACTGCACTCAATTTAAGACAAAGGCATTGATTACATATTAATTACCATAAATAAAGTTTAAAAATTATCTTCTATTGACAAGTTTAAAAGGATATGTTTTCTGGAATACTTCAAAATATCTCTCATTGCTTTATTTACTGTAGAATGCTATCTAATGTGAATAGATTGCAATATTAATTAAAATCGGTTTTAACATCCATGAAACACAGTTCTTTAAATGTAGCCAAACGTGTAATAATGGTAAATCAGGAAAAATAATTAAACAGACATTAAATGACATTCATATGAATAATATATAAATCTAAAAATTACATTTGCTATCTTATTTTATGTTGTAGTTTTCCCATTTTTAAGATGTTCTTCGACTGTACTCAATTTAAGATAAAGGCATTAATTTCATATTAAATACCATAAATCCTATTTTTTAAATCCTCTTTTATCCAATAGTATCAGACTATGCTTGTACCCTTCCCATTGAGAAATAAAGTTTTACTATAGTTTTGCAATACTTATCCATCTTCATTGACAATAACAAATTCCTTCGCTACATGATAGAAATTACTCAAAATTGCACCAAAAGGTACTTTATCACTTTTGGATTGCCAATGAGTAATCGAGCAGGTACAATTGGCCGAAAAATACTTTCTCCTTGCCTGACAGTTTGAAAAGTGACTGGATATCTTTGCCTTTAGTTTGTATAGAAGGGGCAGTCACGTGTTGCTATTGTTTAGTACAGGTATTCGAGTGCTGCAGTGCCAGAGGGTTGCAACCCTCTACCAACCCCTTCAAAGATCAGTAAAAAGGAAATCGTGATGGCAGAATTTATGCCAAAGATGCTACAAGAATCAGTGCCAGAAAAGAGCTTTTCTTTCCGTAAAGAATGAGATGGGAAGATATTAAAGGGGGGCTATTTTTTCTTGAACGTTTTTAAGGATGGGCTTGAATATTCAGAAGAAAAAAACATGTAACATATGTCTACTGTCTTAGCAGTTAAAATTTTCAATTGAGAAAATTGTTCGCGAGCCGAAATTAAGTACGTATTTATAAGGTAAGCAAAAAAGGCATTAAAAAAAAATTTTTTTTTACAGAAACTATATTTATCGAATGTCATTTGAAAGTTCTTTGCCTTTTAATTTTTCAAGGAAATTTTTGAATTGTCGTTGATTTTTTGCTTTGGTGAAAATTTAATTTATAATGTGTTACACTGTTTTCATAATATCAGCATATTTTAAATATTTTGTAATGAGATATTCTCGGTGAATTATGCAGAGAATCGATATGAATTGTGGAATTTGAGAATCATATCTTAAAATCCCAATAAGATCGATTTTTTTTACCCAGCATTGCCGGAGTTCTATCAGTTGTAATAATTTTTTAAAATAAAATAGAACCGCACGTGGTTCGCGAGCAGCAGGTTGGCCACACTGTACTACACAAATAGGCTTTGATAACTCTATTGGAAGGTTTTGTGTTTTAAAGCAGCTAGAATATGGGATCGCAATGCAACACATTTATAGACTTGGCAGGGATGCTGAAGCTCTTTTAGTTTAATTTAATTTCCGTTATAACTAGAGAGGACTAGAATAAAATATTCTTTAAATTACTGGAATGGTTTTTCAGAATATTCTACGTTGGTATAAAAGAGCGAGTAACTCAGTTTGAATTTAACTCTTAGTTTGCCGAACGATGGAAAATTGGTTAGGGTATTAGCCTTCGGTACCGGAGTTCGTGTGTTCGAATCCCACTGTGGCATGGATGTTCGTAGCCGTTCGGAATCGGCTTTAAGCTGTAGGTCCCGGTCTCATTAGCCCTCGTGTTGCAAAAAGTAGACCGTAGCACTCCAAACCAAACTTAGTTTGTTATCTTTCTGTAGTGTGCTAAATAAATAGTTTTGCGTTCCCGCTATTTGTGTGCCTCGTCTGTTTCCCTAACATCAATGTGACAATATAAATCAGAAACCTCCCCCCAAAAAAAGAAAACAGAAAAGTGAATAAACTTACCTACTATTACATTCATACAAGGCAGATAAAACACATACACCCATAACTCAGTTCTCATGCGTGCAGTATAAAAAATTTGCAAATTTATCACATAATTTGACATTAAAGTAAATTTGAGATTGATAGTGAATGGTGAAGTAAAATTGATTTTAAAATATAATGTTGCTATGCTACGTATTCTAATACTGCTTGAGTGGTAATATTTTTATTTCAAAATAAAAGAATTCAGAAAATATTTTATTTGCTAGCATGAATCTTATTAAAAGATATCCTTTTCCAAATGTCTTTGTTAATACAACCTCTTTATCGCTCCGTGGAGCACGAAAATGTCCGATAACAGTTAAAAGCCAAGTACTTGAGACTAATACATCGTCTTTTTATCACAAAGGCCGATAGCATCTCAGATAAATAGTTACACCTACAAGTTACTAAATACCATTAAAAGTAAATAAATAATGCATGATAATTTTTACTAGAACGAAACCAGTCTGGCCTGATAACAATGTTTTCTGATTTCATGGCTGCTGTAAAGTTAGTTTTCATCTTGCTTTTTTATGCATTTTCCGGTTTAAAATAATTTACTTCTTTGATAATTTACTATTGTTTTAATTTGCAGCATAAAAACTGAGAACTGAACGAAATTAAAGAATTTATCATCGATTACTTGTAAGTTATTACTTTAATTTTATAACTGTTCATTCTGTGGGTACAATTTAAGGCTTTTAAAGAAGTCGTGTGATTTTTGCATAAGTAAAGAATATTTTAAAATTCTAGAATTTTTGGTTGATCATGCATTATTTACAATGAGGATAATGACTGATTGAAAATGTTTAAATGAACTTTTTGTTACATAAATATCAACTACTCCCAGATCTACCTTTTAAAATTGGGCAGTAAATAATAACTACAAATACCCATGCCAGGTGGGATATTAGAATCTACTCTATTTTTTAAGGGTAAACGTTTTGTTATTTAAAGGTCAACTATTCCGAGATCTACCGTTTAAAGCGGACACTCCATGACTACAAATATTTATGTCAGGAGTAAAGTAGAACTTATTATACTGTCTAAAGGTAGCAAATCTATTTTTTAGTCTAAATTTGAAGGTCAACTACTCCGAGATATGCAGTTTTAAGCGGACACTCTGCTTCCTACAAATATTCATCCCTGGAGCGAAAGTAGAACCTACGCTATTGTCTAAAGGTAGCAAAACCTACTCTATAGTCTAAAGGTAAAGGTCAACTATTCCGAGATCTACAGTTTAAAGCGGACACTCCATGACTACAAATATTCATGCCTGGAGCGAAAGTAGAACCTATCATACTGTCTAAAGGTAGCAAATCTACTCTATAGTCTAAAGGTGAAGGCCAACTACTCCGAGATGTGCAGTATAAAGAGGACACTATATGATTACAAATATTCATCCCTGGAATGAAAGTAGAACCTACTCTTATTGTTTAAAGGTAAAAAACCTACTCTTTACTCTAAAGGTACAAGGTCAACTACTCCGAAATTTACAGTTTAAAGTAGACACTCCATGACTACAAATATCCATGTCAAAAGTGAAATTTGAATTGTCTGAAGTAATAGGACAGCTCAACTTCTCACCGAGAACCTTGGGCATCGGTCTCTTCAACACCCAGTATTCCATAAGAGATCTTTATTTAGTGTGCCATATGGGATCTATAGCTTGGATTAACAAACTTATCCATTTTGTGATAGCATAACAGGGATCATCTTTTAATTACGATAATGGCAATTTGGTCATAATATCCCTGGCAAGAAGTACACTGAGCCCAGTTTTAATATCAGCCTAAGATAGATCTGATATAAGAAAAAAATGGTATGCGAATGGATATACTGTGGCTTTCAGAACAGTCAGTGATTTGCGTGTTCTTATTTATTACATCTGTCGGACTGTTAACGGATTGTAGGACTGCGGGGTGGAAATAAGGGGGGGGGGTAAAAAAGAGGTGGGGGGTCTATCCTTCTGGATCCTGAGGTTGATTGAGATGTGATATGGGTAACTTCCTCTGAGAGTCATGAGTTTCTATGGAATGACGCCACCGAAGTGTGAGGGACTGGTAAAAAAATTTAAAAATAGATTATGGGGAGTTTCAGCCTTTGAGAAACTGAAAAGAATCTTTCTAGACCATCAAAAGATTTTCTATATCTTTCTTAATAGTTTAATCTGCTCACAATGTTCATCAGGGACTCTTCGGTTATTCATAATTATATGCATCCATGACTGTAATGAACTTAAATAGTAAATTTATTTACTTTGTATGATGTATTATTTTCTCTCAATAATGAGTATTTGATATTGAGATACTGTGTGCAAACTCATAGAATGAACAAATGTATACATATGTATTAAAGTTTTTATCCTTTTATAATAAAAGTACAATAAAGTGATAGCATATTTACTTTTTATAATTAAATTACATTAAACTGTTTGTAATTACAATATAGTTAGGGATGACATACACATATTTTGTTAGATTTTCAAAAGTTTTTATTCCAGAATTCCATAAATGAAGAACTTTAAAATTCGCTGTTTTATATTACGCATAAATGATTTTCAAAATAATAAATTTTAAAAAAATTACAAGAGGCAGGTGTAAATTACAGGTATTATTAATATATACATGTGTAGATCTTATTTATAAGGTTATAAAACGTTTATTTTTATTTTCATTCATTATCAGATTTTCCACAGGAAACACAAACACACAAAATTCAAATGCATGAAGTTAGAATAACTGAATTTTATAAATTTGTATAATTTAAGAATATTATGCAATATCTTGGAATTTTAAATGATAATAAGGCATATTGTTGTGAAATAAAATGATTATTTGATAATAATATTGCTAATATATATATATATATATATATATATATATATATATATATATATATATTGTAAAATATAGCTTAATAACATTTATTGAGAATTCGTATGTGTATATATCTTTTTCTCTCTCTCTGTATAAATTTATATATATATATATATATATATATATATATATATATATATATATATATATATATATATATATATATATATATATAGAGAGAGAGAGAGAGAGAGAGAGAGAGAGAGAGAGAGAGAGGGGGGAGAAAGTGGAAGGGATATCTCTTTCTCTGCTTCTCTCTCTCTCTATATATATATATCTCTCTATATATATATATATATGTATATATAGAGAGAGAAAGAGATATCACTTCTCTCTCTCTCTCTCTCTCTCTCTCTATATATATATATATATATATATATATATATAGAGAGAGAGAGATAGAGAGAGAGAGAGAGAGGATAAGAGAGAAATAATTTTTCACTTCTTTCCCTTTTTTTCTATATATATATATATATATATATATATAGAGAGAGAGAGAGAGAGAGAGAGAGAGAGAGAGTGTGAGAGGGAGTGAGAAGACAACCCCTAGTACAGTCAGGGGATTAGAAAAATAATATCAGGGAGTTAAAATGGGAGGTGCAACATCAATAAGCTAAATACTCACACATAAGTATTTTACTGTGACACTAAATCACTATTTTTAAGCTTGAGCGTGTAATAAGTTGCATTAATTAATTATATTATTTAAATCTATTGTAATAATAAAACTACCAATTATGTGTTTGGTAAGACTAACCAGATAAATCGCTTTATATACCACATCACTTTGATTTTTTATATGTTTGTGTGTGCTTTTTTCTTCCACCATATAATAGCATTAAACTTATTTCCGCAATATTTAAAGAATCCCTAACCGTTCCCCGTCCGTTATTAAACCTATTCCGAATCAAGTGTCGCATACCTCTCGGCCTCTCCATAGCAACCTCAGCACTCAACAGGTCATCGCATACTTTCATACCCCTCCTTTGGTGGTACTTCTGTGGCACCCACAGTTTGAACCCCCGTGAAGTATTCCTTAGATCTCTCCAAATCCTGTGGGATTCTGACGTAAGCTCTGTTATGGGTAGCTATCGGGGACCCCCCCCCTCTACTTCTAAGGAATGACAGATTTGGATTAAAACAGTAACGTGTACTGCTTCAGTATGCCCACTTGTTCCGATTTTGGTGCGTGTGGTAATTTGTTATCACAGGATACGGAAAAAAATACGGAAAGAGGACAGAATACGGAAAAGGGATTTTCATTTTCAAGATGGAAGTGTGAAATGCCTCCAGTATCACAGATCTACAGAGTGTTTAAAAGGTCTTGAGAGCAAAACCTGAGAGATATGAACTGTTTGCATTTGTTTATTTACTAAATCTCTGTGTCGAAATATTATGCGTCTTAACACTTTTAAGCAGTCATGACTGTTTTTTTAATTTCAATTAGAAAAACAATTATGAAATATAATAAAATTTCTTAGAATTTGTTTTTTTCTATTACATATAAATTTTATGAATAATTGTAGTTATTTCCGCCCTCCTTTATTCCGTATTATATATGTGTTTTATATTGCCCAGAAGCAGTCATTTAATGTTGGGAAATTTTAAATAATCAAAATTTTTATTTATGTTGAGTAAATTTCTTATATGACTGTCGGCTTTGTATATAACATTCTTCTTTTTTTTTAAATTAACATACAAGCAAATAAATTGTCGATTTTATATTGATACGTGTCAGTTGCTCAATAAGTCAGTTGCTAAATTTTACTAGTTATTCGAATCTTTATAAGTGTTTTCTAACAAGTTGTTTATTTTATTTCTTTTGCGCCCTAACTTTATGAAAAAATGTCGAACAGAAATATTATTGAAAAGCTAACGAACATAAGTGAAGAGTGCTCCGATGTAGAATCAAATGCAACAAATTCTGAAATTCTTTCCAACGAATATAGAGTTGCAAGACAGAAATTTATCAGTTGAAAACAAAGATCAACTGAAACATCATCAATATGCAACCCATTCTCACAAACGCAATTTTGTGTACGACTTTGCCACAACAACTAAACAAATAATATATGTGAAAAATGTAAAAAAGTATGTTTGAGGAAGATGTACACATAAAAGATTTCCATTTTATTGCATAAAATGTAGAAATAATAATGCAAAATTATAATTAAACTAAAATTTTTTATTGTTAATATTTACTAATAACTTGTTGTTTAATTGTAAATAATATAGAAAAAAACATTAATTTTAAACAATTTCTTTACATTTTGTTTTTTTCACAATGCAGTCAGTGTTTCGAAATATACAAAATCTGCAATTCTTTTAAGCTTTTTTAAGGGGACGGTGGTATGTTATCAACCCTTTAGGTAAATTATTAACTTGAAGTAATTAAAAATTTCTTTTTGTGAAAATCAGATTATTTTTTAATTAAAACTTTAGGAATTTTTGTTATATTCATTTCTTTTTTAGTGTATATAACAAAATTAATGTATTTTAGGATTTTTTTGTTATATACAGTTCTTTTTTAAAATAAATATATAACAAAAAATCCTAAAATTTTAATTAAAATATTATCTGATTTTCACAAAAAGAAATTTTTCATTACTTCAAGTTAATAATTTACCTAAAAGCGTGGTAACGTCCCCTTAAAAAAAAGCTGGAAGACTCAGAAAGATTTTGACACGAAGACTTACAGAAGAAACAAATGCAAAATGTTCATAAATTTAAAAAAAAAGTATTTTTCAATATTTTATAAGAGAAGAGGTAAATGTTTCTAGTATCGCAGATCTACAGATATCAACGTCTTGAGAATAAAATTTGAAAAAAGAGCTGGTAAATCTTTTATTATATAGCAAGCTTCGTAAAATCTCTGAGATATCTTGTTCTTGTCGAAATTAGGTATTACTGGAGGCATGAGGAATGACATATCTGTATAAAAACAGTAACATGTATTGTTCAGATTATGTTTATGCCGATGCTTGTAGTAATTCTATGAACAGGATAGAAAAAAAATGTATACGGAAAAGGGATTTTCATTTTCAAGATGGAAGTGTGAAATGCCTCCAGTATCACAGATCTACAGAGTGTTTAAAAGGTCTTGAGAGCAAAACCTGAGAGATATGAACTGTTTGCATTTGTTTATTTACTAAATCTCCTTGTGAAATATTTCTGAGTCTTTAAGCTTTTTTAAGGGGACGGTGGTATGTTATGAAAGCTTTTAGGTAAAAACTAACATGAAGTAATAAAAATTTTTTTTTGTATCAGATATTTTTTAATTAAAACTTTAAGAATTTTTGTTATATCATCTAAAATATTTAAGACACATGAACTATTTGGATTTGTTTATTTGGTAAATTCCTGTGTCAAAACCTTTCTACGACTTTAAGCCTTTTTTTTAAGGAGGCGATAGCCAAGTTTTACCAAGCTATTAGGCAAATTATTATCTTAAAGAAAATTTTTATTTTGAAAATCAGATAGTTTTTAATTAAAATTTTAGGAATTTTTTTGTTAGTGACTTCAACTAAAAAAGGAAAAAAAATCTTAAAATATTTTTAATGAAAATAGAAAGGTTAAATGTTTCCAGTATCGCAGATCTTCAGAAAATTTCAAAGGTCTTGGGAATAATACAAGAGATAAGCTGGTTGCAATCGTTTATTATATAGCAAGTCTGCGTGTGAAAATCTTTCTGCTTCATTGTGTTTCTTTAACCCTATAGCGCTATTCCATTCTTGTCGAAATTAGTTATTACTGGCCAAGGGGTTCGTATTTGAATCAAAACAGTAACATTTACTGTTTCAGTTCGGAATCAGCAGATTTGAGAGGTGGTAATTAAAGTCGTGTTGCAAAATGTAGAAAACAATAAATAAATAAACCTGTTCTTTTCGAAATTATTATTCTGGAGCCAAAGAAAATGATATTTTTTTTGTGAAGATGGAAGTGTAAAACGCCTCTAATATTGCAATTCTGCAGTCTGTAGAGTCAGCAGATTTGAGAGAGATGATTTTAAGATCTAATGTAATTTATAAGGACAAGATGGGAAATATATAGTAAAGAATAACAATAAATAAATAATCTTTTCATTAATGTGTTCCTCGTAATTTTAACTCCCTGATTTTATTTTTCCACTCTATTGACAGTATTAGCGGTTACCTTCACTAGCTCTTCTCTTTTTTAGATAATTTTTACGTAGTGTTGTAGAAAGAAATGTTGCTATTTTTCGTTCTTTTTCAGATAAAGATTGTACAAACCCAAAATGTGTTTAATGTATAGATCACATCTTTCAGAAACAATCCTTTTGTTTAATGGTGTTTATGGGTACTGCTGATGAGACACAATATCATTAAACCTTTATTTTAGTTTTTTTGCTTCATTTTATTTTCTATTATTTTCTATTTCTATTATTTTGCTTCATTTTATTAGCGGTTACCTTCACTAGTTCTTCTCTTTTTTAGCGAATTTTTACTTAGTGTTGTAGCAAGAAATGTATCTATTTTTCGTACTTTTTCAGATAAAAATTGTACAAACCCAAAATGTGTTTAATGTATAGATCATATCTTTCAGAAACAATCCTTTTGTTTAATGGCGTTTGTAGGTACTGCTGATGAGACACAATATCATTAAATCTTTATTTTAGTTTTTTTTTTTGCTTCATTTTACTTTCTATTATTTCCTATTTCTATTATTTTGCTTCATTTTATTAGCGGTTACCTTCACTAGCTCTTCTCTTTTTTAGCGAATTTTTACTTAGTGTTGTAGCAAGAAATGTTGCTATTTTTCGTTTTTCGTCAGATAAAGATTGTACAAACCCAAAATGTGTTTAATGTATAGATCACATCTTTCAGAAACAATCCTTTTGTTTAATGGTGTTTGTGGGTACTGATGATGAGACATAATATCATTAAACCTTTATTTTAGTTTTTTTGCTTCATTTTATTTTCTATTATTTTCTATTTCTATTATTTTGCTTCATTTTATTAGCGGTTACCTTCACTAGTTCTTCTCTTTTTTAGCGAATTTTTACTTAGTGTTGTAGCAAGAAATGTATCTATTTTTCGTTTTTTTTTCAGATAAAGATTGTACAAAACCAAAATATGTTTAATGTATAGATAAATCTTTCAGAAGCAATCCTTTTGTTTAATGGTGTTTATGGGTACTGCTGACTTGACACACTATCATTAAATCTTTATTTTAGTTCTATATTTTGCTTTATTTTTTTTCTCGTTATCCATTTATGCTATATTTATTTATTTCAAAAAATGATTATAAAAGCGATTTTCTTGAATTTAAAAAATATTTACTTATTGCAACAGTAAGGACTTTTTCAATAATGTTTAATATAGTTTTGATAAACAAAATATTTTTCAAAAAAATATTGATGCTTTTAGATAATAATTTAAATTAGATTACTTTAGAAAATAACTTTAGATAATAAATTAAATTTCAAAACATGTATTCACAATACACAATTAATCTTTTCTTTCTAGTGTGTAAAAGAAATTAAATTTTAGAAAAAACCAATCTTTTTGCAGCTTAGTATTTTCCTCGCTCTAAAAAATTTTATCTCTATAATAAAATCACATTTTGTTCGAGGAGTGTCATATTTGGCTTTTACATTTTTGCTTTTACACATTGACTAGATACTTAGTAAAGCCTTTTCTATTGCTACAAATAAATTCATATAATTTTATTTTTTTACAAGAATTCAATTTTATTAATAGTACATTTTTAGATTAGACTAAAATCTTTATTAGATTGCATGGCTGAACAAAACAAGGCGTGTACTCAAACATTCTGGTTAAAAATTTTAGAGAAAAAAAAGCAATCTTTTTGCAGCTTAGTATTTTTCTCGCTTTAGAATATTTTATCTCCATAATAAAATCACATTTTGTTCGAGGAGCTTCCAATTTGGTTTTTTTATTTTTGATTTTACACCTTAACTAGATACTTAGTAAAGACTTTTCTATTGCTACAAATAAATTCACATAATTTACATGAATGAAATTTTATTAATAGTACATTTTTAGATAAGACTAAAATCTTTATTAGTTTGAATGACTGAACAAAACACGGCGTATGCTCAAACATTCTGATAAAAAAAAGATATTATTTTCTCTTTGGAATTTTACTCACCATTAACCAGGATGGATAGCCAAATAAAGTGCGGTGTTTCTAATCTCCAAAATGTTTTAAAATTGTAGGATGACACTTGCAATGATATATGACCGTATCTTAAATTATAATTAATCCAGTACGCAGCTTTTGAATTTTTCTCTCCAACTGAAGCTGTCATCAAACATGATAGATATTGAGGGTCAGAATAAGGATTATGCGAATGCGACATTTTCAACGATTTCGAATACAGCCAAAGTAAAAAAGAAAAAAAAAACAGAGAGAGAGAGAGAGCATGAATTGCTGTTTCGATTTATGGCTCTGTGTCAAAAGGAAGAAACTCGATAGGTTAAGCATTTTGTTAGATTTTCCAAAACGTCGCAACGGCATGCATAACTCATTTCTCTTTGGGCTCGCCGGTGAATTTGAGAAAAAAATATAGCAATAAATACCGCTCGGTGACTGCAGCTGTTAGATAGCACGTGAGAAATTTAACACACAAATTTTTGATTACAAATGATCCGTTTGCCGCTGAATCAAGACTTAAAGTCAGGGAAAATACTACAGAATACCCTTAAAAGAAGTTTTTTTTTAGTTTTGTGTATTTGTGGATGTGGCTAACAACCAAAACTTTGCCATAACAGTAGTGTGCCGTGGTAATTTTTTTAATAGATTTTTAAATTTATGAAGTTATATATTTTTTACTTTTTATTTCTGTATAAAAGGATACGATGGTCGAACGATGGCCGATTGGTTAGGGTGCTGGCCTTCGGTACCGGAGTTCGTGGGTTCGAATCCCACAGTGACATGGATGTTCGTAGCCGTTCGGAATAGGCTTTAAACTGTAGGTCCCGGTCTCATTAGCCCTCTTGTTGCCAAATAGTAGACTGTAGCACTCCAAACCAAACCGATCGATAAATTATTTTTAATATATAATTGTACATACCCTATGTGTAATTGATGTAAAAGATATCGTAATGCTGTAAAACAAATACTATAACAATTATGGAAAATGTATAAATTTAACAAAGGGTGAAATATATGCTTGAAAAATGTAGCTACAGTAAAAACGATAAGTTGATTTAAAATTAAATTTATCGATGCAAGAAATCTTGAAAGCCCTGCGATTTTTTATTAGTATGTACAAACAGCAGAACTGAAGTTGTAAAAGACTTTGACGGTGGATGGGGATATACCAGGCCACCCTGGCATTTGCAACCATAAACCCCCTTTGGTGGTTGACTCTAGTCCTAGAGATTAGCCAGTCAGTAGTACTGGGCCGAAAATAAGCAAATGATCGGATATATTTGATGTACTACTATTAAATTTCTTTAGTTCTTATTACGAATAAAATGAAACGAAATAATCAGAAAAATAAAAGAGATGTGACTTTGTATACCTGGAATGAAACTCGGTCGAGAATTTTACCTCCAAGTCACCAACGCATATGTCAAGAGATCGATTTTCTGATAGTCATTTTTTTAAATAAACATCGATCAGAAAAGCGATGTTTATAAAAACGAATTAATTTACCAATAATGATGTAATTTTATTATTGAAATATATATCGTCATTGAAAATGCGTTAGTATGCAAAATTTCAACTCAAATACAGAGAGTGAAATTAGCATATTTACTACAAGATTTGGATCTAGATCAGAGGTTCCCAACCTTTTCTGAAACTCCCCCCCCCTTTTACAAGAAAAAAATATTCGAACTAACACTCTTACACAACAATTAATTATACCATATATTAATATATTATTCCCTATTATCTATATCTATTTTATCTGCTTATTTGTGTATTAAGATCTGTTTCCCTAAAATAGAAATTAATCAACACAATCAAATGGTTAAAAATTTAAGTATTATATGATATCAGTAATAATTAAAATCTTAAAATAACTAAGAAATAAAAAACTAAAGAGATGGTCAAGTTTTCCCAATTTGTTATTATCTGGTTCCAATTTCACAACAAATTTAACTTCATTCGTAGATCTCTAGGTTGATTGGAGTTCCTTATCAATGAGTCAACAGTCAAATTGGTAATATGTCAGTTAGTAGACTATGAGAGCTACGGTTACCCTTTTTTGCTATGCTACATCTACTGACAATAGAAACAACTGTTTAAAGCCGATTCCAAACATCTAATAGGGGGAATCCCTCCCACTAAATCCGGTATAATTCGGTTTGACTCGAATAAATCACGCTCAGCTCAAACGTTTTTTATTTTATGCTACTACACTTTGCTCACAATCAGCCAAATACAATGAAAAAAATGTAATTAAAATTTATGTAATAATCGCTGGCATAGGCCAAACCAAGCCGTGGTGGAATTAGCGAAATTTATAATTGATAAAAAATATTGCATTTATTATGATAAATTTAATATTATTCTACTGAGATATGGATTATTTTTATATTTATCATATTATATTTATCATATATATATATATATATATATATATATATATATATATATATATATATATATATATATATATATATATATATATATATATATATAGGGAGAGAGAGATATATATATGTCTACTGTCTGACCCTCCCTTGACGTTTTAACACCCTCTTCATTTCTCTCTAAACCCGCTTACTCCCCCCCCCCCATGGAAGGCTTTAGAGTTGTCTGAGTGGAGGGGGGGAGGTACCACCCCCATTTGGAACTAATGATCTAGAGGAACATACTGTGCAAGATAAATAAAATTGTGTAATTAGTGAAGGCACTCTTTGGAAATTTTTGTACTTTAAATTTGTACTAAAATACATAACAGGGATGTAAATTATCTTCGCTGTTACAGAATGAGATAGAATTTGTCTACAGGTTTGGTAATATCTACATATCTTCGTAATTCTATTCAAGAATGGACAGGTGTATTTATCTTTTTAACTTTGCAGTTTTGAGCAAATTACCTGCGACTAAACGCTACCTACAATGTATGATGTTGAACGCCTATAAATTGAACTAAGATTTGACTAATCAAGGTTCACTAGGATTTGACAACTATGGATAAAATGATTTTGTTTACATCGCTCTTCCTCATATTCTTCCCATTTATTAATTAATAACCATTTTCGAAGTAAAGTAGTTTCATACGTACAGCTGCATATGTATTCCAGGGATTTTCACTCCTAGCATATAGTCTGGGTATATACAATTACGGGAATCAAGTAGTCTTAAAAACACTTTTGCGGGCTAGTTTAATTTCAGATAAATTATGGAGTATAAAGTAGCTTGTTTTATTCTTTCGTTCAGCTAACGGACTGGTTTTCTATACATTACAGTCACATTCAATTTAACTATGTTTTTTATAAAACAAAACTGAAAGTTTGGCTTACGCTAATCTTAAAAGGAAAGCAGTAATTTTCGAGACTTAAAATATTCATTTTAACACACTATTTTTCAATTGATCATAAAATGAAATATTCTGTTCCTTTAAGAATAAGTTTTTTTACAAGTTATTTTATATAGCTTTAACTTTAAACTAAAATACTGACTTATTTTATTTTAAATTATTATGACTTTTTTTTAGATCTACTGATCATTAATATTTTTGTAGTATAGTATATTTTCGTATAGTAATCATTTAGTCAGTAAACTCCATGAAACAACCAAGCAGTGCTTTTTATTCCGACTTAAACGACAACTATTGAGATTTAGAACTGACAACTGATTTTTGTCTATTTCTTTCTTAAATAAAATATAGCTTGCATTACTCAGGAACAGTCCGGTTTTTTATTAGCAAAAAAAATTTTTAGAATCTGAACAGTAGTTCCAGATGTTACCCTCAACATTCACACATATTTTGCCTCTTAGTAATTAGAATCTTAATTTTATCAAGCTTTGTGGTTTTAAAAATATTGATGAACCTAATTTTAACTCGTTATCCCATTTATGAAATTATCTAAAAAAGAATAAATAGCAGTAATTAGCTTTTAAAAAGTAAAAAGATCTGTTCTGAATTTGAGAGTTTAATGTAATTTTTTTCATTGACTATATTGAAAACCATACGAGGGATCTAAACTCTCCTTTTTAGTGTCTTGGAAATACATATAAATCTATCTTTTCTATTTATTTTATTTTGAGCGTTTGTTTAGTTCAGTAATTGCTTAGATTAATAATTTTAATTCTGTCTTGATGGAATGGGCAGACAACTAAAGATTTATCAGTTTGCGATCTTTTAGCAATTAAGTTTATTGAAAAAGTTTTTTTTTTAATTCTCTGATTGATTTAACCATTACCATTTGAAGCAGAGACAAAACCAACGGTACAAAAACTAGTCTGAGTCTAGTAATTATCCTTGATCGTTAATGGACATTTCCCCCCTTTTTTTTCTACTTCCCTTAACCGAATTACGACAGTGAAATCTTGTTTTCTGTCCCATTCATCATGAGCATTATTTTCCGCCGAAATCGCGCATATCTCATTTATATCTCGTAATTGCAGACTTTTGTGTTTCTACAGAAATTACAAAAGCGGAAAACGTTCCTGGTTTATTTCATAATTGCTTAACATTTCACATGCAAGATTATGTTTGCTAAAAAAATAACCTAACTATTACCATAAATCTCGTAAGCATTCAAACGCAGTTACTCGGATTAATAGCATGATGCTAACTACTAAAAGCTTATTAATGTTTCTACGTTTATATGAAGACTAATGTTTTGACTGCATACATTAATTCAAGATTTCCCAATTTAAATATGCGTCTTCGGGGCTTTGTTCATTCCCTCTAAGTATATTAATTCATGTACAGGCGTATATAAACTATGATTATATAACCACGAAGTAAGCAAACATCCGTAGCTTCCAGGCAGTGCCTTCGGCTGCGTCAAAAGGTTTTTAATTCAATGCAAACGATTTGGTTTAGCTTTGCTTGGAACACTACGGCCTTTTTTTTAGCAACACAAGGGTTAATGAGACCGGGACCTACTGCTTAAAGGTAAGCCCTTGAGGCTACAAGCATCCATGCCACAGTGGGAATTGAACTCACGAACTCTGCTACTGAAGATGATCACTTAACCATTTTGCCATCGTTCGGGCCCTGGCGATTGGAAGAAATTATTAAAAGTGCGGTTTTTATTGGATAAAAGCTTGTTAGTTTTACTTTTTGATGGTTTCCATGTTGTAATACTAGACTCAAGACTCAAGTTGGTGTTACATGGGCACCTGTTGGACACACTGAGAGAGGGTGGACAAGCCCTGTACCAGGGAGGTGAAAAGTTGAACAGGAGGGGGCGAGGGATGCCCGCCCCGCCCTTGTTAACCGCAGTGGAGGAAATGCCCGCTCGAAACGAAAGAGAACGGACATTATTCTGGAAAGAGCTGAGACCGAGAGAGGTGCTTTCCGCTCTGCACAATTTGGTTATTCTCGGTCTTATTTCAGCCGTGTTTATGATTAAGATGTTCAGTGTACATATGTTTAACAAAATATGTAAAATAATAAAAATGTATAGTCAAAGATTTTGTCGCTGCAGTAATTAATTTTCGGCCAGTTAAGCATATCAGAGAATCCAAGATACCTGCTCCAGTAACAATAGGCGAGCAGGTACAGAAACGAGGTGTGCGGTCATCGGAAAGGACAGCAGTGGACACACGAGACGCGACATATGTTCTTGAAGCTCCCTGGATTAAGCTAGGTTATTAAAGAAAATGTTACCGGAATTTTCCATTTGACTCTAAAAACTCCTTTCCTCTCAGTATCTGTGTGTTCTGATGAATAAAATTGTGTTTCTTTTCCTTCTGTTCCTCTTTATTGCGTTTTATCATAGCATTTTGGTGGAGACGACAGTTAAGAAAAATAAATGTTTGAAATTATAAGATTGCTCCATACTACACATCAGATGACTACGGTGTACTATCCTCAGCCAAATTTAGCAGGCATGCTTTCTATCTATGTCGGCGTCGAACACAAAAACGGATATGGAGCACTTCCATTCATTACCTTTGAGTGCAATACTGTTAAGCAAGAGACGGCTCCTTCCTTTTCTTTTTGCTGTACAGAATGAAGCTGAGACAACATTGGATGCATGTTACCTTTCATCCTGACGAAACGGATAACGATTAATATAAGCCACGACATAACAAAAGCCGAAGAATCAAGACAGTTAGCTCGTATGCGTACATAGAGTCGCAACAGAAAAATAAGACGGTTATGGTGACATTGAATGTTACATTACAAACCTGAGGATCTTATTTAGATTTTTATCCCGAAAAGTTGTTAAAACGGTACTTTGGGTCATATGAAGTTTTTTGTCAGTATCTGATGAACTCTATCTGATGGTGACGTATTGTTTCTCAATGGGTTTCATTGGAGGCTATCGACATATTTTGCTTGTGTTCATCATTATATACTTCTGATGTCGTAATCCTATAGTCGTAATGCTCATCTAGTATGCCTTTTGGACGAGTTTTAAAGACCAACTAGCCAGCAGACTGAGTGGTGATAAGTCACTATAGTGAACTATTTACCAAATAGTCTGATGATCGTATGGTAGAAACTTATAGATGGCCCTCAAAGCAATTTTTGATTCCTTTTCCCGATGAAAGTTATATGGATTTTTTGTGGCATAATGACCCTATTGCATATGAAATTCAACCAAAATAAATAGATTTCAAACTTTTCATTACCACACGAGAAATCTGCGCAATCTAGCTTGAAAAGAACTATTAATTGAATCCGTTGCATTTTCAATGCTTACAAGTTTCCGTGGGACAAGACCTTAAGTTTCATTTTCTTTTTGTTTATTTGAGTGTGTGTATGTCGACATTAGCCTTACACGTGAAAAAATATTATTATATGCGAGTTTAGTTGATGAAGAAAAATCGCAATATAGACAAGTGAAAAATTTTAGAATTCTATAAACTAAGAGATAATGCATCGGTATTTTAGAAACCGGGAGCTACTGCTACACATATATATGTGCGGGTTAGGAATATTATCCCTGTGATCACTCAGTGTTAAGTCCATGGTCATTTAATGTTGCTTGATAGAATCAACTTCTTATCGTGATGGGGAATTTTTTACACACTTAATATGAATGACAATTAGCGAGTAAATCTGAATTTTTATCAGTGAAATATTAAAAAATAATTTCATTTCTTTTCTTTTAAAAAAGTAATAAAGAATGTATTAACGCAATATCATGAATTTATCTATAAAAATAAAGAAATAAAAGTTGAAGTCGAAACCGTGTACATAATACTCATACTACGTACATATCATGGTTAAATAAAACTGGCATTTTATTGTTTTGTGAACTTAAACATGAGGCTACTAAGGAAACTGATAAAATATTTCAATAAACTTTGTAGTAGTACGTAAAAAGAATGAAACAAGAATGCTGTTATTGCAGGTTACACATGCTTATGTGGTTTTTCTGATTTAATTATGTTAAAATGTTTCCATTAATTTGATTGATTAATTCTTTCATTTGTTTTAAAAAAACATAATAAAAAAGGTATTAACTCTATTTTAGGAAATTATCTATAAAAATTAAGAAACGAAAGTTGAAGCTGTAACCGTGTATAGAATACTCATGTAATGTGCTTCCCATGGTTAAACTGGCATATAATTATTGGTGAACTTAATCAACAAAAGGCCACTTAGTAAACTGATAAAACTTTTCAGTAAACTTTGTAGTAATACGTAAAGTGAATGAAACAAGAATGTTATTATTGTAGGTTACACATGCTTTAAGTGATTTTTTTCTGCTTTAATTTTGTTAAAATATATCCATTAAATAGATTATTTAACTATTTCATTTTTAAACATAATAAAAAAGGTATTAACTCTGTTTTAGAAAATTATCTAAAAAATTAAGAAATAAAAGTTGAAGTTACAAACGTGTACAGAATATTCATGTAATGTGCTTCCCATGGGTAAAACTGGAATTTAATTGTTTAGCGAACTTAATCAACAAAAGGCCACTAAGGAAACTGATAAAACTTTTCAATAAACTTTGTAGTAATACGTAAAGAGAATAAAACAAAATACTGTTATTGCGGGTGACACATGCTTTAAGTGATTTTTTCTGATTTAATTATGTTAAGATATTTCTAATAATTCAATAATTTAACTCTTTCATTTGTTTTTTAAAACATAATACATGAGGTATTGACTCAATGTCATGAAATTTTCTATAAAAATTAAAAAATAAAGGTTGTAGCTGCAATCATGTACAGAATACTCATGAACGTGTATCCCAAAGTTAAAACTGGCATTTAATTGTTTAGCGAACATAATCAACATAAGGACACTAAGGAAACTGATAAAACGGTTTTGTAAACTTTTGTTGTAATACAAAGAGAATGCAACAAGAATGAATGCGGGTGATACATGCTTTAAGTGATTTTTCTAATTTAATTATGTTAAAATATTTCTATCAATTCGAATATTTAACTCTTTCATTTGTTTTTCTAAAAAACTTAATAAAAAAGGCATTAACTCTATTTTAGGAAATTATATATAAAAATTAAGAAATAAAAGTTGACGCTGAAACCGTGCACAGAATACTTAGGTAATGTGATTCCCATGGTTAAAACTGCCATTATTTGTTTAGCGAACATAATCAACATAAGGTGACTAAAGAAACTAATAGTTTGTAGTAATACGTAAAGAGAATGAAACAAGAAGGCTGTTGTTGTGGGTTACACATGCTTAAGTGATTTTTCTGATATAATTATGTTAAAATTTTTCTATTAATTTGATTAATCAACTCTTTTATTTGTTTTTAAAAACATAATAAAAATGTATTAATTCTATTTTTTGAAATTATCTATAAAAATTGAGAAACAAAAGTTGAAGCTACAACCTTGCACAGAATATTCATGTAATGTGCTTCCCATGGTTTAAATGGCATTTAATTCTTTAGCGAATTTAATAAACATAAGGCCAGTAAGTAAACTGATAAAACTTTTGAGTAAACTTACGTAGTAATACGTAAAGTGAATGAAACAAGAATGTTGTAATTGTAGGTTACACATGCTTTAAGTGATTTTTTCTAATTTAATTTTGTTAAAATATGCCTATTAATTCGATTATTTAACTATTTCATTTTTTAAACATAATAAAAAAAGGCATTAACTCTGTTTTAGAAAAGTATTTATAAAAAGAAATAAAAGTTGAAGCTGCAATCGTGTACAGAATACTCATGTAATGTGCTTCCCATCGTTAAAACTGGCATTTAATTGTTTAGCAAACTTAATGAACATAAGGCCACTAAGGAAACTGATAAAACTTTTCAGTAAACTTTGTAGTAATATGTAAAGAGATTGAAACAAGAATGTTGTTATTATAGGTTACACATGCTTTAAGTGATTTTTTCTGATTTAATTTTATTAAAATATGTCTATTAATTTCATTAATTAACTCTTTAAATCTTTCAAAAACGTAATAAAAAAGGTATTAACTCTATTTTATGAAATTATATTTATAAAAACTAAGAAATAAAAGTTGAAGCTGCAACTGTGTACAGAATACTCATGTAATGTACTTCCCATGGTTAAAACTGGTATTTTATTGTTTAGCAATCGGAAAGAACATAAGGCCACTAAGGAAACAGATAAAACTTTTTAGTAAACTTTGCAGTAACATGTAAAGTGAATGAAACAAAAATGCTGTTATTGCGGGTGACACATGTCTTAAGTGATTTGTTCTGATTTTATTATGTTAAAATATTTCTGATAATTTGATAATTTAACTCTTTTATTTGTTTAAAAAACATAATAAAAAAAGGTATTATAACTTTATTTTATGAAATTATCTGTAAAAATCAAGAAATAAGTTGAAGCTGCAACCTTGCACAGAACACTCATGTAATGTGCTTCCCATGGTTAAAACTGGCATTTAATTATTAGTGAACTTAATCAACAAAAGGCCACTTAGTAAACTGATAAAACTTTTCAGTAAACTTTGTAGTAATACGTAAAGTGAATGAAACAAGAATGTTGTTATTGTAGGTTACACATGCTTTAAGTGATTTTTTCTGATTTAATTTTGTTAAAATATGTCTATTAATTCGATTATTTAACTATTTCCTTTCTTAAACATAATAAAAAATATTAACTGTGTTTTTGAAAATTATCTATAAAACTTAATAAATAAAAGTAAAGTTACAAACGTGTACAGAATATTCATGTAATGTGCTTCCCGTGGTTAAAACTGGCATTTAATTGTTTTGCGAACTTAATAAACATGAGACTACTAAGGAAACTGATAAAACATTTCAATAAACTTTGTAGTATTACGTAAAGAGAATGAAACAAGAATGCTGTTATTGCAGATTACACATGTTTATGTGATTTTTCTGATTTAATTATGTTAAAATGTTTCTATTAATTCGATTATTTAATTCTTTCATTTGTTTTTTTAAACTATAATAAAAAAAGTTATTAACTCTATTTTAGGTAATTATCTATAAAAATTAAGAAACGAAAGTTGAAGCTGTAACCGTGTATAGAATACTCATGTAATGTGCTTCCCATGGTTAAAACTGGCATATAATTATTAGTGAACTTAATCAACAAAAGGCCACATAGTAAACTGATAAAACATTTCAGTAAACTTTGTAGTAATACGTAAAGTGAATGAAACAAGAATGTTATTATTGTAGGTTATACCATGCTTTAAGTGATTTTTTTCTGATTTAAGTTTGTTAAAATATATCTATTAAATCGATTATTTAACTATTTCATTTTTAAACATAACAAAAAAGGTATTAACTCTGTTTTAGAAAATTATCTATAAAAATTAAGAAAGAAAAGTTGAAGCTGCAACCGTGCACAGAATACTCATGTAAAGTGCTTCCCTTGGTTAAAACTGACATTTAATTGTTTAGCAAACTTAATCAACAAAAGGCCACTAAGGAAACTGATAAAACTTTTCAGTAAACTTTGTAGTATTATGTAAAGAGATTGAAACAAGAATGTTGTTATTATAGGTTACACATGCTTTAAGTGATTTTTTCTGATTTAATTTTATTAAAATATGTCTATTAATTTCATTAATTAACTCTTTAAATCTTTCAAAAACGTAATAAAAAAGGTATTAACTCTATTTTATGAAATTATATTTATAAAAACTAAGAAATAAAAGTTGAAGCTGCAACTGTGTACAGAATACTCATGTAAAGTGCTTCCCTTGGTTAAAACTGACATTTAATTGTTTAGCAAACTTAATCAACAAAAGGCCACTAAGGAAACTGATAAAACTTTTCAGTAAACTTTGTAGTAATATGTAAAGAGATTGAAACAAGAATGTTGTTATTATAGGTTACACATGCTTTAAGTGATTTTTTCTGATTTAATTTTATTAAAATATGTCTATTAATTTCATTAATTAACTCTTTAAATCTTTCAAAAACGTAATAAAAAAGGTATTAACTCTATTTTATGAAATTATATTTATAAAAACTAAGAAATAAAAGTTGAAGCTGCAACTGTGTACAGAATACTCATGTAATGTACTTCGCATGGTTAAAACTGGCATTTAATTGTTTAGCGAACTTAATGAACATAAGGCCACTAAGGAAACTGATAAAAAAATTTCAGTAAACTTTGTAGTAATACGTAAAGAGATTGAAACAAAATGCTGTTATTGCGGGTGACACATGCTTTAAGTGATTTTTTCTAATTTAATTATGTTAAAATATTTTTATTAATTTGAATATTTAACTCTTTTATTTCTTTAAAAAATATAATAAAAGGGTACTAACTCTACTTTAGGAAATTATCTATAAAATTTAAGAAATAAAAGTGAGAAGCTACAACCGTGCACAGAATACTCATGTAATGTGCTTCCCATGGTTAAAAAGTGGCATTTAATTGTTTGGCAAACTTAATAAACATAAGGCCTCTAAAGAAACTGTTAAAACTTTTCTGTAAACTTTGTAGTAATACGTAAAGAGAACAAAATAAGAATGCTCTTATTGGGGTTACAGATGCTTTAAGTGATTTTTCTTATTTAATTATGTTAAAATATTTCTATTAATTCGAATATTTAATTCTTTCATTCTTTTTTAAAAAACATAATAAAAAGGTATAAACTCTATTTTAGGAAATTATCTATAAAAATTAAGAAACGAAAGTTGAAGCTATAACCGTGCACAGAATACTCATGTAAAGAGCTTCCCTTGGTTAAAACTGCCATTTAAATGTTTAGCAAACTTAATAAACATAAGGCCACTAAGGAAACTGATAAAAGTTTTCAGTAAACTTTGTAGTAATACGTAAAGAGATTGAAACAAGAATGCTGTTATTGTGGGTTACACATGCCTTAAGTGATTTTTCTGATTTAATTATGTTAAAATATTTCTATTCAATAATTTAACATTTTACTTATTTCAAGATCTACTTAACGTCACTAAAATAACTAACTCAGATACACGATTTAAATTAAACAATTCCGTGTCTTTCTCAAACCTATACTTACTTCAACATTTCCCAAACTATAATCATTAGAGAATGGGGGTAAATAATTGACGTCTCGCAATAAGTACTTCTGTGCGTGTAATTTAATTGTAGGGTTTATTTACGAAATTAATCCAATTACCTTACCGCTCGCTGAATAAGCTTACTTAAGAATTAACACTTGGAAACTTGTGAATAAGTTATCTGAGTTAGGAAAAGGAAGAATAAAGTTGTAGTGAAATATTTTGCGTAGCTTGTAATACTAAGATTGTTAGTTTTTTATGAGAAATTGAGATTTATGACTCATTCAATCAAGTAAAAAAGAAAGTTAAGTATATTCTTAGTAGTGTTAATTTATTAGAACCGTTATAATCACCGTTTTTATATACTTGTATAAAGTAAAATGTATTTAATTTCAAAAACTTTTGATCTTTAGATTTCGAAAGAAATAAACATTTTGACAATCCTGAATTTACATTAACTAGCTTAATCGTTATGTCTACACGTACGTATTAGGAAACTTTGAAAATCCGTTTTAACTATCCCTGAGTGGATTTGAGCTAGTTTCGCCATGACGTCTGTAACTAATGTAGTGGTTCCCATCCCTATTGCCGCAAAGCTATGAGGAATGTCGCAAAAGGAGTGCGTTATCAAATGTTCCTTAATTGAAACTAATAATAATAATAGTCACTATAAGTAATACAGTACCGATCATTTTATATGGCAGGGAGACATGGGCAATTAACAAAACAGAAGAAAATAGGCTACTCATTTTTGAAAGAAAAATCCTTCGGTCAATATTTGGAGCAGTAAAGGAAAATAATACATGGAGAGGTTTATATAACCATGAATTATACACTAAATACAGACAACCTAACATCTTGAGAGTTATTAAATCCAACACAATTAGATGGCTGGGACATGTTTTCAGACGAGCAGATTTGGACCCAGTTAAAAAATTAACTTTTTCAAAGATTCAGGGCACATGAAGAAGAGGTAGACCAGTAACAAGATAGTTGGATTGTGTGGAGAAAGATTTGGAGACCATGGCTATTAATAGATGGAGAAACCTTGCAAAAAGTCGTGCCGTTTGAAGGAATCAGACAGAGAAAGCATTGGCCTGTACCAAGCTGTAGCGTTGCTGAAGAAGAAGATAAGTAATACAGTAGAACCTCTTTTTAACGACCCCTTCCTTAGAACGACCATCTTAAAAAGTCCCAATTATTTTACAATAGGAATAGTGTTAATTTTGAATCATTACAACGACTCCAAGGGCACTATTTTTCGTTAGAACGACCGCCAATTTTAGTCTACAGAACTCATGAGCAAGTAGGCTATTTCAAAATTATTGTACTATGGTGCAACTTGAAGAAACCTGTACTTCTCTCTTTGTGTTTGTTTAAAGGAGGGAAGGGGGTGTGACGAAAAGGGGAGAACCAAATCTTCAATTATCTTTTGATGAATTTGTGGCCGTAGACGAAATTTTACAGTGCTGTAGAGAAAATTTGAATGAAGACGATTTTATTGCCCGTATTAGCGGAAATGAAGAAATCAGCGATTCCGACGACGGAGATGATAAAGTCCAAGTTTTTGAAAAAGAAGCTTTCAATGCAATCAATGCCTTGCGTCAATATTTTGAAGGACAATTGAACTCTGAAGATTTCCTTCAAAATCCAAAGGATATGGAATCACTGATAATGCAAAATTCCCAAATGAACTTGAAACAGGCGTCAATCAAAGATTTTTTTTTCAAAAATTCAGTAATGGAAATACAAATAAATAGAAGTGTTCTCTAGGTATGTACTGTTGCATCATTTCTTTGCTCAATTTTTTTTATTATTTTTTCAATTCTTTACAACGACCTTTCGTTACAACGACCATATGATGTTGGTCCCACAGGGGGTCGTTATACCGAGGTTCTACTGTAGTATATTTATTCAATAAAAAAGATCATTTTAACATGTCTGAAAATTCAGTCTGGTGTAGAAGGCTTTAATAGATCTCTAATTTTGATCAAAAATATTACTAAGTATAAAGTTTAAAAATTTTTTAAATTTTAAAAAAGAAAAATTAAAATTGAATTAATTTGGACATACTTTATTTCCTTTAGTAGGCTTTAAATTGAATTATAGAATACAAAATTATATCAATGTTTACTGTTATACATAAAATTTTAAGAACTGAAATGGTGCCATACACCCTTAACTAGAATTTTATTTAAAGTAATTTAAGAAAAATTTCTTTAGTGACCGTTATCGAATAACAATCAGAAAACTCCATTAACATTTTCTTTTTTGTAATCAGTATATTAATTTATAATTTAAATCTGTAGATTTAATTACTTTTTTTTTCTTTTTTTTTCCAATAACAAATGATCTGATCGTCTAGACATTGTTTTTGCTTTCATCTGTATTTTTCCGATTTGGCAAATTCACTTAACTTTCAACTTCAGGGAAGAGTTTGGGAAGTAGATTAACAATCAATTAAGGATCTTTAGAAACAGATTCAGGTTTTCTATGCTACTAATAAAAATTTCACATTTGATAAAGGAGTTGCAAAAGAAAAAAATTAGGTTGTTCAATTTGCAGCTTTTTATTTTTAAATCATGAAAAACGATCTCAAATTCTAAGTGTAAAATTTTAAAGAGTAACTGTTACAAAAGCACTGCAAAAATCGACAAACAGATCTGTATATTCCATCTTCTATTATTGGAAAAATAACTTGTTTAGAAGATTGAAAATTTTATTCGGTGTTAAATCATTTTTCTTTTTTGAATGTAGGCATCAAAATTTATCTAGTTTGAACAAAAAAAATTTTAAATTTTGAAAGCATTAACATTTTACTGTTGTCTGATTACATGCAATTTTACACTTTTTTAACAATGAGTACACAACAGAAAGAAAGTAGTTTAACATAGTGAAAATTTCAAATTTCCAAACAGTTACTTTTATAATTATAGAAGATTGAAAATAAAGATGTGTTTCTCGCAGCAATATATATATGTATATATAATATATATGTATATATAAAACCTACTACTTAATTGCATATTTATTAGCTCTAAGTTACTTCGTGTAACGCTCTTCGTGTTCAACAGTGGAATAAAAGCTTAACAATGCAGGGTAATGGAGCTGCTAGCTTTAAATCTGATAGTAATGTTCTAATTTGGCAGTAATGAAAACAACGGGGGTAAGTGCTAAATTGTGTACTACTAATAGATTATTTAGGACTCTTTAGGGATACTAAAAGTTATACTGAGATTTTTTTTACATAGATTGGGGATTGCAATCAAATATGGTGGTCCACAACTCATTGTTACAACAGATTAGCAAGATAGGCGACTGTTTACAGCGGTAAAATTTAAGAACGGAAAAACCACCTGAAGAAGGGCTGAAAATAATTAAATAAATAAATAAAACCATAATATTTTTTGTTCATTTCAATCAACAAAATCAATTTAAAGTAAACTAAAGATTTATTTATTTATTTTTTTTTAACTTGAAGATCTAACCATTTAAGGTTAAACACTTAGTTGAAGTTGATAGGATTATAGAACATTCCTGAATATTAATCAGTATTTTTTTAACTACTTAATGAAAAATGTTACTTAATTAGGGAAATAGTTTTATTGCTGTTTGTTATTGCTTACTAGATGTAACAAGAATCAAAACTTCTGTCGTCATGACTGCATTGTCAATTTTTGGACAGTGCATTAAAGGGTCCATAGTTTTTTGTTACGTTGCTAAGGACCGGCCAAAAATTGGACACACGAAGAGGGGGAAGAAATTGCCTACACAAGGGAGGCAAAATTTCGAGTAATGGCCGAATGGTCAGAGCTTTGATATTCGGTACCAGAGTTCATGGATTGGAATTCCACTGGGGTATGGATGCCTCATTAGCCCTCGTATTGCAAAAAAAGTAGGTCTCAGTGCCCCAAACCAAACCAAAAGTTTGAAATAAAGGGAGAAGGACATTCCACTCGCGCCAGCGCCAGCTGCAGAGTTGAGAAAAGTATATTCTCGTTGCCCGACACTGAAGGGTGTAGGAGGTTTTGGCTTGAGGTGGCTGATCAGAGAGACTTGTGCGGACCACTGAGTATGATTTTGTTCCAGGTGTTTCAGCTGCGATCTGTTTTTTTTTATTTATTATTATATTTTTGCCTTTTATGTGTCCGTCTAAAATAAACTCTGTTTGATATCGTTGGCTGAGATATGAGCAATGAGTGCAATGAGATATCTTGTCGGGTAGAAATTCCTTACACCAGGGAGGCAAAAGTTCGACCCAAAGGGGGAAGGACATTCCACTCTCGACCTCATCAGCTGTAGAGGTGAGAAAGGTATATTCTCGTTGCCCGACACAGAGGGATGTTGGAGGTTTTGGTTTCAGCTGGCTGATCAGAGAGACTTGTGTGGATCGCTCGGCATGATTTTATTCCTGGTTGTTCAGCTGCGATCTGATGTTATTTTATTATGTTTTTCTCTTTTATGTGTCCGTCCAAAATAAACGTTGTTTGTTGTTATTCGCTGCAGTGAGATATCTTGTCGGTGAGAATGTTTCTTAAAAAGAACCATACTATCTGCTCTTATAAAAATAGGCGAAGAGATACAAATAACGATGAACGCTTCTGTAGAACTAAGAGTATCATTTTATTGTTAATTAATTTTAAATTTCAAACTAAGACGCATTTTTTTTTTAAGAACAAGGTTGAACATTTTTAGGGTTTTGTAAACTTTAAGCAGAGAGGCTTACGAGTTTTACCAATTTTTCTCATGCTATTGTGAGTGTTTGGGCTATAAAGAACATGGCATTTGGAGTACCTGCACATGCGAATATTAAATGTGTCCATAGGCCGGTCTCACCAAGGTAGTTTAACAGCTAACCACGATTAATCTCTGTGTAAACGAAGAATTGAGTCCCACCATTGGTTGACGTTATGGGTTAATCGTGGGTAATCATTAAACGACTTTAGTGAGACCGGCCCCTAATTTACTAATATAACAATGATCGAAACATATTTTGGTCATCTATGAAAAAGTTTGTTAAACAATAACTTTAAAATTTGGAATATTAATGTAAAAAGTACTAGTAAGAAAACAGCCCGAAATAATTGTCCAAAGTGAAGATTAATTTTCCCTTCCAAACCGTTGGGAAGCATTTTACTGCTTATAAAACTATTTTACTTTGACGATGACTAAAGGTGTTCTATCAGTCTTATAAAATATAAAAGGCAAAAATTAGAAGTAAATTGAATCATCTAGGTGCAAAGAGAAATTAAACTACTAAAATAGTTATTAATTTTGAGTTTAAGGCAGAAGAATGGAAAAATTTACTTTAGGGACACGAAAGAAACCAAAAGACAAACAGAAATTAGGATTTTTACTTGAGAAAACTAGGATTTAAAGGAAAAAAGCATTTATTTTAAATTGGTGTTCCTTTTATCCGAGTGTTATACTTGGATTACTGAGCGCTCCCACCCCCAAACTTGAATTTCTGGCGCCGTTTCACGGTGCATTACGCAAGTCGTGCGAAGAAAGGCGTCTAATTCGTAGCCGCAGCTTGTCATCGGTTGCTCGCGAAGAGGGGGCTCGGATTCTTGCGCCTTAACGGTAGGCGGGACGATCTGTCAAGATACGTCTCCATCCATTACCCGGTTTTTCTGTTGGGACACCGAATGTCAGGAGGTGGAATAAACTGTGTGTTTACAAAGTGGGAAACGGATAACTATTTGTTTTCCAGAAAGGACGGGCTTGTCTCGTGTTGCAGTCTGTGGAAAGATACTTTGGGTTGGCAATCAAGTGAGACGCTTCGGTTTCGTCCCACTGTAAGACAAGCAGTAGATTTTTTTCTTTCTTTTAATTTTGCATGGATAGTAACATCTTTCTTGTTTCCTGACATGTGTAGTGGGTAGTAGATACTATAATCCTCAATACATTCCCCAGTTTCGTACCCAAGAAGCTTTATACCATTTTAAAGTTATTTTTTAAAGGTTCAAATTCATAAATAATTGGAATACTTTACTCTCTTTAATTTTCTGACCACCATAACTATGTTTGTCTTATTTCCTGGTATGTGTAGTGGGTAGTAGGTACTGTGATCGTCAATACATTCCTCAGTTTGGTACCCAAAAAGCTTTATAACATTTTAAAGTTATTTTTTAAATGTTCAAATTCAGAAATAATTGGAATATCTTATTCTCTTTAATTTTCTGAACACCATAACTATGTTTGTTTTATTTCCTGGCATGTGTAGTGGGTAGTAGGTACTGTAATCGTCAAGGCATTCCACAGTTTGGTATCCAATAAGCGTTATAACATTCTAAAGTTATTTTTTAAATGTTCAAATTTATAAATAGTTGGAATACCTTACTCTCTTTAACTATGTCTGGGCTTGATTATTGGATAATCTTTCCCAATTCAGATAAAAAGAAAACTCAAGTATGATATGCATTTGGCTCAAAATCTGCTGTATTTACCTCTGTTTTGTTGATGGAGGCAGCTGTAAATCAACAAATTTACAGGCAATACAAATTTCTTGCTTGACCTCAGAGGGCAATCATTTGAAAACCTCCGATTTCATTCCAGTGCATGACAAACAAATTTGTTTTTATCTTTCTTTTAATTCTCTATGGGCCTAATAATGCATCTATAATAATTCTAATAGTAATTCTAATAAAATATCTTACTTTCTGGCATGTAAAGTAGGGAAGTAAGTACTGTAATGTTCAATAAATTAATCAATTTGACACTCAAAATCTATAAGATATTATAAAGTAATTTTTAAAATATATGAACTGATATATAATTCGAACTCCTGAGCTAAGCTTTTACTTCTTAGAATTACTTTTATGCAATTTATGGCCTAGTACAGAAGAACAAAATCTGAGAAATATGATAAATATTCCGCTCAAAATAAGCTGCTTTACCTCCGCTTTCTCTATGGAAGTGACTATATTCCTGTCCTCCATTGTCCTGTATTGCACGTTGTCCTGCCTATTCCTCATGTGAAAGAATTCCTCCGATACTGCGAGTGAAATGAGGGCCAAGATCAGAAGTCCCGCAAGTCCACGGAGTCCACTCTGCATTCTGCGAGTCCTTAGGAAGAAGACATCCACCTACGGGTTTGGCCTTGGCTGGCTCCACACAGAATCTGAAAGATTTCAGAGATCGAATTTTTATTCCGTGAACACTGAGAATACGAATTCGCAAGAAGAAATAAAAATAAAACACTCACACTTCCGGAGCACTTATAAGGTTTGTAACCACGGAATGTAAAGGAGATGGTAAATCCCATTCGTTTAAGTACAAGATATATTTAATAAAAGTAAGGTTTTATGCTTAAGTTAACCAAGGTGACCGCAAGGTTAAAAAAGGCTATTGAGTTTTCCAAGAATACAAATTAACATTAAAAGATATTAATTTAAAAAATATACAAATAACAAGATGTTGTTATGATTTACAAGCAATCTTTCTAAAACCTATAAGTCTCATACTTGTAAATTTTATACTTAATTTTATATGATAAATTTTATGCTCAAGTTAACCAAAGTGACCGCAAGGTTAAAAAGGTCTATTGAATTTTCCAAGAATAAAAATTAACATTAAAAAATATTAACTTACAAACATACAAATAACAATGGTTTGTTAGGATTTACAAGCAATCTTTGGAAAACCTATAAGTCTTATACTCGATAAATTTTAAACTTAATTTTATACGATAAATTTTATGCTTAAGTTAACCAAGAGGACCGCAAGGTTAAAAAGGGTTATTGAGTTTTCGAAGAACACAAATTAAGATTAAAAGATATTGATTTACAAACATACAAATAACAATGGCGTGTTATGATTTACAAGCAATCTTTGGAAAACCTATGTCTCAGACTCTGATAAATTTTATACACTGTTCAAGGTTTCACATCTTGATCAACAGTTCAAAATGACAATTTGGGGGAACACTGGTGAACCGCGAACCTTTTTCGGATATTATGAAAAATAATTGGATAACTTTAAACTTTTCTTACGTGATTAGTATTTGAGAAAACAAATAACATCTTTACAGAAAGTATTAGATGAATTAGGAACCTACAACAGAATTCAATCATAAAAACAACATAGTTTTCTTGTTCAAAAAATGTTACCCTATGAGCATACTTTATAATTTAATTAAAGTTTTGTATTCAAATGATTTTGATTCATTTAAACCTTTTTTCAACTGTTTCAGGTGCATTACATTTTTATATTAATTGCTCTCAAAATTTTGAACATTATTAATCTGTTTTCCAGAAGCTCGGTATGCTATTTTGAAATGTTTAGTTATTTGTTGTGTTACAGAGTGTATGGTGTAGTGAAACAAAGAAAAACTTTTTAAAAGATTCCACCGGAAGCATGAATGATTGTTTTATATAAGTTGACATAACATAAATTCGATACTGAAATTTGTTTCTATATAAATACAGAAAATACAATATGATTATGAAAGCAATTGGTTGATACATAGTGCATTAGAAACATTTTAATAATAGTTCTCGCTTTATTCAATGTTTATTAATTTCTTTTTGTATTTAATCCCAAAAATACATTTTTGAAGATTTTAGTGTATTCTGTGTTTTATCTAACACCATTCTTAATACTACAGAAAGCAATATTGTTAAAGGTTTATTATTTTAAAAATAGAGATTCAAATCTCATTGTTTCCTTAAAAAGGAATTTTTCAGCTATTTTTTACTAGTACCAAAAGTATTCTGCCATTACAATAAGCTTGAGTACCATTCACCGAGGCTCTAATTTTCAATGTGATATCAATAAGCTCAAAAATAGGTGCTGGATTTTAATTTTTATGGTGTTTATATCATTATTACGGGGGAAAAGATATTTTGAAAACAATTTTTTTTATAACTGAAAATACGGTTTGTAAGATTTTTCTCCAGAAAAAAATAAAGTTAGTCTTATGCTGGATAGTACAATCAAAATTTTGCAAATGAAGGATTATTTATTTCTTTAAAACCTACACTATTTCTTGTTGTATATCTTTATTTTAAATTTTAAATCATTTTTTATAGTTCGATTTTTATGAATTATTGGTGATTTTAGAATGTTCCAAGTGAATTGTTTATTTTCTCATTATCTCTGAAGTGCTACTTTTTAAAAACTAATGGCCTGAACTGCCTGGAACAAGTATTCAGATTTAGTAATCTCGATAAATTCGTACACGTAGAAATATTTATCCAAAAATTACTATAGCTTATCTCTTTCAAATTTTTGGATATTGCCTATTTAAGTGTTTTTCATAACACTAGATATGCTTTTTAAAAACTTTTTTTTTTGTGCAGACGGCGTAATAACATGAAAGAACGGAAAATATAACTAAAATATTTCAGAAGTTTAAATAATTGCTTTATATAAATTGTAAGTTATTAACACTCTATCAATAATAAATTAGTGACACATTATCAGTGGGAAATTAGTAACACACTATCAGTGGTAAATTAGTAGCAATGTTGTGTATATTCTTAAGGAATTACCGTCCTCTATTAAAATACCAAAGAAATTTATTAGCAGGAACTCTAAGTAAAACATAAACTATAAGGTATCAACACAGATTTTTTTTTTCAAAAAAGTAGGAACACTAAAACATGTGAGGTCAGTAGGATAAAACCTTTTACTCTAAAAATTGAACAAATAACGTTCATTCTCGATTGAAGGTCATTCTAGGCTGAGTATAATAAAGGTTTCCACATAAGTTTCATCAAATCCTTCCCAAAAAAGTAAGTTTAACCCTCACTATACATTTAAAAATAAAAATAATATGATTTTTGATGTCCAGGGCTACATATATTAATCTGTGCTGATAATTAAATTTTTATAATTTATATTGTTATTGCAATGATAGATTCGCGAAAGATTTGTATAATTAAGTAATTCCTGAATCACACTCAATAAAAAGGAAAATATGTGATTATCTTTTTATAGTAGGATATCTTATATTCTAGAGCCAACATATTTCAATTTGAGTTTTCATTTCACAAGTGTTATGAAACTGTATCTTGACAAAATTAGAGTTAATATTTATATCTCGTGTAATATATAATATAATAAAATCCTATTTAACAGATAATTTGGCCAAAACACCGATTGTTTTTTTAAGTAGGAGTTTAAAACACTGTGGCGTGGATGTTCGTAGCCTAATCAGCTTTACGCTGTAGTTCATTCATTAGCCCTCGTAAAAGTAGACCGTAGGTTCATCTAACAAATAATTTGTTCTACTTTATTACAGTTAATGTCTTTATGTCATAAGAGACGCTTCAAAACCTTTGTTTAAGAATAGGCATCAAAATTTCAATAGTGATCATCATTCAGGATCTTTTTCCTGGTGATCATTCCAGACCTGTTAACTTTTGAATATTGAAAATAGTAGCACTTGATAATTTTTTAAATGAAAAATAGTAGCAAACTAATTTGCGAGGTAGGTTGAATAGCGAGTTTTTAAATAAATCCTATGCATCGCACGCGTGCCAAAACACAACGCACATACTAATTATTGTGTGTATAACTTTTACTGCTCACAAATCCTAATCAATTTACTAAAGTATCTAAAATCCTATATAAAATATCAATAGACAATATTTCACTTTCAAAATATCATATACATTTATATACATTTCTGAACTGAAAACCCCCCATAAAAAGTTAGATGAAGTATTTTTTAAAAATTTTCAGAAATACACTGAGAGAAAAACACAGAAATATACTATTGCATTATAACCAATATTATCAGATCTAACTTTTAATTTAAAAATTTCTACCTTCCAGAGAGTATGGTATCGTACCGTAGTTACACGAAAATTGATCAGAAATTTCTTTTGCGGATTTTCTTATATCACTTGCAAAAATATATTCATTCATTTTTATTTTTCGGATGTGATGTAAATTTTTATTCCTGTAATATTTTTTGACGAAAAATCGTATTTTTTTGACCGATTTTCGTAGGATTGTAATTACCTGCTAAATTCGTAGAAACTACAATTTTTTCGTAGCAGTTGGCAGGTCTGACATTCAAAGAACTCTTCTCCGTGATGTTTTGTAGAGTTATGTCATATTAACAAATTTCGATTAACAGCACTGACGAGTAATCGTACTTCATTTTTTATTAGAGATATGAATATTTAGTCATCTGAGTAGATTTTTTGTACGAAAAATCGATTTTTTTGACACGATTTTCGTAGGGATACCCTTGTGCAAACAAAATTCAAACCTCAATTATTTAAGATTTTAAAAAGTCTAAGCACAGTACTTTATTTTCATTTTCTCTGAAGTGTTTCTTTGAAGAGTTTCTTTTACAAGCTTCATGGTCTGCACTGACTGGACCAAGATCATAAATCTCATTCAATTCTTACGTATAAAAATATTTATTAAAACATTGCTATAGAGTATCTGTTTCAATTTTTTGGACTTTGTCTAATAAAGTGTAGTTCAAAAAACTGAGTGTGATTTATTAAAAAGTACAATATATGAGTTATATACGGCGTAATAACATGAAGCAGTGGAAAATATTGCTAAAACATTGCAGAAACTTATATAATTGTTTTACATAAATTGTAAATTAGTAACCACTATAAATAGTAAATAAGTAACACTTATCAATAGTAAATTAGCAACAAGCTATCTTATATTAGTAGCATTTTTATCTTAAGATTTTTCTGTTCTCTTAAAAATTCAATTTTATTAGTGGGAACATTAAAACATATATCATAAATTCTTACGTATAAAAATATTTATTAAAACATTGCTATAGAGTATCTGTTTCAATTTTTTGGACTTTGTCTAATAAAGTGTAGTTCAAAAAACTGAGTGTGATTTATTAAAAAGTACAATATATGAGTTATATACGGCGTAATAACATGAAGCAGTGGAAAATATTGCTAAAACATTGCAGAAACTTATATAATTGTTTTACATAAATTGTAAATTAGTAACCACTATAAATAGTAAATAAGTAACACATTATCAATAGTAAATTAGCAACACGCTATCATTAGTAAATTAGAAGCAATGTTGTGAATATTCTTAAGAATTTTCTGTCTTCTCTTAAAAAATCAAAGAAACTTATTAGTGGGAACATTAAGTAAAATATAATCATAAATATCAGTTCATAAATAGTTTATTAAAACTTCCAAAACTCAAAAGATTCCGATTCTATTTCAAATTTTTGGATTCTGTCTAATAAAGTGTTTTTCAAAAAACTGGGTATGATTTATTAAAAAGTAAAATATTTGGGTTACAGAGGGCGTAGTACCATGAAACAGAGAAAAATATTGCTAAAACATTGTACAAGCTTAAATAATTGTTTTATATAAACTGTAAAATAGTAACCACTATCAGTAGTAAATAAGTAACATAATATCAATAGTAAATTAGCAACACACTATCATTTGTTATTAAATTAGTAGCAATGTTGGGAATATTCTTGAGAATTTCCTGTAGTCTAAAAAATCAAAGAAACTTATTTGTAGGAACATTAAGTAAAATATAATCATTAATATCAGTGCTTAAAAAATTTATTAAAAATTCCAAAACCCAAAGTTTTATTCCATCTCTTAATCTAACTTACTTGCAGGAATACAGTTGTAAGAAACCCTCTTTTTCTCAAAATAATACTTTTGTTGTGTCAACACTGTTGTTCTCTAGACAGCTGTTTCAATAAACAAAGGGACCTCAGGAAGGGAGGTAAGCGTGAACCGATTCAGTGTAGGATAATAACATACGAAGGACTCAAGTTTCGAAGAAGAATAAGAGATGGTTGTTTAATTCCTTTATTAACGAGATTTATTTTTTGATTTGAATTGAGATTTCAGATAACAAGTATGCAAAGAAAAAAGGGGGAGAGGTAGAAATGATTATTTCTCTTGTCTGTGAATATTTACGCTCTCAATAAGCTTGAAACTATGGAATCACTTAGTTAAAATATTTAGATTTAAATTCATTTATGATGTTCATAGTATAGAAATAACATAAGAGTATTTTTTAGAAGAGAAGTTGCCATTAAAAGGCCTTAAGCTGAATTCATGAATTCACGAAAAATATATAGAAACAAATATCACATTTATTATAACAAATATGATATCATCTTATCGTTTTATTCCCTCTCATTGTTATAATTATACATGTATAATCATAAAGATCTAAACTTTCTATTATGAATTTTTTTAATAAAAAAACTGTGTTAAATTTTCTCTCTTCCTTCAGACAAATATGTGTCATACCTGTATTTAAAAAGTTACTAAATCCCTAAAAAGTTCGTTATATAGAAAATTCGTTAAATAGAAATTCACCTTTTAAAGTACAGAAAACTTACTTTAAATTCATAAACACTAATCTTTTTTAACCGATTTGTTTAATTTATTTTACCCATCATAAAGGTATTTGCAAGGTAAACAAGAATAAAGCAAAACGATGTCCTTGAATATACTGTATTTTGAGTATTAAAAATGTATAATAAAATTAATTAATTATAATAAAGTTATTGTATTAACTATAGCAAATAATTTCAAGTATACAATACCATATGATCTTGAAATTTAGCTACTAAAAAAGTTTGTTCATTTTGTCTGATATTTATCTTTTAAAAGTGTTTTCTCCCATAATACGTTTCAGAGTTAAGTAGCAAAGAATGACTAGTTTTATACTGCTCTCTGTGTATTAGCCATCCATTAAAACCAGTCTAATGTAATTGGTCAACATAAAATAAGTTAAAAGAAAGACCAAGTTTGAAATGTTCATAAATATTTTGAGAAATGTAAAAAGAAAAAAAATTAAATTACAGGAAAATGTTGGTTAAATAGGTAATACATATCGCTATTTAGAAATTATTTGGCAAAAAAATTCGTAAAATGTTCTTGGTTCCAAAGAAAAGTTCACATAGTAAATGTTCATAAAATAGAGGTTCGATTGTCTATACACATTGAAGCTCACCGGTATGAAGTAGATTTCCAAAATAGACCTCAAAGTCTTTTGACTCAGGGCTCGATCAATGCAAAAGGACCTGGTAGTCTTTCGGCCCCCCTACCCACCTTTCAAGGCAAAAAAAAAGTTTATAACAGAGAATACAAACAAAGAGGAATAATACAAAGAGGAAAAAAAGAGAATTTTTGGAAAAAAGTTTATATTAATTTTTTTTATGTTTACATACCTTTGTATTACAGTCGAATGCCAAAAATCTATGACTGGAGTGATGTAAATAAGTAAACTGGAGTGTGTTTTAGATAAAATTGTCAACATTTTAACTGTTTTTATTTAATTTCTGAATAAGGTTTCATAAAATATTACTTGAAGAATTAACAAAAAACATTTTCAAATTTTGTTAATTAAATTATTTAAAATTTAATAATTAAGTACCAAATTTTAGAGGCCCCAGGGCCTAGGCCTTGTCGGCCCGTGCTTTAATCTGACCCTGGGTTGGACACAACTGATATAAAAGTTAGTCTGTTAAGTTAAGTTGAAGATACAATAAAGGAAGAGTAGTCCGCAGTATTTTACCATTTATGTGTAAATAAAGCTCTTAAACAGGCCTAAAGACTTTTAAAGGATATAATTATATTCTCTGAACAGTTATAAAGATTCGACAACTTGTCTATTTAGATTTAATCAGCTAATTTAGAATTCGATACTGCAGGAAAAATTCTCTACACAGCTACTTTTCACTACAAAATTTCCCTATTTTGTAAAACAAATGTATGTTTCGCATTTATTATCATTACCGTCCGTAAAGTATGTCAGGGTGCTATTTTAGTCAACAAGGTTAAGCACTTTTTTGCAACACTTCCCAATTAAAATCAATGGGCACCCTGCAAGTTTTTTAATATGGTCGCGAATAAAAGAGTCGGAAATACGCGTCTTATAGTTTCTCTACTTCACACGGTAACAAGAGCAAGTTTATGAGGATATTTCGAAGCGGAAAAAAGTTATGATTAACATAAAGTGGAACATACGTATATAAATATTCATATTCTTTACAGTTCACCTAAATATATACAAGTTTAGTGAGGAGGACATTTTTCAACATAGTGCAATATAGAGTAATTGACAAACAATATGCACATGAATAAAAATTAATTTACTTTTATGAAGTATAGAAATATTAATGACAGAAAAGTAAGTTAAAATAGCTGTCCCCGTTTTTTGTTCTCTGTTTACTGCATAGAAAATTAAATCATTATCGAAACATAAAGTATATTTAACACTGAACAGCAGTCAACAAGCGTTATACTAAATATGCCATTTCATAAAAAAGTATCCTGTATCTCAAACATTTAAAGTTTCACTTCCAAGTATTTGCAAGCAAACTGACCATAAAAATTTGGCATCCTTTTGTTGTCCGCGTGGCCTAACGGATAAGGCGTCTGACTTCGAATCAGAAGATTGCAGGTTCGAATCCTGTCGCGGACGATTGTCTATCTTTTGTTTTCTTTATTAATAAACATCATTCGTGTTTCACGGCAGATTTTAAAAGTAAGGTGTCGAAATAGATAAGTAAAGTTTTACTAGATTAATGGACTCTATCTAAAGTTATTGAAACGATGAAAATTTTGGAGTCAAATGATTATATTGGATTTCTGTTTAAATATGCATTTTAAGGCGATTTTTATGGGTTTATTTCTATAATATAAAGATTTTTTCCTACACCTGACTGGAAATTTAATGTTAATTATTTTACTAAAATTGGGTGGGCATTTAAAACTTACTCTTAGCTTTTAAATTTTACTTTGTTAATATTTGAAAAATCGTTGGTACCGTGAAAATAAACGAAGAAATAAAAAAAAACAGTCTACTGTATTACTTAAATATTGTTACATTACTTTTAGTTAAAAATAAGCAGCTCCGCTACGTAAATACTAAACAACAGCTATATCCTTACTGTTACATATTCTAGCCTTTAATGCCATTATTTCAAGCCATATTTTCCCCGATTAAGAGAGGGCAATGAAATTTATCAATTTATCCCATAATAAATAGGTAAAAATAAAATTTTTTTTCTAGCATTATGACTTTATTCCTTTAACCATATCATTTAATCATTTCTCATTTTAAATTATTTAAATATCATCTGCATTATTTTCATGCGTTTTATAGCTGAACTTAGATATTACGTAAATAATTTTCTTTTATATTTGGCTTAAGTAATATATTAGGTACATATGTGATAACTCTAAATTTAATCATCGATTATTTTTTGTTACAAGATAATTCTTAGCCAAAAAACAATTTTTTTTTACCTGCCTCATAGGGTACTTTACAATTTTGGACAATTTTACTAATCGATTCATTTGACGGGCTATGTGCTAGTATATATATATATATATATATATACATATATATATACATATATACACACACACATATATATATATATTTATATATATATATATATATATATATATATATATATATATATATATATATATACATATATATATACATATATACACACACACATATATATATATATATATATATATATATATATATATATATATATATATATATATATATATATATATACATATATATATATATATATATATATATATATATATATATATATATATATATATATATATATATATATATATATATATATATATATATATATATATATATATATATTATATATATATATATATATATATATATATATATATATATATATATATATATATATATATATATATATATATATATATATATATATATATATATATATATATATATATATATATATATATATATATATATATACATACATACAAGGTAGGTATACAAGTTTAAAAAAAAATCTAAAGAATCCCTGTTTTGTGAAATTAGTTTGTACTAAGCAAATAGATACCTAATGCTGTCGTCCGCGTGGCCTAACGGATAAGGCGTCTGACTTCGAATCAGAAGATTGCAGGTTCGAGTCCTGTCGCGGACGTGTGATACTTTCGTTTTGCTTTCTCGATAGATTGAACCGTGTTCGTGTTACATGGCAGATTTGAAAAAACAGTTTCGAAATAAATAAAAACTGACTAGAATTGCCTACACTACATAAAATTTGGAGCCAAATGAATTACTAGTTCTATTAAACTTCTGTTTAAATATAAAATATTTTTTTGACTAAAATAAAAAGATTATTTATTCCACACATGACCTAAAATGAAATGTAAAATATTTTGTTAAAACTGTCTCGTCTTGGGTGAAAAGTTAGATTTTACTTTTAGTTTAGATTTTACGCGTTTTACTTTTGTTAAGAAAAAAAAATTCTTGGTACCGGAAAAATGAACAATAAAGAAATTTAACAACAGTTTAAAATCTACTACATTACTTTTAGTTAAAAATAAGAAGTTCGGGAACGTAAATACTAAACAATAGGTAACCATATCCGTACTAAGACATGCAAGTTGTAGATTATCCCCCCAAAAAAAATTTTACTCGTTCTATTAAACTTCTGTTTAAATATATTATAATTTTTTGACTAAAATATAAAGATTATTTATTCTACACATGATCTAAAACGAAATGTTAATATTTTGAAATGAAAATATTTTGCTAAAATTATCTCGTCTTGGGTGAAAAGTTAGATTTTACGTGTTTAACGTCTATAATGCTGTGCCGATAGTGTACTTCAGGAAAAAAAAAACATCTATAGATTATATACTTTTAATCTTACATTATTTACAGGAACTAATACAATACATTAGCACAGCGAACAGCATCGCTCACATTTCCATTACCAAGTGGAATGATCTTACGTGTTGCCAGATGCAACAAATACATTTTACATTTGCCAGATAAATTTTACATTTCAATAAATGAGTGGCTTGACGGTAGCACCACAACACGAGTTTTACTTTTGTTGAGAAAAAAAATTTCTTGGTACCGGAAAAAGAAACAATAAAGAAATCTAACAACAGTTTACAATCTACTACATTACTTTTAGTTAAGAATAAGCAGTTCAGCAAAGTGAAT